>CM057810.1:76334672-76669672 GCA_030067965.1 Latrodectus elegans
TCATTTAAAAAATTTTGCAGCTTTTATAAAATAATTATTGATTGTTCATTAAATTTTTAATTCAAATATACCTAGAAAAAAAGTTATAATTTAGCTTACTTGAATAGCTAATTGGAAAAAGAGTTAAAAAAAAGTAACTGTAAACTTAAAAGCTGTTTTTAAATTCATTTAAAGTTTTACAATCATTTAAATTAAAAAGGAATATATCAGAATACCTTTTTTAAATAGAACAGGAATGCAGGATAAACATAACAGGAAACATAGGCATTGCAAGCAAATACTTACTTAAGGTACAATTAACCAGTTTTTTCTACAACTGATTTAGTGATACATACATCCAGGAGCAGCTTGGGGGATTTTTGGGGGGAGGGGGTGCCTGTTAATTCATATATCATATTAATCTTTATAAACTCTTATAAATCATGACTAATTCATTGTTTTGATTCAGATAGTGTTGATATTAATATAAATAAGGCTGTTTTACAGTGCCTACAACAAAAGCTTTTATTTCCTTGAAATTATCACACTAATTTAGCTTTGTAAAAGTCATAAAATTTCTGATTCCAAGTTTTTTTTTTTTTTTTTTTTTTTTTTGTAAAAGCTTGTCAAAGCATTTTACTGCATGTGGAGATCATGTGAATTCAGCAATTATTTTACATTATATATATTCATAAAATCAAGCTAAAAAAAAAAGGAGAGTAACCAATGTGCAGAATTGCGTAATAATGGAGAGTAATTTATAAGTGCATACATCTTTAATTGATGTTCATGTCACTTAATATTACAAAAATTTGTCGGGTTCATCTTAAAACATAAGGCGTCCTTATTCATTGAATTAGCTTTTTTTCTCACATAAACTATAGTAGATGATTAATTCAATTCAACGAAGAGATGTCTTACTAAAAAATAATTCCTCGGATAAGAACAGCTAATTATGTCATTGAGTATTGATTTAGGTATAACTGTGTTCATATTTGTAAGATGATACTGTGTCAGAATTACTAATTTGTGACTATTACACTTTCAAATTCTGCATTTCTAAATTGTTCAGTATTCTCTCATTAATGTTTTGTATTATTTTATATTCATATTTTTCATATATAGAAGAGTTAAGATTTATTCTAAACTTACAATCCAATCATTCTTTCTTAAAACATCATATATAATTATTTTTTATATTATCAATGAGACATGTATGTTCACCAGGGCATAGTTAATTTTATTCATAGACCTGCTATTTCTTTTTCAGGACTATACTTTATACAATTAACTGTCTTTTTTTTTTCATTTGTTGCTAAATTCAAAACATTTAATTAAATTAAATATGCATTACTCTTCATCATTTGCATACAATCAAATTTCAAATTCATAGTTTTCCTTAAATGTTGCAATTCCTGTAAGTTTTGTTTCATATTTTTAATGCACGTTTTTAAATATTTTAATGATAATTTTAAGCACTCTTTGCTTTTACTCAAACTAAGTGGTCTATACTAGTTTAAATGGTCATTTTTATTGATAACTAACAAAATCAATTGTTCTTAAATGTGAGATTGTTACAAATGACATAAAGGAAATGAACTTAAGATTTGCAATTTTAAAACTGTATTGATCCTTATAGAATTTTAATTTTTATTGTTTACTCTTTTTTCAGATTTTTTAAATGTAAGTTTTCCCCTCCCCCCCAAAGCTAATAAATTGTATTCTTAATTATAATGTAAAAAAAACACTTGTAAGTTTTACATCTCTACAATTTTCACAAAATTTTTCTTTCTTTTTAATTAATTAAAACTATAAAAAGCATTATTTTTATCTAGGAAGTGTTTCGTATCCCACGTTTGGAACAACAAAAAAGGAAAGAAGATGAACGTGAAGCAGATCATGGTGTTTTATCTAGAATTGAAGTAGAGATTAAAAAACCTGAAGTAGAAGTGACTGGCAACCAAATCCAAGTCCTCATATCTGGCAAAACGACAGACAATGGGAAAAGTAAATGTTTCATTTTTATAAATTGTCAAATGCATTCCTGTTTCCCCATCTGCAAAATGTTTTGATTTTCCTATATTTTATTCAACATTTCTCAATATTTTCCACATTGGAGGAAAAAGATTCTTGTTAAAAATTTTATTTGAAATACTTTTTTTTAAATTTGTCTAAAAATTGAAGTATATTTATAAATTATATATATATATATATATATATAAACCAGTTTTGTGCTCTTACATATAAACGAAATTTTAGATTTTGTTAACTATTTGCATCCAGTATTATTTTTAATGAAGTATTAAATATTGTAACTGTTGTCTTAGATTCAAAATAAAAAGTTGTATTTTCATTGCTATTGAATATTATCATGATATTCAATAGCTAAAATATTAAGAATTTCATATCTGACATCTTTGCTCCTTAATTCTAACCTAAATGTTATAATCTTTTCAAAATCTAGATATCAGTATTTTCAAGTTTTGAAACGATTATGTAGTGCCGATTTTATGGAATTGAAATAATGCACTAAATATTATTATCAAAGAAATAGTTTTTAAAGAAAAATAGTTTAAACATTTTGTGTTGATATAAGAAAATGAATGGTTGCATATATAGAATATAAATGGTTACTTACAACTCATACAAGTTCTGGAATATGTAGTTGACTCTTTAAAAGTAATGAATGTAACACTTAAAAAATCTTTAATTTGCTCTTTAAACACTGATTGTAAGATTTATTTTTTGAAATGTCTAATTAAATTTGACCTAAATATAAAATATTAATTTGCATTGTTTTGTCATATATAAACAAGACTATTTTAACATGTAAACAACTTTGACTAGGATACAATTTGTATGGTTTACTTATGCAATATATGGCTTACACTCTTTTGAATTCACTTCATTTTCAATTTAGTGTGAAAATATAAAAACTTTTTATGTAGTTTTTTAGTGTAATTGATTAGTGATCTTAAAATATATGCTATATATTTTCTTTTAAGGAAGAAAAGAAATTTGCATTTTCTAATTTGTTTTGTTTATAATCCACTTCTTTACAGTTTCATTTTAGCTTGATTTCTCCATAGAGGACTATTGTACAGTTGACTTAAATTAATAAAATTTATAAAATATATTATATCAATATATCATTTCTAAAAATTTGTAAATGGTCTTGAAAGTTAGAGATGTAGTATATCCACACACAATTTCAATTCCAGGAGTTTTATTTTCTTAAATAAACATAATCACTGTCAATTATGGAGTCGGTCATTTTTTGCTATTACTTAAAGGTCAAACCTCTGTTGAATGCAGTCTATGAATCATTTGCAAGGTCATACAGCTGAGCAATAAAATTATGTGGGTTAAAAAGTTTATAAAATTGAAAAGCTTCCTTTCCAGTTTCTTTAGTGTAATTGTATAGTGATCATAAGATATATTGCATATTTAAAAGAACCCTAAGAAAAAGACTAAAGTAATTCATAGTGTGTGTGTGTGTATGTATATATAAGAAGGTGGCTTAGTGTTAGCATTTCACATTCCCAAGGCACAAGTCCTAAGTTTGATCCTTGGGCTGAGCAAGGTCGACTAAGCCTTTCATCCTTTCAATAGGTTGTTTAACTGAGTATTAATCTTGCTTGGAAACTGAACACTGGTGGTTTCGCATTAGCTAACCACCTAAGTGAGACAGAGGTGGGTACTGTAAGCCTTGGCCCACATGGCCTGTCATGTCACAGAGTTTAGTTTATATATATATATATATATATATATATATATATATATACACACCTTTATGGAATTTATTTAAAGGGTATACATTTTTTTAATTTGATTCTCCCTATCAAAATTATTGTGTAATCAATTTAAGTTCCTGTACATTAATTAAGGACTATTTAAAGTAAATATATCTATTTTAAAGTTCCAAGAGTTCTTAAAATATCAACAATGCAATCAGTCAACATTTGAAGCATTTAAATTCTTGAAATTTCATTCTTTTGTGTATGTATTTTTTATTATAAATTATTTAACAGTTAAATATTATTTGTTTGTACTTATTATAGTATATATTTATTAAACTTGAAATGCAACAAAATATTCCTGTGCAAAAATTTTACTGTAAATGGACAGCTTATACACATAGAAATGAAAGATCAAAGAAATCGAACAGCTTAGATATTTTAAATATTGATGGATATGTTATTATTCTTGTTATCTTTTGATGCAGTTTTGCAATGAATTTTTATTTATTTAAAACAAAAAAATCTTAACAGTTTTATGGAAAAGCGGTTTACATGTAAACCATTTCATTAAGTTTTCTTTTAAGCAATAATACTAGGCTGCAATATCTTTCGTTAGATTTTTTTTTCCTCTCTCTTTCTCTTTCTCTAAAATTGAATGAATCATGTTCCTGGCATCTGTCATAATAAATTATTTCCAATATTGAAAATTTTTCTGTAAATGGATTTCAAGGTGTACAAGGTTTTATATACAAATTGTGATTATATATATTTTTTCTAGTAGGTATTTTTCCTTTGAGAACATTTACCTGGTTTATTTTCTATGGTCGTTGGTTTCTTCTGTCATAAAATGTCATCTTATGATTATGAAATCATTTCTATTGTACATTGAGGAATAATTAAATTTTTTATTCTTTACTTTATGTAAGAACCAACTTTTAATTTTTATTAATTATGTCTGTAAGGCTTCATTTTTAAATAAATAATGCATTTACTCATTACAAAATTAAAACTTGCATATGAATTATTATTTTAATCACTGTTGAAAATAAAACCAAACTACTCAATAAACTTATGGAGTAATAAAACAAAGAGCTTTTTTTAATTATGATAAGCTTTGTAATGATTCCAAGAAGAATTCTTGGATCATCTATTAGCTATGCTACACAACTAACAAGGGATGGGAATTCAGGCTATTTAAAAATCAATTATGTTTATTTACTGTTTTTGTTCATTAACATTTATTTTAGGTTACTCTGTGGTATAGCCTAATAGAAGTAAAAAAAAAAAAAAAATAGGATAGTTAAATACTTCAAAATGTATTGAATCCTGTATGTCATCAAACATTGTTTTCCATACTTCTAATTGAAAATATTCTGTTTAACTGTTAAATTTCTCCTAAATTTTAATATTTTTATCTTAGATTATGATTTTGACAATCCAGATAATTACAAGCATGAACATCGATCTCGCAAGTAGGAACAATTTCATTATCTATTTTATTTTTGACTGTTGGTTATTTTGTCTTAATGCATGTTCTAACTGGTTTCAGGTCTTTACCAAAACCTCCTAGCTCAAATAAACAAATAAGGCGAACTGATGAAGAAGTACAACAAAACTTAAATGAAGGTATTTAATTAATCATAAAATAATTATTCATTAAATTGTTAATCAAATTTTAGTTTTGAATGGGTGTTATAAATTGTCAGTTTTTAAAGGCTCAGTTACAAATATCAGACTTTCAGTATCTACTTAACATTCTATCTTTGTAATTTAAATTACAATTTTAAAGGAAAAGTATCTCAAGGTTTCAGGTGAAAGGATTTTTATTAATTAATATTTATTTAGTATCAAACCCAAATAATGAAGCTAAAGATTTTATTGAATGTCATTCTGGGATTTATCCAATATCATCTATTTTAAAAGCTAGATTTAGTAGGTATATTAATTAGTACTATATCTTGAAGAAGAAACAAGGGTAGCAAATAATTTGCTAATGTGGTAACTTGTTTAGTATTTGGTATCTTCTATCAAAACTTCATTATCAAAAATTAAGATTTGACTTTACATATCTTTTTTAAATGCTGATATTTTATTTGAAATAATCAAATCAGAATCCTCCAAAGAATTTTCCAAATCACAGTTGTTGATTTTTACTTGTATTTTAACAACAATTATGCAATCGCAAAAAAAATTATTTAAACTATTACTGTAAATCAAGGCTGACTACTTCTCCATCAAAAAGATAATTTACAATTATAGTGGATTTAAAGTTAGTCTCAAGAGTTTAGTCTGTTTAATTTTATATAAGCAGAGCTATTCAACTTTCTTATCTTTGAAGTACTTTTAAAGTATATTGCTGTTAAAAACTAATGTATTTATATTTCTCTGGAAACTGGAGAACTCTAATTTCTTGATTCCATTTCAAGAATGATTTTCGAAATGGTTGGTCAAAATTAAAAATATTGCATATAATAAGGAATAAGATCTTATAAAAAATATATATAATGGAACATTATCTTATGTAATTAGCCATGGGTAATACCTTCTCTTGATGTTATGTTAAACTATAGAGAAAACATAATTTGTAAAAAGCTCTTTCATAGAAGAATCCATTACTAAAATTTTTGATTCCGAAGTAATATAGAATTTTATAGAAAAAATATAATATAGTAGAAATAATAATATAATATAGAAATATTTATAAATCTATGTAATAAAATTTATTTTACAATTTTTATTATTGGTCCCGCTGATTTTTACTTAAACTTTATGACTGTTACTTTGAATCGCTTTGTATGCTTAAAAATACTTAATATTTCATGTATTATATAAAATGTTTTTTTCCCCCAAGATTCTTCTGTCGATTCCGAATGTTCGATTTTATCTTCGACTATAGTCAACAGTTCAATCCCTCAACATTCAACTCGACCTGCTCTTCTTCCTATTCCTACCTACTTAAATCAACCACCAGTTAATTTTCCTCCACCTATCTTACCATCTACTGCACAACCACCACCTGTTAAAAATACTCCTCCAACAATTTTTCCTCCACAAATAATTTATCCACAGCCTCCTCAGGTAGGTTAATTTATCAAATTTCTTCTTTTCTTAATATAAACTTTTTAAAAAACAAAATGTGAATTCATTATGTATGCATTATATCTTCAATTTTATTAAAATTCCATTAAAAAATTCAGTTACATTAGCATAACTGCTTTTTGTAAAGTTTGGCCAGAGTGTGGTTTTTTGATTGATTTTAATGTATCTTATGTCAACAAAACAGTAAAGCTTATTGTAAATTTAGGCTGAAAGTATAAAAATTTTTCTTCGTAAACTTAGCAATCATTAATAGCTATAGTATACATACAGAGAACCTTATGAAACAATGATTCAATTTATGTTTTTTTGATATTCTTGTATATAAATGTGCATACATACATCTGGGTTTTAAAGGTGACAATTTCTTTAACATTAAAACCCATTTCACCTCCTTTTAATATATTTGAATTTATGTTTTAGATGACTTCTAAAATTGATTTAGAAGGTAAATAAAAATTAATAAAAGATCACATTTTGAAATATTTTCTTTCAAAAGTGTGTAAATATCTATGTGGGAACTACAATAGTTGTTTTGTTGGTAAACAAAAAATTTTACTAAATGAATATTTTATGCAAATTAGTATAAGATAAGAAAACTTTACAATTTCAAAATTATAAATGTTAGCTGGTATGCATTTGGTTCTGACTATTTTAAACATCCATTAAAATTACATCAAAATGAAACATTTTATGTAACTATGTAACACAAAAACAGATGTAAAAAAACTTATAGCCAGTATTTCTTTAAAAATATTTTGTTTCTTGTCATTTAAAAGAAATGTGAATTTTACTTTTTGCATTTTCACCTGTTTTTCTTTAAATAAATGTTATTGGAAAAAAATGGAGTTTGAAATAAATTATTTTTAATATTAAAATGTGTTTAATCAGTCTTAATTTAAGCTTCATTTATATTTGCTGAATTAAACTGACATTTCATATGTGATCTACAAAAAAGTAAATTTCAGTTAAAAAATTGATTTTTATTTGTATATTACTATTAAATAACATTGCTTAAATAATAAATTTCTGGGAAGGATTTTCTTATTTTTGGAGATTACTTGTTTGAAATTTGTGTTTAAATATTTAAGTCAGTATTTTTTTCCATTTTTATATTTAAAAAAAAATAGATGTCTTAAAATGTTTAGTTGTCATATACATTTTAAAGTCTTAAATAAAATTGTTAGCTTTAATGTGAATGAAAATGTTGCTGTACAGTGTTTTGCATTGTTAACATTTCTGAAATACAAATGAAGAATTTGTTAGATATTTGATCATCATCATGCTTAGGAAGTGATACTTCATATGAATTTTTAAAATAAAATATAATTCAGTTATTGAGTCCTGTCAATCAGGTTACTATAAATGGCAATAAGTGACCAATAAATTCAGTTATAATTCCTTAAATTTTCTCTTGGTACATCAAATAATATTAGAACATTTTGTATAAATCACCATTTTAAAAATAAAAGTCATAATTTCATTTAAAAAGTCTAATTAAAAAAACTCATTTATTATTTATAAAAAAAATAAAAACTTTAAGAAAATTTTATCTAAATTTTAAGAAATAGAAAACTTGCTACATTGGATGTTGTTTAATTTTGATCTAATTCTTATATAGTAAAATTATATATAATTATCATTTTAATATTTTAGTAAAACTACTTGATTTGAATGTTAAATTAAAAAATATTTGAATTAAAATAGTATAAATAATATTCTTGTATTTTTTATACATTTTATTATGAATTTGTTCACTAAGCAAATATTTTTTTTCCTTAGGTTAATTTCCTGAGTACTTCAATTCCTCCACCATCTATATCCCATCCACCAACAAATATACCACCACCAACTGCAATACTTCCAAAGCAACATCCTCCACCATTGTTACAACAACCACCACCAAGCATACCTCCACCGATCCAACCGATAAATCCAGGTCTCCCACCTATAAGCACAAATTATATTTTACCTCCAAATGTTCCTCCTGTTAATGTCATTCCTCAGTCTTCTCAGTTTATACCAACTCCAGCTGTGCCTGCCCCTAATTATCCTCCTACTCCCAATTCTTTTGGAAACCAAAATCAGCCCTTTTATTATTTACAGCAACCACCTGCTATTTCTAATCCTGCGCCTGATGGAAGTTTTCCTGAAAATGTAAGGACATTTGCATTAATATAATTATTCACCTACTATTATATGCAAGATTGAAATATTTAAAAAAAAGTTGTGCTACTGGAATAAATTTTCAAAATGCCATTTATTTTTACATTTGTTCGGCTTTGTAATGAGGTGTATCTTATACTAATAATATGTAAGCAAAAAGTAATTTATATAAATATGTGTTGAATGAAATTATATAGAACACGATTGCTATTACTGCTGTTACATAATTTTTTCTTTTTTGAGTTTTTTTTACACATTGAGAGTAACTATTAAAGTTTAAGGTATACTAGAAAAATTTATTTATATGTGTTTAATGTTTATATTATATAATATAGGTTCCTGTTCAGCCAGCAGCAACAATTCCTGTGCAATCAGTAACATCAACATCTGTGCCAGCTAATCCGTTGCCATTGCCTGGTGCTAATTCCTTACAGCCAGTTACTGCAAATTCTGTACAATTACCTCCTACAAATGCAGCTCCAGTTCAATCAATAAATCCTTTACCTGTTCAGCCAATCATTCCAACTCAAGAAGCAGTACCATCTCCTGTCGTTGAAGAGACTAAACCAATAAAACTGCCAAAAAATTGGCGCAGTGCTACTGATCCAGAAGGAAATACATACTACTATCATTCGGTTACTAGGTAATCGTATTCATTTTCTAAGTGCCAAAAAGTTTTGAACAAATTAATAATTTGAATAGTACGAGAAGGAAGATTGTAAAGAATAAATAATATATTTAAAATATAAATAAATATTTATTTTTTATTAATATAATCATTTAGGCAAACACAATGGGATCCACCTGAAGCAGATGAAAATGAAGATTCAGAAGATGAAGAAGAGGATTCAGCTTCTGAAGAATCTGAATCTTCTGATACTCCAATTTATGATGAACCGAAAGTCTCTTCTAAGCATTCAAAGCGAAAGGTATTTTAAACAATATTAATAATGAAGGATTAAATATTTATATTAATAATTTTTTCTCACTATATTTTAAATGTGAAAAGTAAAAATACCATAACTTTTATTTATTAATTTTTTTTTAATATTTTTACGATTCTGCATTTTAATTAATGGGTTCAAGATATATAATTAATTTAGAATTTAGTTATGAAAACATATGGCATTGTACTCTATGGTGTTTATATTATTTATACTTTTCATGTTAAAAAGGAAAATGTATGTGGGGGGAAAAGAATATGTAATTGTAAACTATGTATATTAACCTAACAAATCTCTCATTTGAATTATTTTTACTCATAGCTATGTCAAGGTGTCTTAATAAAGGACTCTGTGACAAATTTATTTAAAATTGCTCTCAACCATTCTATGACCAATTCTAATGGTTCGATATACACTAGTTTTCTTTCTTTTTTTTATTCACCCTCTAAAGACAATTTTGCAGTTTTCACACAGTTAAAATCTTAAGTGTGGAATAATTTCAGCTTGAAATATAAGCAGAATAATTTGCCTATATGTACAGAAATATATTTCAATGATTATGTGAATTGTAGCTTTTTTAACTGATAATGAACATAAACAATTTTGCTTTTGTGGAACAGATGAAATATTTAGATTTAAACCTACATAGTCCCAAAAAACCAGAAATGTGAGCTTATTGTTAGTCTTTTCTATTGTACTCAAGCAGGTCAATAATTAAAAATTCATCAGATATCTGACTGCTAAATCCTTCGACTTCTGTAGTTAAATTAGATGTTAGTCTAGTTCAAACACATTCATAAAAAATTGTCACTCTCATAAAGAAGATGCTGGAATATTTCTTCAATATTGAGATGACTCGTGGAAAGTAAAATTATTTTACCACTTCCGTGATTATAGGTGTTTAATGCAGTTTGCTTCAATCTATGATGACAATTAAATAGTTGATTTATGTTAATAAAGGATTTTTTTAAGTAAATACTTCATTTTAAAAAAGTTTGAGTGACCCTGACAGACAAAAATGCAATCCAGCTTACTATTTCAACTCTTAAAGTTTTGTTCTCTTGAAAATATTTAATAATAAAGAAATTTAACTTTATTTTTTATGCAGAATCTTTCTAAGTGAATTGCAGTTGCTGCATGTCCCCTTTGGCTAGCAGTGCTAAACCAGGTCCATAAGGTTAAACACCCCAAAAAATCTAGCACCCTCAAGGGATCGTCGTATAAATCTTGTTTGGGTAGCCTCAGGCTGTCAAGGATGTGTTCTGACGTAGCTTGTTCAGTGAAACAGTTGGTATATGTCTCAAAACGTTTAATGATTTGAGTGACCATTTCAAAAGTGAGCGAGAGTTGTTTGTTCCTGTCTTTTAAAGTCATGAGCCACTGGGCTTTTCCAAACGAGAACACTAATACCATTGGTTCTCTGGAGGAATAATCCATGTGGTCTTAATCCTGCTTTTTACTCTTAAAAAGATTTCCAAAAGGTAAGAGGTGCCATTGGTCTCACGAGCTCATTGTGAGGGTGTCTGCAATGTCATGGGATATGGATGGCCATTTTAATTTATTAAGTATCAATGCTCCAGCACTGTCTTTCAGGCGTTGCCAATTTGTCTAGTATTAAAGAGAATCCAGAGCTTTATTGAGGGCTATTAATTTATTACAAAATTCTGAGCACTAGTCAGGATTTCTCTTCTGAATCTTTATTTCATGGTCTTGCCATTTGATATAAACTCAACTGCCAAAACAGTTATGTTCCTCTCTACTACCATCCGAATAAGCTTGAACAGTATCGCTTAGAATATCTCCACTTCTCTTAAGGGAAATTCACTTTAGAAAAATGGCATAATATGTTTGCTTGTTAACACAAATTGACTATTCAGAATGGAAAAAGACACTGCTAAAATCATCAGTGAGCTCAAGACATGTGTCAGACTGTGTGGCTCCTCTGCACCAATGACAAATTAGGCGAGACTATTTGGCTGAAGGAACTATTTCTCTTGAATCTTTGATTATTACTTTAGTCTTTGAAGTAGGCAGAAGTATGATTGTGGTAACCAAGGTTGTTGTAGTATTTTATTAAGCATGCATATCTTTTAAAGCTAAGGTACTCCGGGTCTACCTTGAAAAAAACAATGTCTTTGCGACAAGTATTTTGAAGACCAGTGGTGATCTGTGCAACAGTAGATAGGAGTACCATATTCTAAAATGGCTCTTATAAGAGAAATATATCTTTTTCTGGGCATCCTAGCTTCTGACCCCAAAGCAGGAATTCTTGCTTTCAGAACAAGTTGAGCAATATGCTTGTTTCCCAATATTTTAGAATCCTACACAATACCAAAATATTTTGGTTTTATCCACGGCAAGTGGTTGATTATTTAGTAGTACATTAGGATATAAAGTTATATAGTCTTCTATTGTTGTGAAGAAGCCAACCTTAGTTGGGTTAAAATGCAATTTGTGAACACATCAATAAAATTCTATATAACCTCAAGGTTAAAATGTCTCTCTCCAATGTCATCAAATCAGAGTCTGATTTCCAAGAAACCACATCATCCAAAAAAGAAAAGAGCCTGTCTCACATTTCCTCTTTATAATACTTTCAATGCCTGATAAGTAAAATGTAAACAGAATTTAGGACTCAGTACTGATCCTTAAATTTCTTGAAAGAGAATTGTTAAACTTTGCTCTGACAACTTTATTTCTTAAGAAGTCATAAATCCAGGAAAGGACTTTTCTGCCAATTCCAAAAGCTTTAAAATGTTTTTAAACTGATAATTGGTTCTAGACCTTGTCAAATTGCCTTGGATTAATCCAGGAAGATGGCTCTTCTGTGTGATTGGTTAGATTTCTGTTTTGAGCATCTCTGATTCTCTTACAGAAGGAAAATAACTGATCTGTGGTACTGTGTCAGTCTCTGAATTTATACTTCTTCCCTGGAAGAAGATAGTGGGAATGCAGATAAAAAAATTTATCTTTTCTGAACCATTTTCTCCATTATTTTGCAGATTTTTCAAAGTGAAATGACCGTTGCTCTTCTCCAGTTCTGAGGAAGCTGCCCCTTATGCCATGGGCCATGAACAATTTATAATATCCATGAACTTTTGTCTTCCAATCAGAACCTAAATTAACAATTATTTGACAGTGTATATCGTCAGGTCCAGAGGACTTGTTTAAATTATTATCCCTGATCGCAGTCTCTAGTTAATACATTCTGAAATATTTATTGAAATTCCGCCTTGAGTATTCGTACAACAGCCATAGAAAATATTGTTGTTCCTAATTTTAACATGTCTGTCATCTCTAAATGAATTACATTTGATATATGATTATAATTTGTTAATTTTTCTTTAAAAATGAAATTTGCATAATAAAAAAAATCAAAATGTTACAATAGTTTATTTCTCTATTAGAATATTATTTTATCAATAAAACCAGAATGCATACTATCTGCTCTATTTAAATGAAGCATAAAATTAAAGATTTATTCAGAAATAATAGGATTATTTAAATTATTCTGTTGGGCAAATATTTTGTTCATATAAAAGTAATTAAATTGAATCCACTAATAATATCATTTACTAAATTAAAGAAAAAATCTAATTTTCCTAGATATCTAAGTACTTTAAAATGTTCAATGGTATGTAAAAGGTGTACTTAAACTTTTTAAGCAAATGAAAATATAAGTATATATCTCAACTTTAGCCTTTTATTTTGTTTTTCTCATTGTTTTGTCTACATTTATTGATTGTAATGTAATATTAATTTAAATTTCGGTATGATTTTTTGTTCTGTCTTTATTACAATATATATTTATTAGTTAAAAATAAAACAAAATTGTTTTTTTTTTTTTTTTTTTACTTCCAAATAAAAGTTTATTTTATAAGTATGTTTCCTGCATTGATATGAAAAATCTAAAATATTCTAAGCTTTTAAAAAAATTAAATGTTTATATTTTGAAGAGGGAGTTTGTTCAAATTATAAATTTTTTTTCGGTATTTTTTTTAATTACCTCCTTATGTTGTCTCTTTCGAGCATAATAAGTCTTGCAGTCCAATAAAGAAAAAAAGCATCTCCATTAGTCGAGAGCGTCTTGAAATGTGAAGAAGTGTGGGCTTCCTGGAGGGCAGAACATTTCCAAAGATTCTCGCCATCCATGTCAACATGTTCCCTACATAAAATGCAGTCAGGTGAATCTACAAGCCCTATGTGATAAAAATGTTTCTGGAGAAAATCATGCCCAGTAAGTAACCTGAAGCAGGAGACCCCTATAGATCTAAGTAGATTTCTGGGGATACATGAGCTCAGCCGGGTCCTCCAAGAGGCATCAACTGCATTCTATTTGTAATAAATGTTTTGCTGGTGATGCATAACATGTTTTAGAAGGAGTTAGACATTTCTCAGCCCAGTAGGAGTATCTGGAGGTTTTAAAAAAGAAACCTCTTTTGCGAGATTGTCTCCTTTTTCATTACCAGGCAAGCTGCAATGGCTAGGGATCCATTGTAAAGTAATTTCCTTTCCTGCAGACATTAAAGTGTTAATGATGGCCTTACAGTTCAATTCTATAGATGTAGGTAGGAAGAGTATAATTTGCCACTGAATGGCATCCTGACAGTCAACAAGAAGGACAAATTTCATTTCCGAGAAGTCTAAAAAAATTTTGGCGAGCCATGTAAATTGCATACATTTCTCCATCAAAATTGTCTTAGTTTTTTCCCAAAGGCTCTTTGAGTTGGAAAAATTTGGAGATGACACCAGCTCCCGCTCTCCCAGCAGCCAAGCTGGCAGCCGAATGGTTAACGCTCTTGCCTTCGGTTCAACAGTTTGTAGGTTCGAATCCCACCTTGGGCATGGATGTTTGTAGTGGTTTGGAATCCATTTTAAGCTGTAGGTCCCGGTCTAATCAGCCCTCATGTGCAAAAAATGTCCGTTGAGCGACAAACAAACAAACCCGCTCTCCCAGTACTTCTCTCAGCTGATCCATCATTATAAATGTGCATCCAATTGTCGAGTGGGTATCTCTCATTAATAGTAACAAGGGCAACAGCCCTGAGTTCTGTCTGAGGGGAGACTCCCTTCTGGACAGTAAGGACAAGGTTGAAGATAGAGGTAGCAGCATATTTCAGCATACCTGGGGAGACTGTAGTATTTCAGCATACCTGGGAAGACTGTCTGGCTGTAAGGGTTCTATTATTTGGAGTGCCAAGTGAGCTGGAAATTTTCCGGTATAAAAACACAGAAATTTACAAAATTGTCCAGTACAATATTTTATAACATTAAATATCTCAAAAACATGAAATTTTGATTTTTAGCATTTGAGAAAATTGGATATGCAGTGATATCAGTTTTCCAGCATGTGGACAAATTTTTATCACTTGAAAATTTTTTAAGCTGAGATTTCAATTTAAAATTTACATTTTAAGAGAAATTTTCATCAAAGTCTAAAACTTCCTTTTAATTGATATGTTAAAGCAATTCAATTAAAGAGTTTATTCAACATTATTTTTATCTAAGATTAGTTGCTCTTCAGAGTTACCTTCAAGTTTATCCTCATTCCATACTCTGAGAAATTCTGTGATGAGACTAGTTGTGATTGCACCCCTAGAAGTCTAAAAACTTGTATGCAATTGAGCTACTGAATGCAAAGAAATAATTACTATTATTTTTTTAGTGAATTATAATAGTATTTTAGTATAATTTAAAGTCGTATTTTTATTCAAAAAATTATTGAACTTGCACAGAGATTAGCTTTGTCCTGACTGAAGATTGGAAAAACTTGTGCAACATATAGTAACCTTCTATGTACAGTTCGATTTTTTTTTTATTTTCTTTATATACATGTGTTACAAATTACATCTTTACTTGTTTTAAAATAATACAAGAATTTTGATGGCAGCATGATATTTTTTGAAAATGTAAAAGCTATTTCATTTGTCAGGATTTATAAGTTAAGAAATTCACTTGTTATTTTTATTTTCAGATGAATATAATTTTTATACATTTTGTCTCGAAGAATGTTAGAGAAATTCTCACATATAATTCCGTTGATACTCAGCAAATCCATATCTTTCATAAATGCTTATAATGCTAAAAGCTTAAAAAAGCATTCAAACTCACAAAGTCTAGGGGGTGGAATCAAGCATGAAAACAGTGGGATCAATATTGAAATAAGGGGATAAAACTGATACCTCACTCTAATCGCAGGAGCCAAAAGTGGAAGATTAACGTAGAAGGGGTATTGTAAGTGAATTGAATATTTTTCATCAAATATTGCTGACACTACAAATAAAGTATTAAAGAATTTTGATGTAAAGAATAAATTGATTACTACACAGTTAGACAATTTATCAACTGAAAATATGCTTAAATACTGTATTATCCTGTGTTAAAATAGTTTGAAATTTTGTTGCATATCTTTTGTACCACCATAGATAATGTGATAAAAAATATTCCCCAAAAGCTTCCTATAAAATTTTGCAAAAAAGCACTTAATGTTTAATAAAATAAATAACATAAGGCACCTCGATTCAAATAACTTATTTCATCTATAATCAGCTTTATCCAATTGGATTCAAGAACAAATTTGATTTATCCGAAAAATAAGATAATTGCAAAAGCAGTTGCTATCATTTTTGGATTTTGCCCATACCAAGTTACATAGCAGATTTTAAACTAAAAGATAGTATAGAGAAAGCATTTTTAATACAAAAGAAATAATGTATCTGATGTGCAATTTGAAAATAATACATTTTTTTCATTTAATTGTTTAAGAAACAAATTTTATTTTTAAAAAATAAAAATGAAAAAGTTTTATTAGCTTTACAAAATTATCACTCGATCACATGCTTTGACCTCAGTTTATCACGCTTTGCAATAAGGTGGTTTTAAAAAAAAAAAATTTTTTTATTAAATTTTTTCTGAACAATTTGTTATTCAGAAAAAAATTACACTGTTTTATTATTTCACTTTACTTTATGTGACATCCAAATTATCAGCAGTATATATATTCAGTTATTTTCAAAAACAATTCTGAGGAAATTATGATAAAATTTTAAAAGAAACATTGAAAAGGAACTTAATATGTGTAAAATAATAAGCTGTTTTTTTGCATTTACCAACCATTCATAGATAAGATAGTGGAGAAAAACTTTTCTGTGAACAAATTATTTTTTGATAGTAGATTTGGATTTTGAAATAGATGAAATTAATATATATGTATTGCATAGTTCTTTGAAACTTTCCTTTTAGTTTTTTTATGAAATAAGACAGATTTCATAATAAAATTTGTTAAGATAAAAATAAATGGATTATTAATAATCTAGGGAAAATAGTATTTTAAGATTTTTTATCAGTGGAATAACTTTAATTTGTACATTGGTAAATTACTGCAGTTTGATAAATTAGTAATTTGATAATTAGTTCTTGTTAGTGGGAAAATTTTCTCTTTTATGTGTCCATTGGCATATTTTCCTGCCTGGAATTTGTAGTCTTCATGATTTATAGTAAAGGACTGAACATAAGCCCCTTCAGTATTGCACTTTTGTAACACCAGAGATATTATTTCACTTGAAGGACATTACAACCATGATCCCAGTGGCCTTAAGTTAAATCTTTTTACATGTTGGTACATCTATTAATCAAATATAAATTGCTGAAAAAAAAATAACTTTATTCATATAAAATTATTTTGCATTTACCAACCATTTCATATAAAATTAATAACTTTATTCATATAAAATTATTTAAATCTCTACAAAGAAACTTTCAAGAAACATTTGCAAACTTCAAAAGTTTGATCTGAGGGTAATATATGTTTGCTTTATTTTGTTTTAGATTATAATATATAAGTTTATCAGCTTTTATAAATTTAGCTCAACTTTAACCTTTTGTAGTCCCCAAAGAAGAATCTGACTATTTGAAAAAAAATTGTTGGTCTCATCAGTTTAAAAAAATTTTTTTTTTTTTTACAAGATGTCATTTCAAAATGTATATTTTTAACTCTTTATAACTTTTATGATCACATTTCAAAACCTTAGGTTATGGTTCTTTTTTCAATACTATTTTTGTTATAGGCAATAACAGAACAATGTACATAATATGAGAGTCTTAGAAACATTTAGTGTTATTTGCAAGATCAATATTTGGTTAATTCAAAAATTACTAAGCTTCTGTAGGAAAGAAATCTAATCAAAATTTTACTGTGCCTAAAGAAAACGAATTCCTTTTTCAGTCAAATATTTATTTAACTCTGCAATCCTTAATTTTAGACATTAATGTAAATTATCTGCCTACTGAAATACAAAAGAAAAATTTTTTTAATTTTGATTCTAATGTTAAAATGTATAGTTAAAAAGTGAATTCCTTTATATTAACAAAATAATATATTTTTAAAAATCATAAGTTTACAGTAAATATTATTCATCTTGTAAAACTGAATATAACAATCAATGAATATTTTCCTTTGAAATCTTCTATCTTGGCAATTTTTTAAAGTTGGATTCCTGGGTATGGTAGTGACATAAAGGAAATTACATTGTAATCTTTATTTAATAAATGATTACTGTCATTTGCTTATAACTCTATAAATGAAGGATCTTATTACCAATGATTTCCCTCCTCCTTCCCTTCAATATTTCTATCTTGCTAGTCAAAGTGAAGTGGTGCTGTTGTAATTATTTTTAAATGAATGACTTGTAGTAATAATGTGTGGTGAAACAAGCATAGAAAATTAAATTATATTACAAATATATTTCTATGTCTTTTTTTTTCCCCCTTAGAAATTTCGACTGAGCAAGTATCATTTGTATGTTATCAGTAAATATTTATTCTTGATCATTTTTATGTTGAAAGCGATAATAATATATTTTGTCATAAGAAATCAATAATTGTAAAAAATATATTTTATCTCAATATTTATGAACAAATGCATATATTTTTTTAAAGAACTTTTGTTAAAACAATGTATCTTACTATAACTATTTCATAGTCAAAAAAGAAGAAAACTACAAAAGCAGCTGCAGATACCAGTGTGTCATTTCCAGTTCGGCCAGAAATTGCCAAGAAAATTAAAGAGCTTTTTAGAACAAAAATGTCGACATTTATTGTTCAGTGTTTAAATCATTATCGAAAACCTGAATGCAAAGTTGGAAGAATTACCAGTAATGATGATTTCAAATATTTAGCTAGAAAGGTAGGTATTTGTTCTCAGTTTCAAAAACAGGAAATTTTTCAAAACAATTTATTTTTTAACATATAAGTAGTTTGTTAGGCCTTTAATTATTAGTTAAAAAGCTACTTAACAATCTGAATTTTTATTTATTTTGAAAAATCTTTTTTTATGTTATGAAAATAAAAATTAAAAAAAACAATTTCTTTTGTATAGATTTTGAGTTAGTCAAACAATATATCTTGGGATACAGATTCCATTCTATTAATCAAATTTATAAATTTTTCTTGTGAAAAGCTGTCTTAACATATTATTTTCATATTCACTCACATGCATGGATTGACTTTTGCTTTACTCAACTTATATTTGTTTTAAAAAAATCAAAAAAGTAATGAGTATTCCTGATTTAAGTATTAGTATTTTCTAATTTTATTAATCCTAAGAGTATTTGCTTAATTATAAAATTTGTTTAATTAAATTTAGCAACATATAATCTATAAAGTTTTAAATTTAGAAAAGAAATATTGAAAGAAAAGTTAATGGGGAAGATATGTTATACTGTCCAGTTGATGAATCTTGTGATTTAAATGACATTAAGTGCTGCAAACAACATAAATTCCATTTTTTTTAAAAAAAAAAAATTGTCTTGATTTCAAAAGACTGAGTGAAGAGTGTGACATGTACAAAAAATGAGTTGGTTGCTATTTTAACAGAAAAAATTGATCATAAAATATTTACTTACCATTATATTTTTCGTCAGACATTTCCAGAAAGTTTTTTTAAAGAAATGGAATTGATGATTAAGATTATTAACTTTACTGTTGCTAAACCTCTTTACCATCACCAATTTAAAGAATTTCTAATCAATATAGAAAGTGAATATGCGTGGCTGCTGCATAACAAGGTTCATTTGTTATCGAGAGGAAATGTTTTAAACATTTCCCTTTTTTTTTTTTTTTTTTTTTTTTTATTTAAAGCATTTTTTCTTCAGAAGAATTCTCTATGCAAATCTAATGAACAATTTATGGATCCAGAAATTTTATTTTATAATAGATGTTACTTCTCACCTAAATCGGCTTAGTTAGAAGTTACAAGGAAAGGAAAAAAAAATTTTAGATGTTAGAAGAAATAATTTCATTTGAAAACAAATTATTGCTTTTGGCTGAAGATTTTGGCAGAAAAACCCCAATTCACTTTCCAAGACTTTCAAAACAACACTAATAAATATGAAGGAAGCTTTTCTCGGTAGATTTAATGACTTCAAAAACAGCAATGCCATGTAATAAAACCTGGATATCACGGTAAAAGAACTTGATTTTAAAGAGTAGATAATTATGGAGTTCAAAATTCGAGCATTTTTGCCTCGATTTAAAGCTATTGAAGAGAAATTAGTGTAAGCTAAGTTTGCAGTACATGTAGTCTACTTTAAAAAAATCTAAGGGGGGGGGAAGATATGTTGCATTTTTTTTAACTTGGAATAGTATTTTTTATTCATATGATCAACTGAAAAAACTAGCTTTTACTCTTCTTACCTTACATGGATTTATATATTCATGTGGACAATCATTTTCCATCATGAACTACATCGTGTGTAAATTAAAAACTGTATCATACAATTCTGACTTTCCTTGGAAATGCAGGACTAATGTTCATATTAATGTAGTATTTGTAGTTATTTTTAAGAATACCTTTAATATTATTTTACTAGTAATATTTTTAAATAAATATTATCTTTAAATAAGTATGACAGCAGGTTTTATTTAATTTACAGTTAGTAAAACTAAGGCTTAATTAGCAAAGACCAGCTTGAGAATGTACTTTAAACCCTAATTTTAATTTCATAATAATGCCTCCTACTAAAACAAAACTTATGCTGGAAATATGGCTCTTTGAATAAATTTCAACGTAAATCATTTAGAATCGACTCTTTTGAATGGCAAGGTTACCGACCTCTGACTTATACTATTTAACTTGTTACTTGCTAGGGTGAAGCACCCGATGAAGAGCAACCCCGTACAGTCACATGCAATTGCTACTGTCAGGCCTAGGATCTTGAACCAACATTTTGGCAGGGCAACAATCCCTGACCTAGATTGCCCAAGAAACCTCTCGTCCACAATAGCTCAGCTACATACTGGACATTTTAAGAACATAAAAATATCACAAACTGGTATTAAATCTTATTCCCATTGCAAGCACTGTCCTTTGTCCCTACTGACGCCAGAACATGTTTTTAACTGTCAAACCATAATCCGCTCCCTCTTTCTTCTTGGAGCACTACCAATTAAGATCCTCCGTTACCCAGAACTGGCAGGCCTCGTCACCAAAACTTTTGGAAGAATATAAATTTCATTTGCACTTTGCACCTTTATGGGCGCAACGACAACATATTAAACATTTTTTATGATTATTTATTTATCTGAATAAAAAAATTGATAATTATGTGTTAAAAGTAGTTGAGCCCTTAAAATCTCTTTTTTTTATTGTTAGTATTTTGTATTTTTTATCGTATAAAATACAAATGACTGAAACTCTAAGGAATCTCTCTTTATTTATGTTTATATTATAATCAAAAAGTATTTTTCTCCTTCAGTGAAAATCGCATTCACATTTTTCAAATAATAAATAATTTTAAGAAAATTAATATTTTAATTTTCTTAAAATTTTATTTTGTAATTTAAGGGAATTATCCCAGAAATTTTTATGGGTTTATATATTTCATTCTTATTCACAATTATTGGTAATATTCATTTTTTAGAGTAAATAATTTTTGTACGAAAAAGAAAAGCTTTTGAATCTAATGTTGCTCTATATTTTTAACAAATTTAATATTACTTTTAAAAGAGGCCTCTTGCTAAATGTTATAATTTTTCCTTTTAAGCAATTATATATAGTTTTAATTATTTTTATATATTCTCATGTTATCTAAAAACTGCTTAATAGAACTCATTGCATAGTCATAAATTATTTGATTATTTAATATTATACAATTATTTTATTATTTCATTCTTTAATTTCAATAAAATTTTGGTAATTGTTTTCTTTTTCTTCAAAACATTTTTGATGATGTAATATTTATATAACTATGCATATAATTAAAGTGTTATGTTAATTATTTAAATAATTGTACACACATGTTATTTATATTATAGTATTTATTATTAATCATTTATTTCCTACATTTAGCTTACCCATTACATCATGACAAAGGAAATCAAGCAATTAAAGAATGTAGAAGATCTAGATTGCAATGAAACAGTGACGCACAAAGCCAAAGATTTTATCAAAAAATACATGTCTAAATATGGTTCCAAGTATAACAGGAAGGAAAAGTGTTCTCCTTCTTGAAAATGGCTCAATATGCTCACCGTTTATTTTAAAGTTATTGCAATATTTTGTTAAAAGGAAATTAATGTGGTGTTTTTGAATTTATTCAAGAGAAATAATGAGTAAAATCTGTATTGGGTCCGGATGACAAGTATAGTTTTGTATATTCCATATTTACCTTTAAAATAATCAAATTTTAATTCAGGTGAATGATGACTTTATTTGTTATGTAAATATTGTTTGATCTTGTTATCAAACATACATTGTGTATATAGAAGTTTTTCACTAATTTTTAACCTGTATCAGGTGACTTCATATACATTGTCATAACATCATCATAATTTTGTTAAATACTGATAACACTTTTATCATTATACCTTTATTTTCTTAAAATACATGTATTTTCGGCTGCTATATTTTAGTACATAGCAAACTATTTTCATGTTATTTGTCTTTCTTTTGTTAATATGTTAATATAAGAAATATTTGAAAAAGCTATTATTTTATGGCGGTTAAAATATATTGCCTGCGTACATGATCATGTAATATGTCTATGCATTATCTAAGTCTTACTCAAAAATTAAAATTCATAATTATTGTAAAAGAAAAAAAATATGTTTTTCATATATTTATAATATCCATATATTTGCATTAATTCTTATTTAAAACTTACGTATGTATAACATTCCTCATTATAGTTTTTCTAAGGTAATATTCAATAATGTTATATGTTCTTACCTGTTTTGTTATCAAGTTAATATTAAGTTTGTAAATACTGTTGACTACTTGCTATGTACAAAAATATAGAATTCTATCTCAATATTTTATGTGTCCTGGTCATATGGAAAATGTCATTCCCTCTCTTCCCATTATTTTTTACTATATATAATAATAGCTGCCAAAAACTAATTCATTTTGTGCATTTATTGTACAAATTTTCATTATTTGTGTTAATAGAAATGTGGGAAAAAAATCATTTTTATATTTCAATGCATTTAATTTAAAAATGCCTCACACAATACACATACCAATGTTGTATAAAAATTTTAAGTTATTTGAACCATTATACAGAAATAAATACTTATTATTAATAATTATCTCGAGTTTCATTATTCAAAAGAATATATTATTTAAATTTTGTAACTTTTTCCTTTGTTTAATATTTCTATTGTTTGCAAAAACACAGTGGAGTGCCAATTTTGTAATTTACTAAAACTTAATGACCTGATTTTGATATCGTTGTCAGAAATAAATATCATTTGTAATATGTATTGAAGGATATGTCAATGGGCCTTTATGTAATAAATAGTATAAAAGTTAAAAGAACCTAGTTTTCATATTTTGTTCAAGAAAGCAATAATAGAAAGAAATTATTGTCAGAACATTCTAAGAATAGTGTTTAACAAAAAGTAGTACAGAGCTCAACTTGTTCTTATATTTTTCCTAGAGTAAGCCAATTATTAATAGCTCTCCAAACATTCTGCATGCATGAGAAATAGCAAGAACACGTCCTGTTTTGACAAATGAAGTATACAAAATGCTTTAATATAAATCAACGTTTCATCTAAATAATTAAACTAGTATGTAAGATAAGGAAATGAAATGAGCAAACTAACCAAAAAATAAAACGTTTCTAAAAGTTATTTTTTAACTAGTTTCACAGTTATACCACTACCAGTTAAAACTCTGTTGTTTATCACCTCTGTTGAATTGGAAATTTCCATTCTACCTATTCATCATGACAGGGAATCAATTTTATTATTTGTGTTGATTTCCAAAAGGAACATTTTTAGTAATATCTACTACAATAAAAAGTTTACTTTTAATAAGTGATCTTCTCTCATAATTTCTTATCACCACTTATTTCAGTCCTAAATATTTAGAATGAAAATAATATTACAAAGTATCCCTGAATCCATGTAAATATTTATGCTTCATTTCATTATGCCAAAAGTATTAAGGTCTGTCACCCTCTATATTGGGGAAAACTCATGCAAGAATTGTTCAGGAGTAAAAGTAATTCACCATTGATGTTTTCCGATATGTAAATACAAGGTTTAATAAATAACTGAGTTCCATAGAGTCGCATAACAAAGTATGTAACTATTATACTGAAGAAAAATTGGATCAATCTTAATATCTGTTTCAAAATTTGTATATAATGTTCCCACTGGGGTGTGGAGAAAAATTAATATGTTACTATTTTTTAGGCAGCAGCTTTGAAATGAAGTTCGTCCGAATCGCTAATTCCAGAACTTTTTGTGCCTTGATAAAAATTCTTCCCATTAAAAAAACACCCTCAACACACAATAAAACATCTTAAAAATTTAATAAAAATTCATCCAATGTGACTAATTCTAGATGCACAGCTGAATAAATTGCACTAATGTGTATATTATATAAGATTTTCTACAAAATTACGCAGCAAGACCACATCTCCTAGATTTTCAAAACTGCTTGCATCACAAATACCTTAGATTGCCTTACATGATTTTAAAATCCAATATTTCTCTCTTAAAGGAGACAGTATTGTTGCTCTTGCATGTAATAAGTCATCAGGATTGTTATTAATGGTGTGTATCATTGTTAAAACACAGGATGATCAGTAGGTAATGTAACAGGAAATTCTTAAAATCATATTTATCTTCTGAAAAAGAAACACTTAATATAACTTACGAGACCACTGCAATTTATCCTTGGTATAAATTTTAATTTACTGTCCATTTCACCCTTAAGATTCTTTTTGAACTATCGACATTGATATGTTCCTTTTCAATTCCTTATACATTTAAGTTATAAGAAATATTTATCAATTTCTTTTGACATATTTCGGATGTCTGAATTAACAAATTTTCTGCTAAGTTAATTATTTGATTTAACCCTATTCTGTTTTTGCCTTCCAATAGTCCAGTTAGGTCCCTCCTGCAATTTTTTCCCAACTAATTGCTCTGTGAAAAATCTGCCCATCTAGCAGCCGAATGGCTCTTTCCTTCGGTTTAACAGTTCGTGGGTTCATAATCCACTTTAAACCGTAGGTCCCGGTCTAATTAGCTCTCAAGTGCAAAAAATGACCATTGAGTGACAAAACAAACAAAATCTGAAAAATCTCTTGAGACAGGATTGAAAACGCCCAAATTGAGATGCCACGTTAACAAGCTCAAAGAACGAATTACTTTATGAACACAATTCTGTATGAAACTTTTTCAATTTTAATTGTGTTAAACCGAACATAAAACATTTGCTAATAATCATATCCACAATAAATATCATGAACATGATATAGTTTGAAATCTTTGACTATAAGAATAAAAGTAGAGCACCTACTTGAGCTTTAAATTTCAAGTTTTTTGCATTAATTTTAGAATTAACATTATTGATGGGGTATAACCTATATTGTAAAAAAAAAAAAAAAAAACTTTATTTACAGCTAAAATTATTCATAATTGATTCGTGTGACTTTTTCTTGCTGTACTTTGTAGCACAATTCAACATTATACAACAACCTAAAAAGAAAATATATTTTCCATCAATTCTAATCTAATTTACTGGTTGCATTAAATTTCCATAGGGTTCGTACAACTTCTGGAAATTTAACTTGACTCCTTGAAAATCGTGAATTAATCTGGAATTTTTACTTACCCTGATGTATTTATTTTTTGTTAGAAAATATTTTATTTTTTTTTTAGTCTTTTGTCTTAAACTGTTCAATAACCAAATTTAGAAGCTAGGCTCAAGGCTTTGGAATGCAATCGAATGTCCTTGATATTATTTACAATTTACGTAATGCAATGAATTTTAAATATTTCAAAGAAGAAAGGCCTATATGGAGAGGGGAATATTTCTTTGAACGGGAAAAACTTTCTTGTTCCAGACATTGCAATTATTATTTGTTTTTCTTTTCAAGTAGTACTTCTGATTCTTTTGGATCTTTAGTTATAGAAGCTTTTTATTTTTTGTTAAATATGTCTGATATAAAGCTAGAGAACTATTTTCCTTCATCTTCAGGATCAGAAACGTCGGAATATGATATTACATTTAAATTTTGTACTTTCTTGTTTTTTTTTTTTTTTTTTTTTTTTTGTAAAAGTGAACAATTAGAATGGAAAGTATGCCTCTTTCTTCTTTTCCTCCAATACGCTACATAATTGTACGTACCTACGTGAAAACCGGGAGAAAATCTCGTAAGTTTTCCTCAGCAGATAAGGGTGGCACTATCAGTATTAAATTATATTCATAACTGTTGATTAAACCAAAGATCTAGTTCAGTCACAATAACTTTATGATGATCCAGTTCAGTCAGGACCAGATGTAGTATTTAGATTTATGTATGTGAAGTGAAGAGTTATCACTGATAAGACTGTAATTGTGCAATTTTAATTGATTTTTCCCAGTTTTTGTCTGTTACATATTATAATTCACTGCAAATTAATGTTTAAATAAAATATTTTTAAGTTAAAGCATACTTTCCACACTTTGGTTATGAAAATTACGTATAATTTCAGGGAAAAGGGATAAATTTATTTATCAATTAAATAAATTACTCAATATGCCTGATGGAAAGTGTCTTCGATAAACAATAGACTTTGGAAAAGTCATGCAATGATTGACATTCGCGTGGTTCAGGAAAAAAAATATCTAATTTTCTATTTTTTTTCTGAATCACTTAAATTTCTTTTACATTATCAGTTCAAATTATTATAATTGATTGTAACATTTCAAGATTGTATTGAGGAGAAATTTGATCCTATTATAAAGATAGAATATAGATACTTTTTATTTAACTTACTCTTTTATTAACAAAATTATTGTTAATTATGAAAAGTAATTCACTTGCGTTTACTACTCTTTCATAATCATCTGCTGAACATGGGTTTTATATGAACAAAAATTTGATGGGGTAGAAAATTTAGCTAATCAGTCAATTGGTAAGTTCATCATTCACGATTATGTCTGAAACATAGGAGATGTTAACACTATAATAATTAGCAAAGACATACTTAATTTTGCTTCTAGTGCCAGGTAAAAGTATAAATTCAAAGAATTATAACAGCAATAAATTCAGCCAATAATAAAAGGAAAGTGAAAAGGACGTTTTGCCAGAAAATGAAGCATTTGGAAGATGACAAATATGAACTTGAAAAATCTACATTAGGAATTGCTGAGGAAGCTGAAATAACTGGCAAAATTAACATCAATTACAAAATCAAACATTTGTCGCTGTCGTGCTTCATAGAATCAACAGTTATTACTCAGTATTAATAATAAATTAAAGGCAAAAGAGATGGAAAGTTAGCTCATTTTTAATAGCAATATAATGCATATATAAATAAATAAGAAATTTGAAAATCTATTAAATGATTAAAAAGATAGGTAAGAATAGAATATGCATGTGAAATTGTATCATTTTAAAAAAGTTTGAACATCAAGGAAAATTTAAAATTGGTTTTATTCATAGTAATTGGGAAAAAAATAATCGAGGAAACTTTATTTGATAGTGATATATATCTTGTTTTGAATAATATTTGAGAGAAAAGAGATTGTTAGAAACAGCTTGGAATATTCAATACATTAAGAGATAGAAATCTAATGATGTTAAAAATTACCCATTATTTTATACAATTTGTAGATTATCAATGTACAGAATATTGATTATTTAAATAATTTTTTTTTCTGTTATAGCTGTGAATTACTTGAAGGCTTTTGAAGTAATCATAAAATATAATTTCAGATCAGTCGTTTCCAAACTTTTTTTACCCATAGAACCTTAAGTAAAAAAAAATACCAAAATGTATGTTATAAAAATTATAAATTTGGAAAAAGTTTTGTTAAGTTATTTACTGAAATGATAATTTTAGTTTAAAATGAAAAATTAATATATATATATAACTTCCATTTACTCGTGGTATTATGAGTGCATTTATATCCAGCTCAATGTTTGTGAATCACAAATCCCCATAAGGACTAAGTTTTTTGTCCTCCCCTCGCTTCCTGTTTTTTTTTTATTTGAGAGCAAAAAATGTAGGTGAATAGATATTAAACTCGACTAAATAGGAAGATACTAAAGCCGTAAACAATTTTTTTATAATAGCCAACAATGCAAGATACAGTATTGAGATCTGTGTTTTTGTAACTGGAATTTGGGGTAGTCTAGTTCTAATATTGGCTTAAGATTTTCATTTAGGGATATTTCAATAAGTTGCTCCTGTACTTAGTATGAATTTATCTATGTTTGGGATCTGAATTTATGCTGCATTAATGCATGAAGAGCAGTTAAGTGTTGACAGTAAGTAAGCAAATCTCTATTTTGCAATTTCAAATAATCTGGAAATACACTTACTTCCATTAGGTAAGTACGGAGAAGAAAATGCTAATATCTGGTAGCCAATCAGGACTGAAGAAGATGCAAATCGCTGCAGAGGTAGATGGAAGTATGCAAATATGTTAGGTAACATTCAATCTCGCTTTCATGTCAAGAAATGTGCAAAAAGAATAGTCTTATAAGATACCAGCTTTATGAAGGGTTACAGAAGTTGATTGTAAGTGATGATAGAAGGTGTGTTTAAAACTTTCGTACAATTTGTTTTCAAGATATACGTGTTTCCAGAAGAGAATGGAAGGTTCTGTGCGCTGGCGTGCTGCGAGACACATTGAAGCAGGACAGTCGATCTCAGATGTTGCTCTTTTCTTCTGCGTTCATCATTCAGTAATTTCACGTTTATGGAAACAATTCCAAACCACACAGACAGTTGTCCGAAGGCTTGTAGCCGGCCGCCCAAGGCTTACAAATCCCGCGGAAGATCGATATATTGTGATTTTAGCCAAGCGGAATCGCAGAGCTACCCCCACACGTGTGACATTTATTGTTACAGCGCTTATTAATGAGGTTATATCTGCAGATTCTGTACGCCGAAGATTACATATGAGTGAAATGTACGCCCGAGTACCTCGAGTTTATGTTTGTCTATCCGTCCAAACAAGGGGGCACGATTAAAATGGTACCGGGAACATGTCAATTGGACTGTATCTGACTGGGGCAATCTCATGTTTTCTGATGAGTCAAGATTTGTTCTGGAGCCAGATGACAAACGTATAAGGATATGGCATGAGCAAGGAACACAATCAGCCCCAAAACATCACACATTCCGAGGCGGAAGCATTATGGTGTGGGCAGGGATTTCATTGGAATACCGCACCGACCTGCACATCTTTAAAAGGGGTTTTGTGATGGCTGTCCGATATCGAGATGAAGTTCTAGTAATCCATTGTAAGATTGTACGCTGCAACAGTCGGCCCTACTTTGGTTTTAATGAACGATAACACATGTTCCCATAGAGCTGACATCGTCGATGACTACCTGGAGAGTAAAGGGATTGCGCGTATAGCTTAGCTAGCATATTTGCCTGACGTAAATCCTATTGAAAATCTTTCGGTTGCTCTCGGCCGTGCTATATCTTCACGTTTCCCACCTCCAGCCACTCTTATTGAGCTGGAAACTGCTCTACAAGAAGAAAGAACATTGCTTAGTTCTGCGGTGGTAGACCACCTAATTGAAAGCATAGTCACAATGTGTAAACTTTGTATACAGATAAGGGGAGATACATACCCTATTAATGTCTTTTTTTCATTTTATGCTGTTTATTTTCACTTCATACAGAATTCTGTTTAAATCTCCAGGATGTCATTATCTGATAACTTACAAAAACTTGATATTGTTTTTATTTCTGTATATAATTATTGATTTTATTTTATGCATAAATATCTATGCTATTTTCCTGCTGAATTTTGTGTTAACCAATGCAGTATTTGTTGATTTTTTTGCATTTTACGTCTTCGTGCTTAACTTTTGGAAGTGAGTGTAGAACATTCTCCTCTTCCTATGTTTTGTTCATACAAAAAAGGTTTTGCATCGAACACGCTTACGCTTTTATATTACACTTTTAGCTTTGATTAAATTTAATTGGTTATTATGTAATTTCAAACATAGTATTTTTAAATTTGGCAAATGAATCAGCCATATATTCATTTTTTGAGTTAATTAAATTGTGACGCAAATCATGCTTTTGCTTTCCATTTGAACACTGAACTGAATCAGAAAGTTATAAAATTTATTTAAACATGCATTTTTAGATAACCAGTGTATTTCTGTGTGAAGTAGACGATAATTTTCACTCTCTTCCAGATAAAGTTGAACAAATAAATTTTTATTGAAAATCTCCTTTTGATTTTATAAACTGCTCTAATGACATAAATTAGTGGTCCATGCAAAATGATGTTGATGAATGACACAATGTACTAGAAATACATTATGTGCTGCTTGTTTTAAGTATGCTAGAAATGCTTGTTTTAAGTATGCTAGTAACCAATGCTAGAAAGCATTGGTTACTTCATATCATCAGCAACAGAAGTATATACTTCTGTCCCTTATGATATCATACCGAAGCACCATGAGTAGCAACAGAAATGATATTAGTCAAGGTTATAGCTTTTATGTAGAAAAATCGTTTCAATTCAGTGAATAACATTTTATCTTTCATATAGGTTTCCAAACATTTAGTATATAAAAAAATTTTTTTTTACTAATTTTACAACATCTTTACTTGATTTAAAAGCCACATCAAAAATTCCCATTCTGGTAAATTACCTATACTTTCTTCCAAAATATTTACTTAAGTTGTATTGCAGTTTATAAGAAAGTTATACAATTGTATACAATATCTTTATGAGCTGAAACCCTGTATAATTCTTATAGAAGATAAAATTTAGCGTAAGGATCAGTTTTTTCCAGATATAAAATAACCGTGATCCAATAGTAAAATTAAAGATAGTTGTAAGAACAGATTTACTGTCATGAAAGATATAATTTGGGACCTTAGAGACAATTAAATCATCAGTAGCTTGAGATATTGCTAGAGCTTCTGCTGTGAAAATAGAATTTATATTGTTGATTCTAAATTTAAAGTGCTGTAGCGGGGACCAGGCTGCAATAGAAGTCATTTTGGAGAATTTTGAAGCATCTGTAGCAATAAAACAGATCCCGATGGATTGATTATGAAGAAATACGTAAACAAGTCCTGAATTTGATATGAAGGTAAAGAATTTATAATTTGATATGAAGAGGTTTGTAACTAAAAATCTGTAATGTAGATATATCTATCCACAGCAAAGATTTTGTGTGCAAACGTTTACCAACTCTATTTCTCAAAATAATTTAATGAAAAGGCATTATATATTTTCTATATTATATATAACAAATTTAGTCTGCATGCATGTTATCATGATAGCTAATTGTTCTCCTGATTTATTCGTGCAACGTAATGTAAGATTACATTTCAAGATTTCCCAGCTGCTTCCAACTTTATTATGATATATTTTTTGTTTACCCCACAATCAAATGTTAACGTAACTATTAATATTTTATCCAAATCTGCCCTGCTCCTGATTTTTCCTTAAATGAGCACAAGCAGAGATTTTAAATAATTATTTAGGTTATCAGGTTATTGATACATGAGCAGACATTTTTTGGATCAAATAATTATCACAACAAATCAAGGCATATGCTCATATTTGGGCTATTACGGTTGCATTCCACACTGAATGAACCAAATTATTTAGAATATTTTCTTTCTCATTTTTGAGTACAGGAGCATAAAGTGAATGCAATCATTAAAAATTCACCTTAATGTGACCTTTTATTTCTGTGGCTCGTTCAATGATGGCAAGTGTAATTTCAAACATTTCTCCGTGGATTTAAATACTCTTATGAAATAATTTTTTATGTGAATTTTAGAATATAAATAGAAATATTTGATTTTCTGATTCATTTTAATCAAGAAAGCGCAACTGATTATAATAGTATTTAATCAAAATACTAGTAAATTAAAAACAATGTCGAGGATTAATTTTTTTCATATTTTTATTGGAAGTTCAAGCTTAAATTATTACTTAGAAATTTTAATTTTTTATTAATTAATGATGGAATAAATTAAGATCACTCGTAAGTACTGTACCAAACAATTTAGCTTATATTAATAGATAACTGGTATATGAATTTAAATTATACAATAATTTATAGTTATATGTATTTTTTTATTAAAATTATATATATTTTTTGTTTTGCGTGCAATGCGAAATAAATCGTACTATAAGTATCTAACATACTTTCTTTGGTTACTTTGAAGTTGAATTTTTAAGTAATTTTAACAGATTCGACATTCCCTTTTCAGTCTTTTATTATTCTGTATTTTATTATATTGTTTTTTTCAACCATTAGCCTATATTAAATACATTATTTATCAAGAAGTAATTGCGATGTCAGGAATAAAAAAGATAAACAGTTGAAGGTAAGTTATCTGTTAACAAAGGATAACTGACCCTCAACGAGCTGCATTTACAATGGTAACCCTCCAGAGCAAATTCACCACCAGTCTTTGTAAAATGATTGGTGTTTTCTTCTCATTGGGAAGAAAACAAGTTAGTTTATCCCATGATTTCCAACGCTGAAGGTACGCATTAAGTCGATGATTCCATTCGTACCATAAAAGATTTACTCCTGAAGCATGGCCAAGCCAATCCAGTCTGAACCCAACCATATTCTCAATATAAACAAAAGTAGCAAAAATAGCTTGGCCCTATATTGACTAATCGTGGCTTTGTCTAGGACCAGTATTGGCGGTCTATATTGGGCCAATCCTGGATGGTCTACATTCCGTTATATAGGACCAACGTGGGTTGCCGGGTTAAGATTGTCTGCCAAGATTGTTCCTAGCTTTGGAGTCTAAACTAGGCCTATCTTGGCCCACCAGATTAAACCATGCTGGAAGCCAACATAGGACCAAGCTTGGCATCCTAGATTGGAACCTTCTTGGTTGCTAATACAGGATCAGACAAGGCATGATATATGAAGCCATGCTTAACTGCCAATATTGGAATAAGATTAGTTATTCTTATTGATGTGATTCAGAATTGTCTACATTTTCATAACAAAATGTTGCTCATAAACTGATAATTTATTATCAAATTAATATTTATTTAAGAATAATTTTTTACACAAACTTTGCTGGGTGATCTTTGAAACATAAATAGGAATAACATAAACAGGGATTGGTTCAGATTGGATTGTTTCATTTATCATACATTTCCATGGCAGCTAGATAATGTTAATCTTAACTAAACGAAAAGAAGTGAAGTGAAAACTAAATGTTTACCATTGATGTTTACTAATCTTTAAATCCTAAAACGGTTTGTGCTGATGTTTTCATTTACCAATCCCATGTTAATTCTTTTTTTAAAAAAAAAGGCACAGGTGCCGCATAATCCAGGATGCCAAATTCTGAGTTTGGTGAATTTTTGGCGGATTTTCTTATGTATTTGGCAACTTCATTTCCATTACATCATACATATAGAGACCTATGAGAATTATATAGAAAATTTTATTTTGATAACCCAAGTATTTACGTCATCGCGCACGTCACGATACGTCATCTTGGCAACTTTTCTTCATCGCCAAGGAACTCAGAATTTGGAATCATGGATTATACGGCACCTGTGCCGAATTTAAAACAAAATTTAATCTGAATTAGGTAGTAAGTAAATTCTAAATAAACAAAAAAGAAACTTAACAGCGTAAAAAAATTGGTAGCCATAATGAATTTATTTTGCTATGACGTCCTATTTTGGTCCTACTTTAGCATACCAAAAATTAGGAGCAAAGTGGCTGCCATTATGGGAGCAACACTGGCTAATCATGGCATATTGGAATGAACGTGACACCCACTGGTCCAATATTGACTCATCTTGGAATTTCCTACATTGGAGAAGTCTTGGCCCCATTATAGGATCAGTATTGGCTAGCCATGATGTGCCCAATATAGTGGAAAACTTGTATCCCCCGATGGGTTCAATATAGGACCTATCTCGACATGTTGAATATTGGGGGAAACTTGACGCCCCTTATTGGACCATTCTTGGGATTATCTTGCCCAGATTGTCAATACTGGGCCAAGCTATTTCACTACTTGGGTATGTATGCTAAGATAGACTTCGCAACAAGAAGCTTGCAGTGTTATTTTCTAAGTAATAAGATCTCATACTGTAAAGATAAAGTAATCTAGGAAGTACATCGTTTCCAAAAAAGGTTACCACCCATAAGTGTTGAGTCTGCCTGGAATTACACTCAAAGTTTCCAGGCGCCAAACACTAGATGAACAGTTCTGGAACATCATAACATCTCCAAAGAATTTCACTGTTAGTGTTAAACAATCTGGCTGGATACGTTCTCATTTAGATGTCAAATCTAAACTTATTTAAATAGTAAAGATTGAAGTTTGATGCGTAGCTTCAAAACTCTAGTTTCTACACTTCTGTAGTCCATTGTAGACAATCTTTTTATGATATTAGTAGAGCCCAAACTGTTCAATTTAGCATTCGAAAGCTTGAGGCCTCAGTTAACAAAGCAGATTCACTTTTTCCAAATGGTATTCTTTAACTTTCCCAACTCTTCTGGAAGCGCAAGGAAACTTTTCAAGGATATGGATTTTTCAAAGAGTATGATTCTTCCAGATTACTGGAAAACAGCTTTTGGTCTCAAACGTACCATTTTGTAGGTCTTCTTGGTCGAGAATTATCAACAGCGAATCACATACACTTCTGCCGATTTTGAATACTTCAGCTCACTGAATACCTCATGTATGAATAGACCATTTCTGTGAAAAATGATGTTCACAACTTTCTCAAAATCAGGAAAATCCTTACTGAATAATGTAATGCGCGTGTCTAATTGAAATGTTATTTCCCACGTCTTAATAATTATGGCAAGCAAGATTATATAACAATAAGCATTATAACAAAATCGTTATTTCATATCCAAATATTACATCGAATATGAGTATTATGTCACTGGTGCAAATAATACGTTAATCATAATAAGGGAATTTGTGAATAAATCAATGCTAAGTTATTTTTCAATATCAATGTAATTTGTTTTGGATTGAAATATGTTAGTAATTTTTAAAATAAGCATTAACTTCAATTTCATGGTTAATAATATACAAACCAAATGCAAGTAAATATTAAATATAATATACAATACTTAAACATAAAAATATGGAATATTTTAATTTTAAGTTCTAGCGGATTAAAAATTTTCATGGTGATCAAAATTTGTTATTACTAATGTAAGAAAAATTAAACTTATCAACGCGGTTACTTTTTGAAAATTTCTTGATAAATTAATAAAAGGGTCTTGAATTAAACTTCAAGAATCGAAATTTTAAAATTATTGGAGTTCAGGAACATTATTCTAAATTAGTATGGAAATTCTTAATAAACAAATACTCAATTAAACAGTTTAGAAAAATAGATAGCCATATTGGATTTAAATCCCTATAATATATTTTGGCAAAATCTTAACACGCCCAAGATTGGTAGTAACTTTTCTACTTTTCTAGGACTAGTAATGACTTATCATGGTAGAGTGGGGAAAACTTTGCCCCCATGATAAGACTGATCTTTGCTTATCTTGGATTACCCAATATTGGAGAAAACGTAGCGCCCATTATATAGGTCCATTACTGGGCTTATTTTGGTATGATGTATATTGCGGAAAACTTGACGCCCATTATTGGGGTTATCTTGGAAATATTGACAACATTAGGGTAAAATATTTTGATACTTTTGATGTTATATATGCTTATGAAAAATGCCTAAGAATATGCTCTCATGTTCTGAAGTAATGACTTAAAATAAGTTAAAATATAACAAAATTCGTTGACTAGGGATAAGTTTACCACGCCAACAAAAGGTCAAGTGTTTCTTGTCCTTGTCATAGATGGAAATTAGAAATATTCTTTATTGATACTTTACCATGAGTTATAGTTTACTAATTTCATAAGAAAAAATCTCTAAGAAGTATCAATTAGCACTTCTTGCAGAAGATTTGATTTTATATAATCGATTTCAAATGATATTTTAATGAATTATCAGGAGGTTAAAATTACTTTATCACATCAAACCAAATATCAAACTAGTCAGATTAATATAAAATCATTAGTTGAAAATTACGTGGCTTTCTTTTATAAAATATATTACAAAATATTATCATGATCTAATGTTTTAATTATCATTAACAATTATTAAAATATATATTTTTGTTTCGTGGCTTAAAATAACAGAATATTTGATTGCTGTGTCTTTCCTTTTAAAATTTTAATTCATAACTAATCCCTCTGAAATTTGAAAAAAATATTACACTTTTAACTCTTTTTTTTTTTTTTTTCTTACTCTATTATCAAAATTCAGAATATTTGACTTTAATAATTTTTCCTCAGTCTCAGTTTCTCACAACAATTTGTTTCATTAAATTCCTTATCACTTTAATTGAAATGGCACAGATATTTTAACATAAAAGATTTTAATTTACGTAATCAAATGATTATCAATAATTATTTCAATAAAATCATTGTTTTATTATATTCTATCACTTCAATAATGATCTTTTAACACAAATCTTTTAACGTAAAATAATTGTATGTCATCATGTAATTTAGTTATGTAAAATTTATTATACTACATGAATATAGTTACTTAATGGGTTAATTAAAAAAGCAGCGATTCATTATCTTTATTTTTCTATTTAAAAATGCATTAACATGGATCCATGCATCTTGTGTGCATTATGATAGTTGTATAGTGTTAGGATACTCCTCATTCTCTTCATATGATGGCGCTGTAGTCATTAGGGGAGAGGAGAGGAGGGAGTCCTCTCAGGCGGGGAGAGATTGTCTTGGACCAGCGAACGAGGAGGTTCAGCTGGCGCTCCTTGGGTGTTTGTTCTGTTGGCCGTGTAGGGCCATAATTAAATTTCTATTAATTGTAATTTTAATATACAATACTATTAATGTTAATTTCTAAATAAATGTTTGTATTTGTTCGAGTTGAGCTTTATTCTACAGAACAGACACTACAATAGTTAAGAATTAAAAATCTAAAATATTTTACTTTCTCTTATGTTTTCCTAAATACTTTTTCAAAAGTTAAGCCTGATAAATTATTTTATGTTTTTCTATGTGTAATTGTATGATAGGTTTTTCATACCTCTTATATTTAAATTGAATGTGTACTTTATATCTAAAAAATATACCCATAATATTATTGACGATTGTTTCCTTCTCTTTGAATTTTAGTGGAAAACTTAGAAGAATGAAAATAATTTAGCTAAAAATATAATTTTTATTTTTAAAAATCCAAGTTATTTGGTAAGTTTTTTAAAATTTTTATCACGCATAAAATTATTAATCACATTTTTAAGGGTGTGAACTTAGAATGATTTCGAAATGTTTATATTTTGACTAAAGTATTTCTTTATACTTGTAATATAGAAAGTTAAAAAAAAAAAACTAAGAGCATAATTTCCTCAGGGCTAGTAAGGAAGACGATATTCTGAATTAATAAATCCTCTGAGTTATCTTATTAGCCAGATTTTTGCAACAGGATAACTAAACTTTTCCTCTAGCTTTTTTCACAATATAAAAGTTCATTTTTATTACAGAAGGTGAAATGAATTACAAGCTTGATTCGATAGATAATGCGTAATGATTTTCACAAGTTGGGTTGCACATAAAAAAGAAATGTAAGAAAAGGATGTAGTTATAAACTTCTTAAATGCAATTCATTAATAATAAAAAATTTCAACTTTTTTTTAGCCATGATATTTTAGCCATTTTTAATTTATAGACGTCTGAGACATGCCAGAATGTGCCTAAAAGCGATTTACAAACTATATTTTATAAATCAATAAATAAACTATATTTATTGATTTGTTTGTCCAATAACTTGACATTGAAAGTATGCACCGTCTTATATGGTACTATAAGAAACACGATTGAGGAGCAAGAAAAGGATTGAATTGTGCAGCTAATATAATTCTCTTTAAAAACAATAAATATGTTTTAAAAAAAACATGCCTTTTTTTAATTCGGTAAGAATATAATGTATCTTAATCCAATATGAGCATAATATTGGAGCAAGATATAATTGTATTATTAATAATTGACGAGTTACTCGGAATTCTCCAAATTCACTTAATCGGTGGTACAATTTCTCAAATAATTGATAAATAGAGAGATATCTATTAGGGCAAGACCTCTAGGCTATATTTTTTTCCCTCCATGACATTACAAACATAATGTATATTCATCAACTTTTTATTATTAAAATATTACGGCTTTCTCTTACTACTTATTCACTTGATAAAACTAATTGGAATGCAATTTGTTTTTACGAAAAATGGCGATGATATTCTCATGGGTTATAGATACCTTACTTATACTACAGATGGCAAAACAGTTATTTTTGGATAACTAGTTATCAACGTTACGTTCCAAGGAAATAACATGTTCTAAAAACGTTATCAAATTACGGCTTTTTGTAAAGTTATTCTAAGAAATCCGTTCCCTTTGGCCTGCTTGGAAATTCTATGGAGCAAAAGGAAGCTTTCGTGGGGTGACAAAACTGGTTTTTTGAGGAAATGAGGTTCAGGGTGAATTTTAGTGACTGAGCATCGAAAATCACTTACTGAAAGAAATTTTAATGATTTTTGTTATATTCTTTAATTAATTTTTTAGGAATTTCCTACTTTATTGCACGGAAGTTCAACATTTAAGTCTAGACTGATTTCCATTTACTTATTTTTTAAAATAAATGTAATGGATTATATTAGATTCATAATTTCTTTTACTGTCAACTGATTTTTCCCAGTTAAAAATTCTTAATTAATGTGTATTTACATAATTTGTTTCCTAATGATTTTAATTGCTTATTAATGTATTCCTTATTATTACTTTAATGTATAAAATGTACCTAAATTTGAATTTTTTTTTTAACCAGACATAATTCAGTTCCTCACAAGATAAATTTAATTTATTCCTCTATATAATTTCTATTATAAATTCTTATAAACTATAACTGATGTTTTTTTTACACTAAGGATTACTTTTGAGTATATCACTTATGCTCGAATAAATCTTAAAATAAATCTTCTTGGAAAAAGTATTTCTAATTAGAGACACAATGTAATTAAAAAGTTGAATTTTAATCAAAATTTCTTAATTTTACTATCTTAAGAACTTATAAATTTAACCATGCAAATTAATCAATATCCAAAGGGCACCATCCATCACTGTTTATGGTAACATCAGTACCGAACCCACAATTTTCAAATAGTGAAATCATAGCAATGATAATTTAACCAGCTATATATACACTAAAATAATGTAACTTATATTAAGCTATATAGCTTATATTTAATAATTAATTATATTTTACTGTTTCATATAAATTTCTTTTTTAATATTCAACATTTTAATCGAATTTAATTTTTATATAAATCATCTGTGTAATAAAAGGAAAATTGGATATATATAGATTTCATATACTATGAAATTACATATTTATAAACATAAATAAAAAATAATTATTTCCTTACAAATAAAGAATTGTACATGTAAACCAGAATATTTAGCACCTACGAGAAACTATTCGAATATAGGTATTTGTCTTTCTGATAAGTTATAGTATTTTACTTCATATACCTGATTTTACTGTTCTATATACCTCAATTGTGTATTTACCTTAAATATTTTTACTAGATAAAGTTACTCCTCACGGGAAAGTAAAAATAAGAGAGCTATGTTATATTAATAAAATAAATTTAAAGTACTAACAAATAAACAGTACTTTTAAATAAAAATGTATGAAAATTGCTTCTGTAAAATTGATAAACACATTGTTACAGTAAATAATTCAGAGATGCAGTTTTTATTATTGACACAATGCATAAATTTACAATTTTAAAATTATTTGCATATAAAAAAGATTTTTTTTTATAAATGAAGAATTTTATCAACTAATAAATTTTTTAATTTATATTGTTTGATATGCAAGCATCTTTTGATATCATAAGAGCTTAAATAATTTAAATTAATAAACAGAATTAACATTTTTACTTTCCATACTTTACATAATATAAAAACAGTTATTACTTGTCATTTCGTTTTATGATTGTTCAGGAATATATGTTATAAAATTCCATAGTTATTTACTTATTAGGGTCCTTCAAACTAATGTAATTCTTATTCGTTCGAAATTTAATTGAAGAAAAGTGGCATTAATATGTAAATGTTTAAAGCAATGTTTTTATTGAATAGACTGCAAATGTCTATGCAAGGGAGGAAACTCGGAAAACTCTCAGGCAATTATCTTGAAAGACACACATATGCATGCTTAAAATAATGACATAATATCATAGGTTATAGATAGAGAAATAACAATTAAAGTGCAGAAAATAGTATCCACAAAAAGAAATAATATAACTATAATTATATATCTATATAGAGAAATAATGTTAAAAATGTACTGGAAAGATAGTTTGAAATGTGCTAGTAAAATGTATATTGCGCAAATGTTTACTGTAAACTATACAGTTCACAATGGCCTAAAGAGTTAACTATGTCTATTGGAACAACAACATTCTACGGAGTGGAAGATTTTTGGTCTGGTCTAACAACTTCTGAAGAAAAGGGATGATTGAATCTAATTTGTCAACATAGGTACTAAGAGTTTTCAAGTTACTGTCTTATGATACATAAAGCGCAGTCTCTCTGTTTACGAAGAAGCTCTCTCATAAAGAACACATTATAGATATTTAAAGAAATGCTATATAACGGCTTCTAGTTTGTTGGACTTTATGATGTAAACTCTATGGAGGGAAGTTTCAGTAAAACATCGAATAGAGGGCGCTACTACCGTGGAGATCTCGAAAACATCCGGCATGAAACTTCCTGCTTACTATTCCATTATTGTCTTATACGGCAGGCAGCAAACCTGGTCACCGTCACCCGGACACGGTGGATGACTACCAGCTGTCCACAAGCCATTGCGCTTGTTTTCTGTAGTTTCCATTGCTTTTGTGAAATTTTCATTCAAAAGTAATTATCCCATAAAATTTTTTGAAATGCAGAAATAAAGGTAGTAATTGCTGCGCAACATTTGGTTGCAATATGCGATCTAGAATAAATTTTCTTTCGCAAGTTAAAATGCTCAAATTTCCAATGGAATCCGATTTACAATCCTTAGTTTAATTTGCTATCTATTAAATCAACTCTTAAAAATACGACTTAAATTTTAACTGCAATAAAAACCAAGATTTGCTTAAAATATTAATAAACAACAAGTAAATAAACACATCATAACAATTTTGTTCTACTCATCATTGATACCAATTCATATATTCTAACATGATAAAGAAAATTTTAATAAAATTTATAATACTATAAATGAAAGCATAAATAACACCTTGCTTGATATTTGAAATGATTTATAGATCAATCGCGTGCAAAATATATTTCCTGAAATTTTGGATTAAATGCATAAAATTAAAAATTATTTAAAGAAAATGATTAACAATTGAGATAAATAATAACAATAATTAGAATGTGGGTTACAATCTATCATTCATCAACAATTGATCTTAATATTGCCAAGAAAAAGATTCCCCGAGAAATATGGTAATCCATCAAGTTTATTTAAGTAAAAATTAAAAAAAAAAATTTATGGGATCATCACAGATTGCACTCTTATTAAAAATTATGATTTTAATGGATAAAATAAAAACTGTTTCAAAATACCTGAAAATAAATACCTGAAAAAAATACCTGAAAATTCCGAAATAAATACCTGAAAATATTTAAATAAATATTTTTGCGATTGCATTTATTTTCAATGGGAAGAGAGAAAACCGAAAGTATTTGAGATGGCTTCCGGTCTACTAAGGTTAGTTTTTGCATACATTGAAAGCTCCATCCATATATTGTACTGAAAAGTTTTAAAAATTTAACGCATATTTTTTTATGGTACAAGATTTGTAAGAATACTAATTCAATTGAAACGGTTGTGTGAAAAGTATCTTAGTTTACTTTTAAGAATATTTCTAAGTTCTTAGGAATCATTGCTAGAGATCTAAAATTTTAAAAATAAATTAATATTTATTTCATAAAATTTATGAAAATTTCCTTCAGATCAAAACTGTATTTTGCTAAGCAATTTTAATACTCGGTTAAAATTCATTTATTAAAACTTTTTGAAAAATACTGTTGTCTATATTTAAAAAATATAAAATAACGCTTCTAATAAATATTATGATGATACATCTTCAATTCTTATTAAACCAACCTTTTCTTCAAAGAGCCTGAAGATAATTCAATATTACAAATACAAGATGATACTTCAGAATGTTTTTCGTAAATATACAGTTTAATATCTGGTAATTTATTTTACAGTTATATAATATTAAAAATGTTATGAGTAGAGATAATTATATTTAAAGATTTATATTGAAATTAGATAGGAATAAAGCTACAAAAAATATCCTTTTGTGAACATTTTTTTTCATCATAATTATAACTTAATTTGAAAGATAAATTATGAAAAGTTAGAATTTGCAGCTGTATATTTATTTTATTCTGATTTTATTTTCAAATATTAAATATATACAACTACATTTACAATAATTAATTTAATGTAATTATACATTGTAACATTTATTATCAGGATTCTTAATAACTTAACAACAATAATATTTTTTATTTTAACACAAATTTCATAAATTGCTTTCTACAAGAAATATGATGAAATGCTTTTATTGCAGTACATACAAAATACATTTTTAGAACTGTAAAATTATTACATTAGAAATATTATTTTAATGTAATCAATTTTATCATTTAAAATAATTAGAATTTTATTAACATAAATTAATTTTAATAATCTTAATATTATAATTATTAATATAAATAATTATGATGATGCTTTCTCAATAAATAAAATTGATATATATATATATATATATATATATATATATATATCAATTTTCTATTAACAATATATATATATATATATATATATATATATATACATATATATATATATATATATATATATATATATATATATATATATAATATATGTATATATATATACATACATATATATATATATACATACATATATATATATATATATATGTATATATATATATATATATATATATATATATATATATATATTATTATTATTATTATTATTATTATTATTAATTTGATCCAAATTTTATCGAATTATATGTTAGCTTCTTCTTTTAATCTTTTTTAATTTATAAAAATTAACTCCCGTAATTTGATATTAAATTTAAAATATTTCACGCTTGCTTTGATATGCCAGGATAATTTCAAGTTTCTAAAATAATGCTTCAGCTTATTAAAAAATTTAGTAAAATTCATAAAAAAATAATAATAAATAAAGGCTGAAGATAAATAAAATGCCCGTATAATATTAACATAAAATGTATTTTTAAAACTTCCCATTTTTACAAATGTTTTAATCACTTTTAAAATGGAATATATTTATTCATATATCCGCTTTCAATTAACTTCCCTTCGTCAACGTGAGGAACCGAAAAGTAAACATTCTTAGTTGCTAAGCAATGCGACGGGCCAAGCAAAAGCGTGGAATGTGTTCCCGAGAAAACTCAAAGTCAATGTTAGAAATCAAAACAACGTAATAACAACTTTAAAATTTCCTTGCGAAACAACGATAACGGCTTTAAAGTTCCGGAAGTTACAAAATAGCATATTGTAGAAACGTTCCACTCGTACCATGACGACTTTGAGAAGTTACCATTACAGGAACGATTTCACCAGTTACGGAAAAGAAAAACGTTATTTATTAAACGGTTATTTGTGGATAATGGTTTTTAAATAACGGCCATTTCTAACTTATAGCAATTAAACTATAAAAAAATGTTGTATAAAGCTAGTTAGAACTTGTGCACATGAAGTGTATTTTTAATATAAAAATTTAAATGAATCCAAATAGAATTTAGCAAAAGTTTTCTATTGTTTAAAGTTTTCTAAAGTTTTTTATTTTAGTGCTTTAATTGTTCATAAGAGTGACTTTTTTTTATCAGTGTATAAACATGTAAATATATATGCTTGTAAGCATGAAGTGATGTTCGGATATTCGTGTGCCTGGGGGGGGAACAAATTCTTCATTTATATATTATATTTATATAATATAAATGCTTAAAAGAAACTAAAGAGCACAAAAACATTTTATTGCAAACCCAGAATAACTAACTTCGCATTTGTTTTACTTTTCGTTTTCAAGTAAAAAGAAATGAATATTTACGGTCTAGTCTTGACTGAGTGATGTCATATGTATCTATCTAGTTCCATTTTACTTTTCTACTTTGAGTACAACATTAGTGGCCACATTGATATTCGTTGTATTTGTGTACAGAAAAATTTTTTTCATTCTTTTCTGAGTTAGCAAATTTTGTGTGGAAATGTAATTGTTTTATATATAAGAAGTGTGAAAATACTATAATAACTTTTAAAGTAATATTTGCTTATCTAGAAAATTTTATAAGAATTTTTTTATATTGTTTTAAATTTTTTCTTTACTTTTTTTAAATTATTTTATACGAAGATTTTATAAAATAAAATATATTTTTATGTAAACAGAAATTTTTTTCATTCTTTTAAAATTCATATTGTGTACCTCCAAAACAAATTCAATCACTAGTAAAATTATTTTTGGAAAAAACATTTTATATGTTTCATTAAAAATGCTCATACATAGTTTCGCAATAGTTATTTACTGCGATAGGGAACTCTTAATGACTAATACGCCGTTAATACTTTTTTAGATTTATTTTAAATTGCTGTGTTTATTAGTTTAAACATAGAAAGCGTTTTATGTCCTCAGTATATATCAGTTTTAAATCTTTATTTTTTAAATTTAATTTTTTCACTAATTGATGGAAAACTTAACTCTAATATTTTTGACTGATTTTGTTGACTTTTAAGCTGTGACAAGTATGTATTCTTATATATGGAAACTTGTTACATTGTGCCAATTATGTTTAGTTCCAATTGTAATATTTTCAGCCATTTTATAAATTTTTGATTTAGTTCATAATTTAGTTACACTGATAGTTTTTTGTATTTAGTTTCATCTTTTCTAATAAATGTTTATATATAAACATATGACTAATTTCTTAACATGTTATTGTTTTTTATTTCTTTTTGAAGTGTCATTGTGTATATATATATATACATACCTGTTACATACCATTAGTTTAGTTTTAACTAAAAATGTATTTAATGCACTTATTAATTAGTTAGTTTAGAGCTATAAATTAAATTATAATTTAAATTTTTTTAGAAAAGATTTTAATGTAAATCACTATAAAATTAATTGTAAAAATCAAGAATCAAAGTAATAAAAATGGAATTTGTAAAAATAGAAGCCAGAATCAAGAAAATTGCAAAAAAATTAATCTAAGATAAGCAAAACTGTGAAAAAAATAACAAATAAAAACTCCTCAAGTCGAGGATTTTTTTATATGATATTTTTTAAGATTTGTATACAATAATTATGAGTATAGATTTTGATTATGCATCACTTTTTATATACATTTTTTGTATACATTTTTCCTTTAATATTTGTGAAAAATTTTAAAATCAGATGTTATTATAAGAAAATGTTTATTTGTGATCAGAAATATTTCCTTCATAAGAATTCACTTTATGAATTTTATTTTTTAAGATACTATATATATATATATATATATATATATATATATATATATATATATATATATATATATATATATATATATATATAATCTTTAGTTTTTCACAAATTTCTGTATTCTTTATTAATATGTAGAATAATGCCAGAACCATCAGATACATCTAATAGCCCATCATTACGGAGGCGTAAATATGAGGAATCAGATGATACATCTAAAGATCAAAGCAGTGATAATTCCATAAAATACACAGAGGATCAGTTACAAGCTGTTGAACAGTAAGAATCATTTTCTGAAGGTTATATTCTTTTAGATTTTTGTTTTTAGTGTTTTGTTTTAGGAAGTTCACATGTGGTATTGATTTATACTTGAAAAGTTAATTCAAAAATAAATAAAGTTTGATAAACCTTAGTTACTTTTACAACTAAGAAATAAAACTGTCTTTTTTTAATAGTAATCCTAGTAGTCAACCTTTAGGAGTACCTACTTGTAAACTGTTGTAAGACTTTAATAAATGGTGGTACCACATTGTATTCTTTTATAGAAATACTTTTCATGGAGAGATAGCTATTCTTATGTAACCTGAGACAGAAACTGATAAACTGAGTAGTTTCTCTCTAGCAGATGTGTGTAGAAAGCATAATTACAACATCTATTGCTGCTAGTTTTGAACCAATATTTTTTTACTGTGAAGAATGCAGTTGTATCACTTAGTCAATGTAGTTAATTTAAAAGTAAAGTTAAGAAACTAACTATCTGAAATCATAGCCAGAAATAGAAAAATAATAAAACTATTTTTAAAGAGTTTTCTGTGTGCTTTTAGGAAAAATTCTGAAATTACATTATTTATCTTTATTACAAAAAGGAGGGCATTGCAGAAATCCAATATTTGTTATTTGGTAATAGCTATTCCTTAGACTCAATATTTACTTATAAAATATAGCTTTCAGTATATTGCTAATAAATACAAAGTAATAAGTGAAGAATATTGTATAATTTTCATTATATGTGCATACTGGATTATAATTATAAATTTATTAATACTGTTATTTTTTAGAATTAGGGGATGTACCGATTATTATGAAATTTTAAATGTCAGCAAGGATGCTGGTGAATCTGAATTGCGTAAGCAGTACAAAAAGCTTGCACTTCTATTACATCCAGATAAAAATAAAGCACCAGGTGCTGTTGAAGCATTTAAAGGTAATTTGTTCTTTTTATGAATTTGTTATGTATATTTATATAAAATGACTATAAGAAAAGAGGAATATATAAGAAAAGAAGAAAAGGAATTTTTTTCTTTAAAATATGATTACATGAAGTTATTTTTAGATAAAAATCAAGCTTTAATATTTTTAGATACAACTTTCGTATTTACTTTGAAGATGCTGCAAGTAATGTTTGCTGCATTTTTAAATTAAAAAGAAAGCTTTTAATTTAATGTTCATGAAACTAGTAATTTTGTTAGGCAAATATGAAATTGAAAATTTCTGTCTGATAATTTTAATACCTTAAAAGGGGGTTAAAATAAAATGTGTATGTGATAATATGTATTGTGTTTAAAAAATTAATTTATAAGTATACCAGTACAATATTTTCATTAAAAATTAATTTTGCAATTTTTTTTCCTTGCATACTACTTGGTAAAGTCAGCGAAGCACTTGATTTTAAGTAAATTGTGCAATTACTTACACTGACAACTTTAAATAAAGGATTTAAAAACCATACAGTAACATTTTTAGTGTAAAATGCAACTTGTGTTCTATAAAAAAACATTTGTGACACAAATAGCCAAACAGTTGCTCCAAAGCATCTTTTTGATTCTTTCTATCATTAAAAACAGTTAAAATTCCATCTAATTTTTTGTGCCTTTCAATATTGTATTTTTACTAAAGAATTCCATTTTATGCTTATGCTTGATTATTGTACCCTTTACTTGTTTGATTATTGTTTCCTTTACTTTTTTCTTTCCTGTCAATTTTGAGCACACAACATGTTTCTTTTACTTAATAAAGATTTTATTTTGCCTAAAATTTAATTTTTTTTATAATAAATTGGTGATTAGTTATATTTAGATTAATACTTTTTGAGTAAAAGTGTTTAATCCATTACAATAAGACTAAGAAGGTTGCAGACTCAAATTTTTATTTTATCCAATGTTTAGTTTTTAACAATATTTAGCAAATTTGTAAAATAATAAAAGAAATAATTGCTGATAAGTTTTAATTTATTTCAATAATATACATAATAATATAATTTTTTCTTATTTGCTATGGTTCCATTATTAAGGGAGTGCTGCTGCTTGATTCTCAATAACCCCTAGAAACCAATTAAGCTGGTCACTGTGATTCTTAGTGTATTTTTTTATTTTCAAAAATAATTTATTATTTATAATATTATTCAAATTAATTTTTCAAATTAATGTCATAACATTAAACAACTCAGAATGAAATTTTTTTAAATTACAATGAATTATCAGCTAAGTTGTTAATTCTCATTTATTTCAGCATTGATTACTTTCCATTTCTAATTTGTAGTGATTTTCAATCCGTTTTAACTATAGATCCTCATTTATGAAAAATAACAGTGCAGCTACTAACAAACCAAAATAAGCATTAAAACTCCCTATACTATTTTTTACTGTAATTTATATGTATTACTCTTTATGGTAATCATTGTTACGTAAAAAATTATTTTATTAGTTTAATCTAGCAAATGTTATAAAACTGCATTAAATTCATTGAAAAATTTAATGCTTTTGGCTAATTTAAAATACATTGTTTTTTTAATTTTTACTTCATATTTTCAAGCAGTTCCTTAAACAATACTTATTATTTATGCTTGAAAGTAATAATTGTATCAATGAAAAACTTGAATTATTTAACTGAAAGTCAACTCACATTTTTAGTATGTAGTTAGGTTAAAATTCATTCCTTGCAAGTTATTAAAGGAATAATTTTATTTAAAAATTTAATATTTAGTTTTCTCATAGCTGTAGGCAATGCTTTTGCTGTATTAACGGATCCTGTGAAAAGAAAAAGGTATGATACATATGGTCTAGAAGCAATGCAAACAACTGAAAACTATGCACCCCAAGAAGGATATTATTATGCTCACTCATTTGAAGGTAAGTTATTTCCATCATACTTATTTATTAGCTTTTATTAACATAAATGTTCTGTAATATGTTTTACCTTTATTTTCCCAATTTAGTGGCTTGAACCCTTAAAATCTTTCCTGATGAACATAGTGATTAAAATTTAAGCAATCTGTCTTTATAGTATGAATAAAATTTTGTTTTTATAAAATTTGTCTTAAATTTTGGTAAGAATATTTCATCTTATGCCGAATATTTAAAAGTTTAATTGAATTTAGATTTGCATATTGTATCATTTCATTCATTAATTCCTTTCAGTGTGCATTTTTTTTAAATTTTCATATTCATTATATATATATATATATTCTTATATCCATTTTTCTTATATATTGATGTTTTTCAGGTGATGTGACAGCCGAAGAACTATATAATATGTTCTTTCATGGTAATCTCATTTTTATGTTGTATAAATTTTGCTTTATAATTTTTTGTCGGTTTAAATATTTATGAATTTTAATATATGGTCATTATCAAACTTAACTATGAAATCAGGAACTCGTGAAACTGAATAAATATATTCAGAAATATTCAATTCATGTGTTTGTATCTTATAATTTTCTTATATTGATATTTATAGTATTTGAAATATAAATTCAATATTTGATATCTGCTCTCATCAATTTGGAAAAATTTCTTTTAATGATGATTTTGTATTATAAAGTCATTTAATTAAGTTCCACATTTTACGTATGCATTATGTGTATAAATTTTTCATTAAGAATATGATTATTTAGGTAATATATTTACCCTTGTTCTAGCTTATGAGTTATTAAAATTCCAATAATTTTGATGCCTTATTTTTATTTGTTTCTTATAAATTTGTGATTTTATACGTAAATAATAAAAAATACATACTTTCTTTAACTTTACAAGCTATTCCTAATATGTTAATTAAAGAAAGAAATTGATTGCATGTAATTTTTAAATAATAATACTGAAGTAGTAGATTCATTCATACATCATATTCATCCATATAAAACTCTAGAATCTAGCATTGAAATATTTACTTGAGTCAATAAGAGACTGAACAAATCAATATGTTCTTAAAACATTTAAACAAAATATTTGTATGTGATATTTAAGAATATTGCTAAACAAAAATGAATTGTTGTAATTTAAATTGCATATTATACTTTGTTAGAAACTTTTGAAAGTTTTAAAGTAAAGTTCACTGAAATGTTCTTAGAAATTTTTTCAATTCTTTTGATAAATATTTATTTAAATATTTTTCTATTTTTTATTGCTTTGTATTTGAAATATTTGTATAAGTCTCAGTTGTTGTAATTTTGTATATAAATCATGGATCTTTCTATGTAAGTTTAAATCACCAATTCTATAAAAATGGCTTATATGTATGTATATATTCAAGGATTCTCAATTCTTCTCAAATTTTGGAGAACTAATATTTAGAAAAATTATGTGAATTTAAATATCAAAATAATTTTTTCCAAAACTTAGAAGGTTCTAATAGATTAATTAATGATTTTCTTCTCACTAAAATATTAGTTTATTTTAACTATTAAACTGTTGGACAAGAAAGTGTCAAGTTTTTTACATATAAATAATATTTATATGTAAAAAGTATTCTTTAAAATTGATGAATTTTTATTTAGGGCAAGGATATGTTCGAACTGGTGGTCAGTGGCGCCGATTTCATACCAGACAGTCTCATCAGTATCATGAGGTAGTAAAGTTGTTCACATTCTTTATGTATAGCCAGCTAAGGTATCATATTTTAAACATTATTAAATGAGGACTTTCAGTTAGAATCATTTATTTCAAGTTATCTATTGCAACTTTTGATTTTAGAATTTTATTTACTATTTTCTCATTAATTAAACATTGTTTATGGTTTTCAATTATTAAATTATAACTGGAAAACATAAAATCGCTTTTTGAAACAGTTAAAGTTCTGAATTTTTTGATTCTCAAATCTATGAATTAAGTTAAAATAATAATCTTAATTCCTTTATAATTTTGATTTATTCTTTTATTGATATTTTTAATTATGCATACAGAACTTGATATGAATTGTGAATTATTAATTATTAAAAAAGAAGATATTAATATATAATAAAGATATTAATTTTCTTCATAGTAACAATATGAAAAATAAATCTTTTATATATAATGTCATCATAATTTATATACATTCATACATAAGTATTTTGTAAACTATAAATTTGAATTTTGGAAAATTTTCTGTGATATATGAAAATATTTTAATTATTTTTAATAATTGTACTTTTAGTCTGCAAATCTCATAGTTATAAAAAAACAAAATGAAAATGGTTTCATTTTGTTCTTTTTTCTCATCATAGCAAAATAAAAAATGTCTTTATTTGACTTGTAAAATGTTTTTTATTTTATTAATTTTATACATATAAATTAACTTTTTTTCATTTTTGTTTGTAGGATAGTCAAAGTCCTCTTCGACAAATGTTACCCTTGTTGTTTGTCATAGCTGTGTCATTACTTAGTGCAGTATTATATACTGAACCACCCTTTAGCTTACAAAGAACTATGTAAGTTCACTTAAACTAAATGCAAATGTCTTTTCTAGCTTCTAAAGTACATTTAGATATAAAAAATAAATTTATTCTTACTGTGTTCCTTAGGGTTCATACATTTACTAGAAACAACTGGAATTTGAAATTTTTTTGAGGACTCTTGAAGCTCCTGAAATTTTGACTCGGCTCCCTGAAATTTTTGAATTATTCCTGGAATTTTTACTTACCTTGATGTATTTGTTTTTCATTAGAAAATATAACTTTTTGTTTTAAGATTTATAATGAAATTGAATATTAGTTATTTTAAGCATTTAATGCAGCAAACGTATATATAAGCTATTCCAAAGTACACTTCTAAGCTGTACACTACAATCAGTAAAAGTAGATCTATGGCTTTGGAATGCAATCAAATGTCCTTGTCATTATATATGAGGGACTTAAATATTTCAAAGAAGAAATGATGATTTAAAGAAGAGGATATTTCTTGGAATGGGGAAAGTTGTTGCTTGTTTCAGATGTTGCATTTATTATTTCTTTTTGAGCAGTTTGTAAATTTTTATTTTTCGTATATGTTTTTGTTACAATGCTTTCATATTATGAGCTTTTCATATAAGCTTTTTATTTTTGTTCCAAAATATCTGATAATGCAAACAGTGAGCTAGGTGACTATTTTCCTTCATTTTCAAAAATTCTACATCAAAAGGAATATGACATTACATAACATTTAATTTTTTTATTACTTTGAAAAATCAAACAATAAGTGCTTCTTTTTCCGATACATCACATAACTTAAAAAATCTCCTTAATTTAATTATAAAAAATTCTCATTAATTTTTGCAATAATTTCTTTCATATTTACAAATGTAATTGTAAAATATTGCATATGCATGATTGTAAGCATATTTGCTTTAGAATAATTTTTAACATAAAATAAAAATGTTGTTATCATGAATGTTAACCCCTGCTGGAAATTTTTAATTTGACTACATAAAGGTCCTGGAATTTGATTCTTAGAAATCTGTATGAACCTTGAGTCTCTGTATATGGCATATTGTTTTTATTCTAAAATACTAACCGGAATATTACAGTGTATTGTTATATTTCTATTGATAAGTAATTAATTCTCTTCCTAAGAAAGTAAATCATTGATTGTTAATCAGGAAAACCAACAGATTTTCTATATTAATGAAATTGTTATTTTTACACCAATGTAGATTTTTACAGAAATAATCTTGTGTAAAAGTTGATTATTTATATTTTTTGGCAAAAAATTATTTTTTCAATCTAATTTTTCAGTTCTGGTTTGCTGTATGTTTCATATAATAAATATAAAAATATTAAAATAAATTTGTTAAAAAAAAAGGTTATTACTTTTTATTATTTTTTATGCATATTTTTATTTAAAAATATAATAAAAATTTATGTATATGAGTTTTCATAATTTTTAGCATATTTTTATTTGGTATAGAGCATTGATAAATCTTATTTGTAAAGTAGTTTATTGAATATGTATTGTGTGTACATATTCAATAAACTACTTTACAAATAAGATGGCTTATTCAAAGAAACAGTATTATCTTTAGTTATGTTTCTGTCTTAAAGTTAAAAATGAACTTTTTTTTTTTTTTTCTAAATCATTGTTCTTTTATTGAAAACATTTTAACTAATAGGCTATTTCTATATACCATGAATTTTTTCTTTAAAATATTTTTATTGGTTATCTTTTTTTTTTGGTCAATTTTCTGGGTTAGTACTTTATATATATATATATATATATATATATATATATATATATATATATATATATATATATATATATATATATATATTAGATTCAATATTTTTTTAGATGTATGCTGTTATCAGCTATGCTTGTTTACTTAGTGTTTCTGTCATATCATCAAATATTAGACAATACTATCTTCTTGCATTATTTTGGAAAATAATTATTGCATTAGCGTATAGTTTATAGATTAAGGCTGTTAAATATGTTGATACAGAAATAAATCACATTTTATCTTCATTGACCAATCAACAATTGATATTAAAAAAGGTTTACACTTGTTGAATATTCTCAGATTTATCCACTGAGGATATGTGGAAAGAAAGCTGCCAACTCAAAATGTTTACTTTCCACTTAATTTTAGGTGAAAATTGGGAGATTTTAGAAGTGGAGACTTTGATCATTAACTAAACATTCAATTAAAAATTCCTATACTTCATTGATATATATTAACTTCTTCTTCAAATGTCTTGTTCTTATGTCTTCTAATAATGTGAAATCATTTTTAAATTACTGATAATTTAAAATTGATGAATTTATTATTATTATTTTATCAATTTTAATAGTTTTGAGATATGGGTATTGTTGGTTCAGTACTTCCATTTTACAAATTTACAAAAATATAAATTATTAATTTCATTTTTCAAAATTACAAAGTTAAGACAAATTTGAGTGACATTTTGAAGTATGTTTTATTGTATAATTTTGAAAGACTTTTTCTATTTTAATTTATACCTAAATTGAACAGATTTTTGGCCCAAAATTTTAAAGTTGTTAAAATGAAATTATTAAATCTTTTCTTAGCTCCATTTGTGTACTAAATAAAATATGTTCATAAGTTTTTATCACTCAGAAATCTTTAATCTATATTTTGGGCTAACATTTTGTCATGAGTATGCATATATGCATTAATAGTTTATCTTTATGAGCATGTAAGTAAAAACGAAATATATTAAATTTCAAAGCTCAAGTTGCATTTAAAGTGTGTTATATAACAAATCCTTTACATAAAGTATTACAATTATAAATGTCCATGATATTGCTCCTTTATTTATTGCTGGAAAAGTTTTCATGTCTTTTATTGGCAATTACAAAATAGAAAAGAATTTACAGAAATATTTTCTAGTCTCCATGATATGATGCTTAATACTAAAAAGTGACCAGCATTTATGCAAATAATTTTGATTATAAAGGATATCAATTATTATATGTCTATGAAATTCTGAAATTGATTAGTTATTTAAGATATAGTCTTTTTTTAGATTGGATGCATAATTAAGGTTTTATGAAATCAAAAATCATTTTTCAAAATTAATTTAGACTAACAGGAAGAAGAGGTATTTGCATTAATATCTGGCTACAGTAAACAAATTATATTGAATAAATTGTATGATCTTATGTGATATGATTACAAAACAGAAATTATGTAGATGTAGGCAAAAGTGATTCTTCTATCAAAATTTTTTGAAAATGATTGAATCTGCCTAAATGTTTGAGGTTGTAATTTTCATTTGCTCATCTTATTGAATCATTATAACGAAGTATTTAACAAAAGGACTAACTACCTTTGGTCATATTATGCATGTTTGAAGATAAGTTGCAGTTTATTTAAGAAGGCTTACATTAGAAAAATTGAGCAAATAAGAGAATTTGTGAGAAACAATTTTATTGATATTTTTAATTATATTGTAATATTGCAATCATTTAAATATATGAACTATAATATGTTGTAAATTTGGTTTTAAAACTATATTTTAAATATTATAAATATAAAATTGGCTTTTTTAGTATATTTTAAAATGAAAGTTGTTTATCTGGGTGTAGCACAAAAAAATAGTTACTTATTTTTACTACAATTAAATTGGAAATACAAATTGCTATTATATAATTATCACTATATGCTTTCAGTTGAATAAATGAACATAATTTTCTGAAATAACTACTCTTGCATTCAAATTAATATTTTATAGTCATCTGTTTAAAATGCTTTATTGCTTAAATTTTTATTTTAATAGCTTTATGAATTTTATATTGTAGGAAATATTTATATGAAAGAAGAACAAGTAAATTAGATGTCCCTTTCTATGTGAGAGACAATTTTATGCAAAAATATGAATCTGAATTGGCTCATATAGAAAAACAAGTTGAAGATGAATATCTGATGAATCTAAGGTCATCATGTTTTAGAGAAAGAAATTATAGTAAGTGCTAAAATTTTTTAAAAATAAATATTATGAAAAAAAACCAATTTTTTAAAAAATATACTTATTTTCTTTTTATAATGAGTCATATCTGGTAATAATCTTTATAATTTTTATTTTGTTTGCTAATTTTTTTCTTTGTGCTATTGTTTTATCATGAAATTTATTTATGATGAAGCGTCATAACTGCATGATAATAAGTGCTCTTGTAATTTTTATTTCCTATTTTCACTTTAAAAAATTTATAGGATTACTATTATATATATATATATATATATATATTTGAGGCAATGTTATTAATTCTACATTTTTCTGCTTATTTTTTTGTAATTATTTTATAATTAATATTAAATTTAAAGATTTTTATGCTGTGAAAAAAATGAATAACTAGGAAGTTCATTAAAAATTTTATTTCTTAAAAATAAACTGAACTTTTTAAAAATATTTTGGATAATCAACATTGGGTTCAAATATAAGTCCTTGATGATTTTTGGAGTAACCAACTTTTTTGTATCTGCTTCATATTTTGTCATTTATAAATGTTAAAAGCAATTGTTTATTTTATTATACACATTGCCAAACCGGTTTGTAATGGTCTTTAATTCAGAAGATCACTTTTCATTCTGGGGCATTTGTAGTAGTTTAAATTCCACTTTAACTGTTGATTTATTGACCTGAAAAAAGTGACTAAAGAGTGACAAATATCATAATATATTACATCATTTTAATATATTATTCTGTTAAAAATTGTATCTTAAATATGTTTTCTTTGCAATGTTACAAAAATTAAATAAAATATTTTAAATTACTAGTAGACTAAATAGATTTCCAATTTTTCTATTAGGTTTTTAGTTCGTTTATTGAATATTGTTATCATATTTTTGCTGCAATATTTGATATAATAATAGTAATGTATAAATTTACTAATTGTTTCAAAACATTGATTAAAAATGGTCCTTTTTATTGCAGAAGAGAATATGGTATGGAAAGCTAAACACTATAAAGATATTACTTTAGAAGCCAAAGCTAAAAGTATACGAACACCATCATGTGATGCTTTAAGTGATTTATATAAAAATTACAATAGACTTTAAGTATATGTTGAAAACTTATTTAAAATATATTATTTTAATATATATAATATATATATATAATAACATTTTACCAATTGTTTTAGTTTGTGTCCTTATTCAACATTTTAAATGAAGTAATACACACTGTTGCAATATCTATTCCGAACTCTTGAATGTCCACCAACTTTTTGTGATAGATTTGTACACTATACCCAAACATAAATAAATACACTTCTTTTCACACAATGAAAAAAGCAATGAATGCATTTTAACTAAGATTATATTTTTCAACTAAAATGCAATTTTTCACATCAAAATATTGTTTTAGTAAATAGTAAATTATTCAAAAGTTAAAAATTTTGAAAATTGTTAAATATTATTTCTAGAATAATGTTTAGAGTTTGTATTCATTTGATTTTTAAACATTATTTATAATGTGGAAGTTTATTTATTTAAAAATTTTATGTACATATTGATGCATATAATGAATTATTTTTGACACAAAGTTAAGTGTAAGTGAATTATGAAAACATTAACATCTATGTTCGAAATTATTCAAATAAAATTATTCCTCATTTTTAAATATGAGACAAATTTCAAAACAATTATATGTTTTCAAATATTAATGCTTATTTTGCTGATAATATGTAAATTACTTGCCTCTTTCAATTCTTATAATAGAAATGTTTTTGAAAAAAAAATTTTTTCACCCTGTTTTTGCAAACAATATATTTAATCACCTCATGCTCACATTTATGTATACCATTGTTTAGTTTAAGATAATTTTCCTCTATTTTATTTAACTAAATAATTTCTTCATGGTAAAACATTAAAAGCAATTATTTTTTATTACTACAGTTACTTATTCAATATAATAGATACATACAGAAATTAGATATTGTAACTGGTATAAAAAAAGAGAGCACAAATTCCAGGGTTAATTTTATAATTAAATTTAATGATTTGACAAAAAAATACACTAATACAAGGGCTATAACATTGAAACCTATGAAAAATAATACAAAAGCCAACATTTCTATGAAACAGATCCATTCCCAACAAAATTCTGCTTTATGCTGTGTTTCTAATGTTATTTGGTTGAAGAGCTGTTTCCATATCTATAACAATATAAGGAATTAATCATTAAGTCTTTACATCTGAAATTATTGCAGATATAAAATAAAGAATGAAGCAATTTTTTATTAAAAAATATGAATATTTTGGAGTGATGCTTTATTATTTTTAATTAAGAAAAAGTTAAAAAATATGGTTTATTGTGTGGATTAAGCAGCATAATGACGCTTGTCAGAAAAGGTAGTAAACTGGGTGTAAAGGAGATATAATTGAATGAATTGAAATTTATTAAAAAATTAAATTTAATAGAAATAGAATTAATAATCTGAAGATTAAAAGTGGCATATTTTGGAACACTAATTTAAATATCTCTGTTTATATGAAGAGAAACATTTACATAGTTATTTATATATCTTTGAAACATTTTTAAATCATTTTTATCAGTTTAAAGATTAATTAGTTACTATGTGATAGAAAATTTCACTGCATAATTTTCCCAAATATTTCAAGTATTGTCTCAGTATTTTACTAAAACTTTTTATAAAAAATTGTATTCTTGCAAGAATTTTTTCTAAAATTTTCTTCTAAATGTTCCTCTGATCCACCTCAAATATTCAGAGGTAAGGAAATTTTTTTAAATAAATTTTAGCAATTAGATTTTACATAAGTAATATAATTAATTTCCTTCTTGCTTTAACATTTTATAGTGACAGATGCATAAATGGTGGCTTATTATGTGTACAAAGGGCATATTATAAACTTCAGCTGAATTTTTATCTTAAATTTCTAAAACATTATTAGAAATTCATTGAATTTTAACAATATAAAATTATAAATATTAAAAATTATGCTTTCACAAAAGCATTTAGTGGTTATATGGTGCAAGTAAAAATTTAGTCATAGTAAATATTCTGAATGTTTCCTATTTTCTTTAAATGGATTTGACAGGCAACATTTCATATTTTTTTCTATTGAAAAACGTATATTTAACTTCATAAGAATACTTCAGTAGATAATTATTTAACTTATATATATATATATCTTAATTGTGAAGTATTTGTCTTATTTTCGGATTCAAGCATAAATCTTTAGTTTAAATTTTGACTACATCTCTTACAGGCTTTTTTAAAAAAATACATATATTAATTTACTATGATTTTAAAACAGTGTATTGTTTCATTGTAAGTATAGATATTCCAACCATGATGAATATAAATTAGCCATTTTCTTTCTTTGATTGAAAATTATTGTACTATTATTAAAATAATTTTAAAATATGCTTCTAAATAATAATTTTAATTCCTAAATATGTTAGAAGATATTTTTAATGAATTTTATTAGAACTAAAAACATGAATCATTTCAATTGATAATTATAAAAAAATGCAGAATTCTTTCAATTTTATAAGATAGTATGTTGATAAAATTTTGAAGATTATTTTTCTTCATTACAACCAATATTTTGCTATTGATTAATAATTTTTATTTATTAATAAATTAATATTAACTTTAATTTATTTGATTTTATATAATTATAATCGTTCAAAAATTATTTAAAATGCTTCATATTTAAAATTAGTGTAATTCTGGTAAAAAAGAAAAGTGTTATAGTTTACACCATTTTTCATTTATTAATTAAATTGTAACAAAAGTATGTGATCAAAGGAACCTAACTCGAAAATATTTTTATGGTCTAACTTAAATTTGTATATAAATCTAAAAATTATTTTGTTATGAATAATCTCTAATTCTCAAACGAATTTATAAAGCAACTGTTAAATGATAATTAAAAATGGAGGATTATTTTTTGTGATTAAGAAGTTGAGTTAGCAATTGTGTACAAAAAGTGACCATGTGTAGAGCTATCAACAAAGTGAATCATCATAGTTAACCATTAGAAAATCAAATGCATTACTATTTTTTACTTGAAAAAAATTAAGTGAATTGTTCATATCTAAAATTAATTTAATAATTATAATGAATTTTAGAAATCAATTTCTCTTGTATATTGGCCTTTGTTAAAACTTTCTTCAATCCAACTCATATTGGAAATTTGTTTTTAATAATTTTTATCTAATATATCCATTAAATATGTTGTGTTTTAAAAAATGCATGCCTTGTCTTCCTCTAATTGTGCCAAAATTGGTGAAATTTTATTTTCAATATTTTTTTCTGGTACTCCCTATGATATTTACTTTCATCAATTATGATTGCAGTGAACTTTTTATCAAAATGCTATTTATTTCATTATTCTTTGGGTTTATAAATTGTAGAGAAAGAATTTATAGATTTTTATCATTTTGGTATACATATCACATGTACATGACTGTATAGTTAATTTTTGAACAAATTTAAGTTTTTTGTAAATAGTTTTATTTATAAAATATAGTGAAGGTTTAATTTTTTATGCTTTGTTTTAAATAAGTTTCTTAATTTTATGATGTAAAAGCAAAATCTTGTGTAAAAATTGTAAATATACAAATATGATGATTTGTGATATATACATTTAAATCTCTGTATTTACTTTGCAGAAAAGTTTATGGTGGTAATTTAATATATTGATGAAATCATGAATATCCTGCAAAAGTTAAGCTTACTTTTTTATAAAATTTATATTTTTCAGTATATATTTTTTTGTGTTAGTATAATTTTTTATTAATAAAAGTTAGCTTCAGTCTAATTATTGTGAAATTATAAAAGTAAGATTCTGAAGATGATTTGAGATATTCATGAATTAGTGAGGATTTTTAATATTTATGTGATAGTATTTATAAAAGAATAAATAAACTTTTCTGAAATCAAATTTATAAATGGTAATTTTGTAAAAAATGAGAGCCAACATTTTTGTTGTATTTATGTTTTAATAATATTGATGTTACTTATGAATCTGGAATTCATGTACTAGTGTAAGAGCTTGATATTGGCAAAAAATATTTAATTCATATATTTTTTAAATATATTAATTCTAATAAAATAGTAATGATTATGTGTGTAAGAATAAATGATAAATAATAAGAATAAACTATATTAAAAATTATAAAAGCAATTTTTTTATTGCTTTTTATACAAAATTTTCAAACCTAAAAAAGAGTGAATAAAATTTTAAATAAATATTTTAATTATTGAAATAGTTCATTTAAATATGTCATAAAAATTATATTAATATTTTTCTTTCTCTTTTATATATTTTTAGCATTAGTATTTCAATTATGTTTTGTTCCTTAAACAGCCTCTTGTTGACACATTTCTGCATTGTATTTGAATTTATTTATTAAAGTTATTTAAGAAATATATTGTTTGTTTTCACTGTAAAAGAGCTACATACCTATGAAACAAACATCTGTACAATCTTTAATCATGAACTTACTCTATGTAAATACCACTTTTAAAGATTGTTGCTTTTGTAATTTTCTTGGCTTGGCAATTGATATCAAAACCATATTTATTTTTACTTTTGTAGTTCTTAAAAAAATATTTTGTACTGTCACTTTTTTTAACATACATTGTTCTATAATTTAATTGAAATTTTAGATATTAATGCTTTATTAGTTTATTTTCTTCCTAATAATTTTTTTATATATATTTTTAAAGACATATAACTCCCTTCAAATCATTGCATATATGTATGTTTATATATGTGGATGCACTTAAAAACTTACACTACTAGCCATTAAAATTGCTAAACCAGGAAGAAATGCAGATAACAAAATGATATTTATTGGACAAATATATTATACTAGAAATAACAAGTGATTAAATTTTCAAAAAATTTGGCTAGATATAGATCGTGAGAAATCAGTACCCAGAACAACCACCTCTGGCAGTAATAACAGCAGTTATACGCCTGGGCATTGAGTCAAACAGAGATTGGATTGCATGTACAGGTACAGATGCCCATGCAGCTTCAACACGATGCCACAATTCATCAACCGTAGTGACTGGCGTTTGGTGACGAGCCAGTCGCTCGGCAACCATTGACCAGACGTTTTCTATTGGTGAAAGATCTGGAGAACGTGCTGGTCAGGGCAACAGCCGAACATGTTCCGTATCAAGGAAGGTCCGTACAATACCGGCAACATGCGGTAGGGCATATCCTGCTGAAACGTAGGGTTTCGCAGGGCTTGAATAAAGGGTAGAGCCACGGGTCGTAACACACCAGAAATGTAACGTGCACTGTTCAAAGCACCGTCAATGCGAACAAGAGGTGACCGAGACGTGTATAGAATGGCACCCCATACCATCACGCCAGGTGATGGGCCAGTATGACTATGACGAATGCACGCTGCCAGTGTGCGTTCACCACGATGCCGCCAAACACGGATGCGACCATCATGATGCTGTACACAGAACCTGGATTCATCTGAAAGGATGACGTCTCGCCATTCGTGCGCCCAGTTTCGTCGTTGATCACACCATTGTAGGCGCTCTTGTCTATGTCGCAGCGTCAAGGGAAGCCGCAGCCATGGTCTCCGAGCTGAGAGTCCATGCTGCTGCAAACATCGTCGAACTGTTCGTGCAGACACTTGTCTTCCAAACGACCCCATTTCTTGACTCATGGCTCGTGACGTGGTTGCACGATCCATTACGGCCATGCGGATAATATGCCTGTCTTCTCAGCTGCTAGTGATAGGTGGCCGTTGAGATCCCGCATGGCGCTCCGTATTACCGTCCTGAACCCATCGATTCCATATTCTGCTAACAGTCATTGGATCTCGACCGATGCGAGCAGCAATAGTGCGATAAGATAAACCGCAATCCCGGTACGCTACAATACGACCTTTATCAAAGTCAGAAACGTGATGGTACGCATTTCTCCTTCTTACACGAGGCATCACAACAACTTTTCACCAGGCTAAAACGTTCAAATGCAATTTGTGTATGAGGAACCGGCTGAACAATTTCCTCATTTAAATGTAGGTGTCACTACTGGCGCCTGCTTTGTCTGAATGAGCTGAAAAGCTAATCATTTGCATATCACAGCACCTTCTTCCTTTCGTATAAATTTCACGTCTGTAACATGTCGCTTTCTTGGTGTAGCAATTTTAATGGCCAGTAGTGTACATACACACATACATGCATTTATCTATATTTATACATTTATTATTTACTTTATATATATATATATGAAAATTTTTGGTTTTTTATTTATAAGTTTGAAATTGATGTAATTTTTTCATGTTGAAGACAAATTTTTGGGAAAAATATTTTGAGTATGAAACTTTTAATTTATACATAATTCTTTAAGGAATGAAATGAAAAATAATTAAAAATTAATAACATAAATGTCCAATTCATAATTTTCAGAATAATCAAACCAATGTTGGATGCTTTTAAATTCAGATCATTATCAAGATTAAAAATAAGAAAAAGTTGGAAATGCTCGAAATTTGTCCTCAATTTATGTAATTTAGAAGTTTTATTATTTAATGGCACTCCCTGTAAAATTTTAAGCTAATTTTAATGCTAATATAGTGTACATATTACACTTTTCACCTTTATGGGTAAGTGATTAAATATGATCAATTTTAATATTGAATTCACACATTTTTAACTGTAGACATTTTTTTGTAGAAATAAGTAATAAAACATGTTTAATGATTTATTTCCACCATCAAAGGGCTGCAGAGGGTGAGAAATCATTCCAAAATTATTATCACAAACTGGGTTGTCATACTTCCACTACTGTTCAACTCCCTGTTAAGGTCTATAGACTCATATGAGCTGTAGATATTTTGAATTCCCATAGTAAAATTATCAAACAGCATAAGGGTGTTGTGAAGTATTTTAATTTTCATAATGATATTGCCTTTCAGGGGGACTTTTCATAGATAATGGGCCTTATTCATGTGTAGTAAAAGTGAAAACCTAAAAATACTTCAAAGCCCTCACCTCGACAGACGTTCTTGTTAAAAGTGGAAACAACATCCATTCTCGTCCTATAACAAAGGCTGGAGTTAAACATGAGTTCCTTTCGCTCTGCAGAGCACCGTGCTTCCGTTAGGCCATGATGACTCCAAAATTCTATATATTTGATGAAAATATGCGAAAGATCTTAATTCTAGCATTTTCTATCCTTTCAATCTCTATTTAATAAAGATTAGATGTCTGGGGATAGCCAAATAAAATTAACATAATAATAATGATCTTATAATCAAGATACAATTTGGATCGATTTACAATCCATTATTCAGGTAACAGAGTGAACATTATGACCATCATAAGATATCACGTAGAATACAACTCTTGCATAAAGAGACACATATATTTTTTGAGGATTTTTCAATGCAACAAAAATCCATTCACACTCCAAAATAATAGTATGAATCCACAAATTCTTCAGTTGCAAACCTCTGTCATCCATTATAGCAAAGTAGCAATATATTGTGGTTAGTCGAATCCTTATTTAATTGAAGATCCATCGTGATCACTAAAGGCGCCTGGTGCTAGTTAAATATGTCACGCTCGCAATATTCTCCATGTGAAATGCTATTTCTGGGGTTATAAACCAAGTCTTCTGTTTGGTCAGGCTCCTAAATTACAAACCTCCACTCAGCTGCTTTTATCTGACTATTAAAACCAAACTCAAGACTAGGTACAGGGAAACAAATTGATACAACATCACTGTCCTCAATTTGGCGTCAACCCATCTCATTAATATATCACTAATCAAAAAATATCTACTTGGAGAAATTTTCATTGGTAGTTGATCGTATTCTAGTGTCGCAAGAGGGGTAAAGGAAATTCACAAACATCTATCCCGAATGTATGCTAAAGCGTAACATCCATTTCCTTTGTTCAAAAATGGGATTTTCACACGAAAACTGCTATCTTAAAACTAGGCCTGTCTAACCCCTTAGGTATGAATCTTTTCATACCACGTAGTGGACAGCGCAAAGCACTTTATATTCATCGCTTAAATTGCTTTCCAGAGGGATTTATAGATATTAGGGCCTATTCATGTATCGCTAGGGTGAAAACCATAAAATTCTAAAAGTCAGAAGCGCAAAATCCAACTTCAAGTTCAACAGTAGCTGTGTGGGATAAAGGACTGTAACTCCGTTCTGAAGAGCGCTGTCCTGTCACTGCCTGGATGTTTGTAGTGATTCAGAATAAATGGTAGGTCACGATCAAATTATCCGTCGTATTTAAAAAAGGTTCCTCGATATTGCCATTCAACATTTCTGATAACATTTATACTAAAATTCATTTAATATTTGCAATGTATTGATGATGCTAGGTACTTGCATGCATACCACTCATAATCCAATAAATAGTTTTAACTTTTGAAAAAAAAATTCTTCAAAATAATCTTCAAGGAAATATATTATTTTCTCATCACAATTAATAGGCCTTGGAAGAAATAAGTAAACGAGAAAGCTTGAGATCGTCTTGCACTATGCAGCTTGTTCAATTAAGAATTTTACTTGTGAGAATTTATTTATTCTTGCTTCTGAGGAAAAAGATGTTGAAACAGAAATTGCTTATAAACAAGTTTTATGTTAATATACTAAGTTGATTTTATAAACTGAATACGATCTTTCGAAATTAATTATATAAAACTTCTTGGTTTCGTTTGAGCGTTTAGAAAATTACACTGACAAACTGAATTGGATAAATTAACAAAAACGTAATATATATAAATATATATATATATATATATATATATATATATATATATATATATATATATATATATATATATATATATATAAAGTTATTTAAAAACCAATGAAAGTGTTCGTTTGTTGAATATGTTTGAAATGGAAATTGTACATTATATGACATCTTTCTAAATAGTTGTTGATTTTGATTAGCCATGGTATGTTTTTCCAATTATAAAAATTAAAAAGTATTCATATATATATATATATATATATATATATATATATATTTATATACACACACAAGATATTTATACATACTATTACTTCCTAATATAACTACAATAGAAAAAAATATAAATAACAAAATAATATTTATTGAATATGCACTGTGAAAAAAACTAGATATCTCAAATTTTCAAGAAATTTGAGAGCATAGATAGTGAGAAGTACTATTCAGAATAAAAGCACATCTTTGGCAGCAATAACCGCATTTATGTTATTGTTGCTTATCCTCAATAGAGCTGACATAAGTCAGATCAACTCCAGGAGATGTGACTATTAGAAAATTGATGACAATAAAAATCTCTGATAACCGCATTTAAACGATTGGAGATTTTGTCAAACAGAGATGGGCTGACATGTTCAAGCACAGTCGCCTATGAAGTTTCAACATGATACCATAGCTCATCAATTATACTGACTGGTTTATAATAAAGAGATAGTCAATCGGCAACCATTCACCTGAAATTTTCTATTGATAAAAAATTTAGGGAGCCCATTGATTAAGACAACAGTCGAAAATTTTTTTGTATTAAGGAAGGTTTTTACAGTATCAATATCATGAAGTCGTGGAATACTCTACTGAAACAAAATTTCTTAGGATTATCAAGCTTCGACTCAAGTAGATGCACGGGTTTTGACATAACATAAATATCACAACCATTGTTCAAAGTACTTTCATTGCAAACAAAAGGTGACCGAAGTATGCATCCAGTAGTACTTAGTTATTCTCAAATATTTTCTTTTTTTTTTAATCTCGATATTGAATGGATTTTGTCAACATACATTTACCACGATAATCAAAATACTCAAACCACCATCATGATGTCATAAATACAACTGGGATTCGCCTGAAAACAAGATGTCATGTAATTTCTACATGCAAGTTCGTCGTTGATCACACTTTTGAATCTGCTCTTGTATGTAATGAAGTATTTGAAGCCATGCCTCCGAAATAATTCATGTCATTGCAAACGTCGTTATATTGTTCATGCAGATACTTGTTGCCTTTAGAACGACCTTGACTCATAGCTCTCACGTGGTTGTACAACCATTAAGATAATGCGTGTAATTTGTCTCTCTTCTTGGGGTTGTCAGTAATAATGGGCCGCTGAGATCCACTACGGCATTCCGCATATCTGTCCTTAATCTGTCGATTCAATATGGTGCAGATAGTATGACAAACACTAATAGTAATTCTGTGACATGATAGAATGTAGTTCCAGTAAATTGAAGTTCTACTTGGACCAAACATGTGCTAGTAAGCATTTCTCCCTCTGACGATCGTTTTCAACAATTTTAAATTGCAATGTGATAGGAAATACTTACGGTACAAATTTTTTATTCAAACTAATTGTATTTATGGCTACCATCTATTTTGCATGTGAGCGTTGAAAAGTTAATTATTTGCACATCACTCAACAGCCAAAACATACACAATATATTTTCTATACCGAAAATTTCACGTTTATAGCATGTCGCCTTCTTAGTGTAGCAATTTTAATTGCTAATAGTTTACATGTACATTTACACTCAACAGCTAAAACATTATGATCACCTGTCAATAACGAGTCGGCCCACCTTTGGCGCTCAACACAGCTTCAACCCGCCTTGGCATGGATACCACAAGTCCTTGGTAGATGGCCGGAGACAGATTGTACCAGATGTTTAAGCAACAGTCACGCAAATCCGAGACATTGGGAATCGGTGGTCTTTAAACTCTGAGCTGCCGTCCCATGACATCCCAAAAGTGTTCTATCGGATTGAGATCCGGTGAGTTAGGCGCCAGGACATTAACTGGAATTCAGCATCATGTTCATAGAACCACTCCAACACAATTTTAGCCTTGTGACACGGGACGTTGTCCTGTTGGAACATTCCATTTCCAGCTGGAAATACAGAGGCCCTATAAGGGTGCAACTGGTCCGCAATGATGTTCAGATACACTGTAGCATTCAAGGTCTGCTTTACCACAACCATGGGTCCCAGAGACGCCCAAGAGAACGTCCCCCAAAGCATAATACCGCCACCACCGGTCTGTGTATGACCTACTGTACATTGAGCGAGTAACTGTTCGCCTGGAAGACGGCGTATCCTGACACAGGCATCGCCGTGATGAATGACAAACCGTGATTCATCTGACCAGGCAACTCTCTCCTACTGATCCATGGGACCAGTCACGATGTTCCCGAGCCCAGCGCAAGCGCAGTTGGCGTTGACGCTTGGTCAGCAAAGGAACACGAGTGAGACGTTTGCTGCGTAGCCCCATATCCAACATTGTCCGCGGAACAGTGTGCTCTGATACTATTCTACTTGTACCTGCATTGTATTGGGCTGTCAGTGAGCCACTGTCTGGCTCCCATTTTGCTTCACCATGCGAGAGAGTTACCGAAACCCTTTTTCTTTGATAGCGTCTGGACATCCAACACCATGTCGTCTACAACTGGTTTCACCATCATTAATCCACTTTGTATAAGTACTAACAATTGTTGATCGAGAACAACCCACGATTCATGCAGTTTCGGAAATACTTGTTCCAAGCCTTCGAGCACTTACAATCTGCTCTCCATCAAAGTCGCTTGGATCCGCAGCTTTTTCCATTACACACAGAAGTAAGTGAAAGAATGATTCTTCAGACTCTCCAGCAGAAGTTAAATACCACTTCCACCTGATCACGTGCCTTCCACTTCATCCAGGCGTGTTCATTGCAAAATGTAGGGATGGTCATTATGTTTTGGCTCTTTAGTGTATTTCATTATATGATTTCAGATGCGATGGTTGAGACTGGTTTCAAATTATAATTCATTAAAAAAAATGAGTTTACTGTGGATTTTACGAAACATTTTTAATGATTATATGAAGTTGCGATGTGCAGCTGTTATACATGTCACCCAAGACGTAGAGATATACGAAAGTTCATAATTATACTGGGTATATCAACAATAAGTAGGCTTGCTGAAGTAATTAATATCACAAATACACTCTAAACATTTAAAGATTTCCATATAATCCTTAGAAAAGAGAATCAGATCCAGTGAACTAGATGTGTCTAGCTCTATCAGTCCTTCGCTTTGGAAATGTTGGCTCCAGGGCAATGAAAAAAAAAATTAATTGGAAATTCGTCATAATGAAAACTCTGCTGTTGTCATGGAGTAACATGGCCTTCAGATATAGATACTTGAACCAAAAAATATTTTCATCTAGAATCAAAGATAACTAATGGATATAGTAGGAACTGATTATTTTATCTCCAAACAAGCCTGGCCAGCCATTAATGGTGTAGTAACATTGAGCAGCATAAGATTGTATTTCTTTTGTATTTTCTCGTGTACTGTGGATATTGAAGATGTCTGTCAGTACAAATAACGCTTCATCTGTAAAAGGAAGTTATCTTCAAAGCTGTTTATCATGGTAGCCTGCTATATACCACGGTAGTATGTTATATAAATTAATTTACAAAGTCCATGTTGCTGATTATTATCGGAGAACAGAACTTGAACGTTCATTTACCATACACTTAACATTGGATTGTGCTATGCACATAAGCTTTCTGCAATACTTTGAACACTCGTAACCTGGATTATTTTCGCCATCTAACAGCATAGTTTCTTCCAAGAGACATGTATGTCTTGTTCGATCAACATTAATATCATCTATTGCTGTTTCGAAAGTCGGTTTTGTAGATGTTTGAACCTAGTATGAGCTTAAATACACCTATTAGGAAACCAGGAATGATATCGTTTCCTAGAAGATAATTCATTGAGATTAGCTGTGAAAAATGAAATCCATATCCTTCTTTTTGCTCTTCGTATAACGATTTATTTTTACCGATACTCATACATTTAGAATACGCTTTTTAGCTCTATCACAGCCAGCTTTTCATGTGATCTTTTGCACGTCTGGTTTGTATTTTTCAATATAACTCTTATTATTGTGTTCTTGATCAACATGTGCATTTTCTAACATTAATACTGATAAATCTGAATGCGTGTGCCACAAAGGGAAAATATCGGAAATGTTTCCATCAGACATTCCGATAAATGTGTTTGTCGAAAACAGAAACGTAATACATATAATTTGTTATTCAACATTGATTGGGATTGAATGCTAGATTTCTACTGGTGTCAAATTTTGTGTGAATACTGGTGAATTACTGGTGTCATTTTTTCAAAGAGTCAAATAGAAGGAAATTGATCTAGATTAAAGTTTCCATCAGAAAATGATGTGTAAATAGCTGCCAAGAACTGTTTCAATGGACTGTAACCGGATTTCTGAATAAATTGAGAAAACTTTGACGTAAATGCCAAAATTTATTTGAAATTATGCGGTAAGTTGTTTGTGAAGTTTGCTTAATAATTATTTGTAATATTTTTAATAATTACTTATTACATTTATAAACATATTGCATATATATATATATATGTACAGTCTTTAAAATATACCCATTTGCATACATATATATATACTATTGATCTTTTCTCAATAATGAAGCTCATTCTAACAGTTCGTATCAACTAAACACCGACTCTGTTACACTTCAGCGTGTGGAAAAGTTTATTTAAAAACTATTTATAAACCTGTGACAAATGATATAATTGTTGAAAGAGCAACAATATTTACTACATACTTAAACAGCTTCAAGTAAGCTGAAGTACAAAGAACAAAAATGTTGTTATTGTAGATGTACATCTTGTCTTGTTTTGTAGTTCATTACGCCCCTGCGACGTATGAGGACACAAGTTTTTCTCCATCCTCTCTGATTTATGGTTGCTTCTGAGGGCAGTCCCCAACTGGCCCATCCAAAATTGTTTCCTTCATGTTCGATCACAGGCATAAAAGTTGGCTTAGGTCATCTCTCTTTCTACCTCTATCAAAATTCTACGTAAGCGAAATTCTTGTGGAATCCGTGTAGATAAACAAAAGGTAGCAATAAATGCACATGGACATAGCAGTATATGTGCTATTTTTACAAGTACACTTTTGCATACTTTATTCAATAATTTGTAGATTCATGGACCATCTTTAAATTTCTATAAAATATTACGAAGGTTCCAGTTACAGTTTACAAACTTTCAGGAGAATAAGAGTATATCGAGATAATTCAGAATCATATTGGAATGTTTGGTTGGATATCCCTTCCTAACACTGTATAGGACATCCACATCGTTGTTGACAACATATACCGTTCCAGCTGCCTGAGAAATATAATTCATGCCTGGGTGATTGAGAATGTCCGAACTCTCATACAGCAAAAATGTGAGGTTTACATTATATTGGGAGTTGGTCAATTCGAACACACTTTTTATATGACATCAGAGGTATTTCACTATTGTTATGTTAATCAACAAATCTAATAAACACGATTTTTTCTATTTTCTATGTTTTTTTCTTGTATTTTATATTTATATAGCACAAGGGCTTTTCTCTGAGCTCACTTACTCTGTTGCTTTATAATCAATATGCTCACTTATGAAATGAAATTTCGAATCACACAAGCATTTTCAGAACACGCTCCATTTTTCCACTTCCTATATCTCTCCAGAATATGTTTCCGAGTTTATATTCCTGAGTAATTTTAAATCATCTAGGTATATTTTATATCTCTAGGAAGTTTATAAACCTTTGGATGAGACCCGCTGCATAGTAATAAAAAAAAAGCTATCTCTTAAATATTTTATATTTTCGTGTTTGTCTTTACGTCATTATTTATCATTTGCTTAAAAGCAAATTATGTAAAAAAAAATTCTGTATTTATAATGCAGAAATTACACCCCAAGAATTAATGATGTTATTGCTTTTAGTTTATCTGGTCTAGGGTCTAGATCTGTTATTGTTTTTAGTCTTTAAAATATCTTCCGAAACTTATTAAATGCCTCCTTTTAATAAAAGATTTCTCTTGGTAATACAATTCTTATCTTTTGCAAGACTCCATCTTTAATTATCAACTTTACCATCGTAAAACCGTCTGCTGCAAAGCTCTTCCCAAAACATAATAACTTCTAATATCTTGGTCTACTTGACGGTAGCTTCTGTAATTTTTGACTGTGGAATACATATTAAGAATAGTAAGAGTGCATTTATTCTTGCAATGTTAAGCTGACAATGTTTTACATTGTAGTGAAAGTAATTTCTGTAATGCTATCGAACGTGTGTTATATAAGAGATGCATTTTTTAGAACAAGATAACGTAGCTCATATTAAACTGCATCTAGAATAATACAGTTGATATGATCTTCGTTGAAGGGATTAGGATGCAAAGTTTTATGAATAATAAATTTATAGCAGTTTAATTCTCTTTGTAAACATTATCATATATCATCTCCTTTTGTTTACCTTAATTCCCTGCATAAAAATATTACTCATCGGGAATAAAATCACCTTGCACTTATATATAAATATATATTGAGTTTCTTGCCATTGTTTTGAGTTTCTATTATTGTGTTCCGTGAATATAGCTCTCAATCTATGAGAAATTTTCTCTGATTTAATGTCTGATTTAAAAAATTTTCATCTATTTTTAGATATATGATGTCAAAACAAGTAAATCGCAATATTGTTTTTGCAATTTAACTCTTGTGATTATTTTTATTAATGCACTTCTATATGTTTCTTCAGTTCACACTTTTACGTGTTACTCCAGTTCAGTTCTGAACATTTTCACTTATCTTTGCTATGGTTATTAATTTATTTCCCCAGTATACGGAAATTAAAAGCCCAGGAACGTCATTTCAATGAGTTGGATTTGGTGGATGAAAGATTTGGTCTCTCCATGTACAGTTCAATAATTCGATTCCCTCCTGTTGGATGAATGGCTTAGAATCCACTGTATAAATTTTTTACATTTCTAATTTTAGTATTCCATTTTTAAAGGAAAATAAATTTTATATTTCACAAATACATATATTCTCAAGTTATTTAATTATATCTCATGTTTTTATATTTCGATCATATATACTGTCTCCCCTTTGAACTTCACCTGTAGTGATACCATCGTATTTTATACCGTAGTAGTTTTTAAAGATTTTTTTATGTATATTTTTCTGTTAGATTTAGTTATTAAATTAATTCTTGGTGAGACTAAAGTAAGCACTTTATAAGTGACACACCCATTTGTATTTTCTCTAGGAAAAATTAATCCAAAGAATAAACATTCGCCATGGTAATCTGAATGTTTCTTGCTAAGACTTTCTTAAAAGCTGAAATAGTAAAGAATTCAGAGCTTGTATAGAGACTTATCTTCTGCAACTACCAGCATGTCTCTAAAGGAGCAAAAAAGAACTCCACCCAATTTATAAGTGTGTGTCTATGCCAGAGGCCCGAGGCAATTGACCGTCTTCAAGCATGACCGATTTTTTTTTCCTTCGGTGTTGTTCTTTATTTTTCTTTTCGTACGTTCCTTTTATTATTATTATTAGCAACCTGTACGTGACGTCATAGTAAAGTTGATCCTCCCAAAATTCGCCCGCGAAAGTCAGGTTTACTATTATTCGCCAACAATCTTTCTTCGCGGGCCAAGAAAAAAAGTGGAAGCAAATTCGGTAGTAATATAGAAAGGAAGAAATCTGAAGCATTTTTAAGTTCTGCTATAAGTATTTTATAAATAAACCAGGGAAATCAAAACTGTAAATAATTTTATCAATAAAAACATAATGAAAAAAGATTTAGAAAAAAGTGTACCCAATATATATAAAATACATAAGAGAAATACTTCCTTAATGGATACTAGAATAAACCTCATCAAATGTTATCCCTTTATGTTGTATATTCTCATATTTGGTCTTATATTATACCATAAATTATTTGAAAATTACATGAAGTTAAGTGAAAGTGAGTGATTGTGTTGCATAATATGTGTTCATCTATCCATTTTATTTTTTATCGTTTAGAGTAATTTTGAAGTATTCCAGTTTCGTTTTAAGAAAAATCGCTGGTGAATGGAGTTTTGATTTAATTATTGTAAGGAAGTAATTATTTATAGCTATACTAACTGCCATTTTAAATTATTTTTTAACAGAGCGTAATTTACACGATTTAATCTTACAATACTCGTTTTTATCTGACAGCAAACAATGACTAATAGTATTTTTCTTAAATCATTAATTTTTGTCAATTAAATCTAAAGTTTCAAAAATTGCTATTATTCATATGCGAAATAAATAAAAAGACATATTTTACATCGATTAAAATATGTTGAAAGGAAAATTTTCTACCCATAAATTAAAAAACAAATGTTTTTTCTCTTAATTGAAACCCTTGCTAGCTTTAGATGTGTCATTTATTCATTTTTATTCAATATCGCAAAAACTATAAGGAACTGAGTTTAAAACATAGATATCGTAATCTAAATACAAATGATAATATTAAAATATTCATATAACAAATGATTTGTAAATAAAATGGTATTGTAATAAACTAAAAATATATGAAATAAATAATCATATTATAAAGTTCATAATATATGATACTTTAATAGTTAGAGTCACAGTTAAATATTCGAATCAATGAGAAGAACACATGAATATTTCACAAAAATTTACGTAAGCATGTATATCAAATAAAAATAAGAAATGAGTGACAATAATGCGTGTGTGTGAACCACACACGCACTTCACCTACATAGCATCCACAAAAAGCACATACGGAAGTTATTTAAATTTTATAGTCTCTTTTATGTGCCATTTAGACGGCAAATTTTCACAATTTATAGAACAAATTTTAAAGTAATCATGAAAACGATTCCAAGGTAGAAAGGAATCATCCTATTATTTACATACTCAATGATGATCTCAGAAAAATAAAGGAACTTAAAAATCATTTTAAGCTAATTATTTTACAATCAATATTTAAAAATTTTTGCCTTCTTGTAATCATTGTCGTTATGAAGATATTACTCATTGGAATTATATTCGTTTCTAATATGATTAAAAATACATTAGCATGCTGCATTGTGTGGCTTTTAATTTGAATATTCATTAGGCACAGATTCGTCAAAAATTAACGATTCAGTTATTATGAAAGAGCAATGTTGAAATCTGCTAATCAATGATGTAAAAAAAAATATGATTCTGTCATCTCTTGAGTTTAATGTGACTCTTGTTAACATTTTATCAACTGAAATGTTCGTCTCTTTTACTTTCAAAATACAATAGACATTTTTATATAAAAATGAGTAATTAAAAATAACTCTTTTAACAGTTACAGTATATGCCGAAAGCATTTTTTATAGCATTCTGGTTGATAAAAATGCAAATTTAAATTCTTGTAGTCAGTTTCTTTCCGACTGTATATTTCTTCGTATATTATATATTTATTCGATAAAAAATGCCTGTTCTACAATTTTTCATAGAATTTGTTTCAATTAGCTTTAAAAACAAGTTTTTTACATTAAAACTGTTACTTAGTTACATTTTAAATATTTATATTATTATCTGAATATCTTATCCTTTTAAATTACTTTAAGGAAACTTTTAGTAAAAAACAAATTTTATTGATTTTTTAACAATTTTTAATTAATTCATATAAATGTTTCTCTATTTATTATTTACGAAAATTAATTATTTATTATACTATTTTGTTTATATTAATGTTTTATTTTTAAATCATTTGCACACATAGTATTGTTGATTCATTTAAATTTTTTGTCATCACATATACTTTTTAATTAAATTCTACTTTAGGAAAAAAAAAAACTGCATATTCTTTTATTATTGTTTTATACTTTGCAATTATATTAGTAATATAAAATAACATTTAGAACAAAAAAAATTGAATTGGTACCTAAATAAATTCAAGTATAAACTAATAAAATAATACAGTAAAATGCAATACAAGGCAAGCAAAACATTACAGTATAAGTAAAGATAATTTATTCCTAAGATAATTTCATTATTACATCATTAAAAAGAGTTTATTATTTATTAAATTTTAAGGAAATTGTATTAGAATTAAAAAATTTAAAACCCATTTAATTTATTTTTTAAATGTAAAATTATATCTTGAAAAATGTCAATATTTTCCAAAATTTAACTACTCACTTTATAAAAATTAAGTAATAGTGTTCATTATCTATATTAATAATTTTTGGAAAAATTTCTAAATTTATGAAAGAGCATCATGAATTTATGAAAAGTATCAACAAATATAAACATTCTATTTCCTTATGAATTAGATTGCAATAAGAATTTTAAAATAAATGATATTTTGCAAATATTTTTCTCAAGTATTTACTTCAAAATTATTTTTTAAATATCTTAATGGCAAAAAATTATTGTTAGTCGTACAAACTTAGAGTATTTAAAAATTTATGTTGGATATTTAAAATAAAAATCCAGAGTGATTGATTTCTAACGGACGAAGCTAACACATTAGCTAATGGATCGAGAAAAATGATGATAATTTTAGGATTTAAGAGCACATTTATTTTCATTTCAGTCACATTTTTTTATGAGAATTTAAATGATATTCTCAATGGGGGCTTTAAATAAAATATCTGAATTATATATAATATTCAGATATCAAATAGCATTCTATTATTCAGTATTTTTAGATTAAATAAGATAACTTATAAACGTGTTATTTTTTATATAAGAATATTATGGTATTTTTAAATATAACTGGTTTCCCAGAAATAAATCTTTAAAAAATTACGTTAATTAAAAAAAATGCAATAATGTATGGTATTAGTTCAGAAAAATAATTTTAAATCTCCTGCAAAAGGAAATGCAAACGAACTTAATTTAATCGGAGTTTGTTTAGCGCTTAAAAAATAGTATTTAAATTAAGTATTTAAAAAATAATGGAAAAGAAAAAACATTAATAATAATATAAAAATAGTAAATAATAAATAAAATTCTGTGTAACAGTAGAGAAATTTCTGAATTCGTTGGACAAAATAGAAAATTACAGGGCCCCTGAGGCCATTGTAAGTAGGGCGTTCATACTTGTTATCGGAAGATCGTGAGTTAGAATCATGCACCAATCGAAAATCTGTCGTGTTCACAAGGGAATGTTAAATATGCCGTGGTCATAATGTCCTCAATGGAAAATGATACCTCCGGGAGTGGTAGGCTAGGTCTAGGGGTCTTCTGTTTGGTCACTGGTTCTAAATTAAGAATATTAAGTTTCAGGACTGCAATGGTAAATCCATTGGGTACCACTCTACATAAGGTGCCTTCCCTATTCTGTTATTGCTAAGCACGGAAATGCGTGCATTATTTTGATATACATCGTTTTTCTACGGATTATAATTCGACATTTTTTTCTTTTAAAGCGTATAATTATCCTTTTCTTAAGAACTATTAAAACTTAAATAATTTATTAAAATATTATATCAAAGGAACTCTTAATGTTCAATAAAGCAGGATTTTATCAACATTCACATGGATTGCCTTAAATTATTGCACAAGAATATTTATGAATAATGTAAAAATAATTAAAGGAATCATACATTCGATTTATTTGCAATTTTAATTGCCATCTCATTATATTCTAATTCTTAGTTGGCTTGAAGTTTTTTCGTATATAATTTAATTAGATTTGATTTAATAAAAAACACCACAAAATCCTTTATTTATTATAAATAATGATAGTCTCACAAATGAATCTGAAATTTAATGAGAAGTTAGTAATGACATAAAAAATTAAAATCGTATGCAAAACCTATGAATGATTAATATTGCTCTAAAAACTTTTATCAAAACATTCGAAATTTTGGTAAGCACTTGGCGACAATGAGCTCGGACACGTTCGAAAATGGTAACCCTGTACCTGTGTGAAAACTTCAGCGGTTCATCGAAATCAAATACCTGTTGAGTCTCCGAAATGGTTTGTTGTACTCAATCATTCCACAGCGCGATGCCCGCAGACGATTTCTAACTCCAGATCATCAACTCTTCTGTTAACATCGATACTATATTCAATATGACGTGAATTCAGGAGTGAGCATTTTTTTGCAAAGTGAAAAAAAATGAAGAATATATGTGATATATTTTCTTAAATCTGTTGGAGGTCTTTTTGACCTGTAACAGAGTACATTTCTTGAAAAGGAGTAATTATGAACTCAAAGAGATGCAGTCATCTTTATCTACTCATACTTGTTTACCATTTCATCTCACAAGGTAGGAATTTTTATTCGTATGGTTTTTCTTGCTCAAATCTAACTATTGTTATTTTAAGTATCGGTTTTTTGATGTGCCTAAAAATATATACTAAAATATACATGCACACATAAATTATGCTTGTAAATGCATTTAACTACAAATTATCAAGCTTACATTATCATCAATTTGTGAGAATAATTTTATACATAAGTATTAAAATTTTGTATAACACATCTGTAAGTACATTTAATATTCTTTACAGAAATTCTCTTAAAAATAGTAAATATATTAGGAAGTAATAACCTGTCAAATTATATTAAATATAATTTGTCAGATTAATGCTCTACATAATTTGTTTACTATTTTAATTAAAGAATTTATTTTTTTATTGGATTATATATATTACTATATATGCAATTGTAATAATTTTTAAGGCGGGAATAAGGCAACGGAATTTTCTATTATTTTAACTAAAACTGCAAATCGGATTTGTAGCATTCATTAAGAAACAGACTGTTCTTTTAATTGGTGAAAAGTAATAAATTTTGATAAAAAAAAAAATGGAGCAAATATATTTTAATCAACTGTCAAAATTCGACAAATATGCATGGTATTTTAAATTTATGTTTATTATAAACGAGAAGTATGTAACTGATTTTTATTTTGATAGATTCTCTAGAATTTTGTGCACAGAAATAGATTTATTTACTTTCTTCTATAAAATAGGTTTTTCCGTGTATATTCCTGTGATTAAAATATCAATTTTTATAAAGATTATACCCCTTCCTTTCTTTTTAATTTAAATAGACTATTTCTAACATATTAAAAAAATTGAATTGCCTTCATAAATTAAAGATTCAAATTGTGATAGCAATAATTTTTATAATTAGTCGTTTAAATTAATATCAATTAAATGATATTAGCAAATATGCATTACATATTTTTACATGGCATACAGCAGTTTCCATATGTAATTTATTTCTAGAGAGGTGTTATTATCTCCATTTTTTAAAAGTTAATTTCGAAAAAGTGGATCACTTTACTTTATTTGAAGACTTTTAATGGAGTCAAAAATGTATTACTTTCTCATACATCCTTGATGAAATAAAATGTATTTTCTCTAATTTAATATACTTCAAAATTTCATTTTTTTAAATTTATGATGCGAAATTTTTAAATTAGAAAATCGTCTTTTTTCTTATTTTTATAAAATATAGATAAATAAAATTGTCAATAAAATTATTTAAGAGTAATTAGATTGTATTTTTTTTATTTATTTTGGGAAAAACATGGCTACGTGAACAATTCAAACATATAGACACAATGTCTATAAACTCATTAATATTAATTTTTAACTGAACTGAAACACAATAACGAGTCACAACCATCGTTCAATAACAAATATATCAATAAAGATGAAAGAGAATCACAAGGCTTCTATAGTAATTTGAAATAAGAATATTTAAGATTTTAAAATTCGAATCATGTAATTTTTTCTCCATTCCAATATTTTAAATCGTCAAATTAAAAAATAAAAAAAAAAGACAAACACTTTAATTTAAAATTTCACCAGAAATAATTTTTCTGAACAACAAACCAAAGTTATTCCTTTAAAATTAAACATTCTGATTTTAATTAAAGTAAGATTTGCCAAAGGTTGTATAAAATTAATTAATTACTCTAAACTTCAAAATGATTAGTTACATAATTCAAATTATTTTTTAATAATTAAACTGTTACAAGCGAAATTTCTGTGAGTTATTGTCTAATTATTTTGTTCAGATTATTGTTTTTATTTGTTAGTAGCTAATAATAGTTTTTCTCAAAAAATCCCGAAAATTATCACGCAATTATTGTATGTTAGTAAGAAAAGTAATAAAATAATTAGGAACTGAAATTGTAATATATCTCTAATAATATTTTTATCTAAATGAAATCATTTCAATAGTTACATAAATATCTTTTAATTAATTTAAATTAATTTTGCATAATTTTAATAATTTACGTTTTCTTTAAAAAAACTACACTTTTATTTTCATTTTCTATTCGGCAAAATTTTTAAATTTAATGTCTATAAACATTTTATTTTAAATGAATATAATTTGTTTCTTTTTGTCAAATTATTTCAATATAAATGATTCAGAAGTTTACTGACAGAGAAGATTATAAAGCATTTCAAAACTAGGAGTAAATGGTTAAAAAATACAAATATTCCTATTAAATGTTTAGAAAGAATGTAAATGTATTTAAAATATTAAATTACTAGTAAGAGGCTTAACATATTTTAATTTCTGTAATACAGTTATTTATTTATTCTTGTAAAACCTATCTATATTTCTCCTTGACTATTATGTATATATAGAAAACAAAAATTTAGTAGAAGAAATTCCTAATTTTAGTTCAGAAATTCTATATTTTTCTGATAAATTCGAATGGGATAATTAGGCATTTAGAAGTTCGGTCTCCACTGAAACAACAGCTTAAGATTTTGTGGACCTCTTATGAGATTTTCAAAAAAATATGTGTGTTATAACCAAAATATTCTATAAAATGATTTAAACCTAGAGAGCTTATAGTATTCATCTTTAAGAATCAAATATCAAATTCTCGAAAATGTGATGTTAAATTAGATATAATATATGCTTTGCTATTGTATTATTAGTAAATTCTAGACAAAAAAAGTCTTTTGTAGAATTAATTACTCTATACACAAAAACAATGCAAATATAAGTAGTGCAGAGAATTACTTTAAAATATTTTTTCAATCTAAAAAAATAGGTTCAGAGTCAGTTTTCGTAAAATTCTGTTAATTTTATATTAATTGTGTAAATGTTCACAATAAACTGCTCATAGAACATCTGACATCAAATTTTTATGATCTTTTTAGTTAATTAAATTTGAAGATCTCCCAATAAAATGTATAATATTTTATCCTTAAGAAAAATTATAAAAATTAAATAAATTGCTGTATGAATAAAGTTTAAGAAAGAATACGAAACTATCAAAAATAAATAAAATATTAAAAGATTATTCTTTTGTTTGAAGTATACACAAATTTTTTTTTCTTTTTATATACTTATTACCATATATAACTTCTTTATTAATGCCGCAATAATATTTTTGAGAGAAGGTAACATTCTGAATACTATATAAATTCACTGATAATTTTAGTTAATCTTAGGTATTATCCTGTGAAAATAAAAATATTAATATTTATTTTCAAATTCATCGAAATAAATTCATTTTAACTTAAACTTTCATGTTATTTGTAAATTAAGATATCGAATAAAATAATAAGAAATTCAACCACAGAATAAAATTCTTATGGAATACAGAAATTTAAATATTTTTTTAATTATTTAAGTAAAAAATAAACGGAAAATACGATCACCCGGAAATGTAATTCTTTTTGGTACATGTGTTAAGTAAATTAATACTATAATAGGATAAATAGCTTACATATTACGTTTTTTATAGTTAAAACTTCCTCTATATAAACGAAATATGTTTATACATTAATAGATATTTTAATTTTATGAACTGTTTGTTACGTGTGCCGGCAATACATCGTCTTGTTGCTGTTGGCTTATCTTCTTTAAAGACCTGGCAGATCAACTCCAATAAATTGTTGACAGTTAGAAAGTCAATGACTAGCAGGGGATCTCAGGATAAATCCTGACGGGAAAGTCCAATGTCATCCAGATTTTGTTTCGGTGAGGCTGGATGATCACAGCATATTTTGCAAGTGGGATAATCTTTTGTACCAAGTTCAAATGATAAACATTTTAAATATCCAATAGAGAATCTGGCCTAGGCAGTGTGAAATTTTCGGTCACATTATATTTTCAGCAGAGTTCCAGGAGATATTCCAGAGTACCTTTCGTGTGTTAGTAGAATTTTCCAGATTGAATGTAGTCTAGATTTTTCATTAGAGTAAAGTTCCTGATATGTAAATACATCGTCTTAGATGTACGAATTAAAATTCGGTTAACTTTACGCAAAAAAGTAAATAAAAACAAATTGGTATTCTTTTTCATTTTAGATTGATAACAGATTCTTAATAAACATCAAATTCTTATTAATTGTTTTATATTCCATATTTGTGCAAAAGCACTATGGTAGAGTTTTAATTCCTGTTTTTTTATTTATTCCGAATTTTCTCAAACGAAAATGATATTGATAAAAATTTTTAGAAAACAGAAATTCGCTATAGCTGCTGCAGAATAATAAATTTAAAGATTGATGCTGTAGTATTTCCGTAGATATTTTTTTTGTAATATTTTCTTCAGAAAAAAATAAAGGAACTGTTAAAAACCATATATCATTGAATTTTCTTAATAATGTGAAAAATCAGTCAACTGACATACCTTAGATTTTCATCAAGATTCGAATTATATGAAATCTTTTGAGGGGATTTCGATGTAGAAATGGAACACGTTTTTTTTTTCAACAGAATGTTCGGTCCAACTATTGCTCAACAAATCTGCAATCGTCGCGCAATCAATCTCTTTTAGGGCTTTTTTTTCTCTCTTTTTTCTTTAAATTAATGAGTGTTTGCGATTCACTTGAAAGAAAGTGAGAAGTCTTGCATTTTCCTCCTGTTGCATTCGGGATCAACAACCGAATGTCCACGTTGCTTCAACAGGAATTTAATTGCTTTCCACAGAGATAATCATCTCAAAAAATTACTTGATGGTGGGAAATATCTTAATTAAAGCATTCCTTAAGTTCTTAAATTGAATAGGAGGTAGACATTTTTTTATATTAATTTTTATGTTAAAAACTTGAAAGGGATTTAATATTTCGACAGAAGATACAGAATAAGTTTATTTTTAATAAAAATGATAAATTTTAAATTTTTTTAGAAAATTAGAGGAAGGTTCTTTCAACATTATTATCTCTTAAGTACTTAATAATTTATAATATTATCCTAAAAAACACATAGAATATTTTTATAGGGATAAATTTTTATTTCTTTATCCTGAGATTTGTGCATTTAGAGCCATCAGATGGAAATCAACACACTGTTCGGCACGTCGTATTAATTTGCATTGAATTAAATATTTTATAATTAATAATCATATTTTGCGCGTAAATTTTTCATTACATATTTTGTGTGTTATAAAAATGTTTTCTCTCCTATCATTATAACATGAAAATGCATTTTTACCTTATTTCGAGTGCATGTTATTATGTGATTTTTTATGAGTAACTTTGTGAAAAATAAATTAAATCTGATGAATTGAATACTTTATACAAATTGTAAGCAAATATATTGCTATCTAAGAGTCAAGATAACTTTTAAATGAATGATTCCAGTTTCATTTGTAACAACTACTCAATAATGGCAAATGAATATAGCGTTCTTACTTTCTGATTACACATCTGTCGAACAGAATGGTTGAGAATTTACTGAAGTGACATATGAATGAAATTCATTATTGATGGAAAAATTTTGCTCGTAGTAAAAAGTTATGATTGTAAAAAAGCTTACAAAAATTTTATCTTTCAAGCTGTTTTTGCTGCGAAATGTCAGAATATTATAAATATATTAATAAATAGGCACACAAAGTATTTTTCAAGCTCTAGTGACATAGTTTAACTATTTTTCATAAATAGTTAATACATTTGAGCAATTGTAATTTAAATTTTATTATAAAATGTTTTTTATCTTTACCTTTTGTAAAATAAAAAAATAAATTGAATTACTTCAACAGACATCCAACTTATGTTCATTTTAGTTTATGAAATAAATGCACTCTGAACATTAAAGACATTATTTTTGTGATGATTCCTGCTTTCATTGTTAATATAATGTATAAAAGTAATAACGTAATTAAATAGAGTCGTTTGATGACCTTACTAACTTATAAATTATTTAACAGCTGCATGCATTATTTTCATGCACATAACACACATATTAATGCAGATATTAATGAAAAATATCTAAATTGTAAAGCTAATCGTAATTGCTTTAAATTTTAATATAAGGAAGAGAGAACTAAAAACGTAAGGAATTGCAGTCTTTCCTATTTTCTCGGCAAATAATTCATACATTCGTTGTTACTACATAGCAAAAGCTATTTTTAATGTATGAAGGCCATTATGTATAATAATGTAACACATAAAAAACGAAGCTATTAAGTGGGAAAAAAATTTAAAAGGTATTTCATTTAAAATATGATGAATAAGATTCGTCACTGATGATTAAATCCAAAAATGCATCAGTAAATCAAATCACATTCATCATTTTGATGAATGGCTTGTCTTTTATGGACTTAATGATGAATGATACCTAAAAAGTGTTATTTACATGCCTTATACAGTGTTTAAAATATATTGAGGTGATTAATAATACAAAATTGACTTTATGTCGTAGTATCCTCTGTGACATTAGTGACTTTTTTTCGTCAATATTGCCGGTAATTGTCATTCCTCTTGGAAATACTGGGAAGGAAAAAATCTGAAAAGAATCATGTATTTAACTATAGGTTTGATAAGATTAAAAGATTTTTTGGAATGATAAAGATAGGATTTATAATTCAGAAACTTTCAAATTTGCAGTTTTGGTAATTCGATTTCATTTTGTTTTTCCCTTTCAGTTTGACTCTTAATTAAATATCTTGAAACCCATTATCTCATGAATAACAATGCTTTACTAAAATTAGATAAAATTGTTTAAATAACTAATAAATTAATTCTTTTCATTCACACTTTTGGTTTTTAAAATAATTCTATAATTAATCTTTTAACTTGAAGTTTAGTGACCAATTACAATATCAGTTAAAAATATATTAATATTATTCCATGATGTATGCTTATTTATTAAGTATGAAATTGTCTTATGAGTAAATTATGAAATTAAATATTTTATTATAAAAATTTGCATTATATATTCATTAGTAATCTAGAGGAATTAATTATAAAAAATTTTAAAACTAACTGTGTAACACTTTCGAATTATTTCTTATTAGTCAGTGGAAACTATTTGTGCACAGAATGCATTATCATTGATAATGTTTTTCTTTCAAAATATTTAACTTTGTAATAGAACTTATATATTTTTACTTTTATATTTCTAAATTTAATTTTTTGTTTATTTTTATTAAATTTTTTTAATTTATTTTTATGAATTTGTATTAAAAAACTTATACAATATTTTTAGACAATGGTGGTTTTATATGACTATTTTTCATTCTATGACTTATTTGAATTCTAGACAGTTGTAGACTACTATTTTGAAATAAACTTATCTAGAATCAGAATATAAATTTGACTTTAACAATAATGTAGTTGATAATATAATTATCGGAAACAACTATAATTTGCAAAGCTATTTTTGCGTGTGTTCAGTAATTAAGTGGTTAAAGTTTATTTACTTTGCATACGATACTTGAAAATTTACTCCTTTTAGTTTCAAATTCTTGTAACAAATAATAGAATGATATTTAACGTTTTAATTTTGTGAAGGAAGATAACATTATTCGACCAATATAGCAACTCTTGCAATGTGAACTGACTGTTATCATGTGAATGTTTTCTAGTTCAGTTATATGTGTGTGTGTGAAAGAAATCATCAAATTTGGTTTTATCATGCTGATATATTTTTTACATCATCGTCATCGATGATGCGACCGCTTAGGATGGATGGGCTGAGGTCTTTTGAACCAAATTCTTCCAACTCTCTACCATATCTAACAGCTAAACTCTTCTAATTCTTTTGAGGACCAAACAATCCTCTTTTATTGCATCTAGCCATCGAAATTTAGCTCTTCTTCTTCTTCTTGTGTCATATGGTTAAGAGGAAAAGATTTCCTTTTTGAATATTGTTGCGCAAGACATGTCCAACTCATTTGAGCAGGCTTATTTTAGTATAGTGAACAGCATCTGATTCTTTGAACGTTAGATATAGTTCGTCGTTGCAACGTCTGTCCTAAATACCATTTTCCTGAATTTCATCAAAAATACTCCTTAAAATTAAATATACCTAGCAACCTTTCCTTACAATTAAAGATACCTAGCAACCTTTCCTTTCTCTAGCTGTGGCCCATGTTTCCGGCATATAAGTTTGCACAGGTCGAATAAGGTTCTTATAGTGTGACAGATTTCTCTTTATAAATAAAAAGCTAAGTCTTGGTAATTGCTTTAATTCATAAAATGTTTTATTTGGTGCAACTATAAGACTCTTAATGTCTGGAGGGATCTCATTGATTTCGTTAGACAAAGATTTTAGTTATATTTTTGCAAACAAACCGTGATTTTTAGGGCCTGATAGTTTAATAAGGAATCCGGATTATATATATGAATTGTTTAAATGAATATCATATCAGCCACTATTTCATCAATACTGTCACCAGCCACTATTTTTTCTTCATCATCCACTATCTCATAGATATGATAAATTGTATATTCTTCTTCTGAAGCTATTTGAACATTCAGTTTTACAAAAGTATTTGATTCTGTCCCTGTGAAGAAAATTGGGATATAGATCTTGAATTCTGTATTATGAGATAATATTATGCATAATTAGATTATGCATAAGTTTCTCTAATAGCAATGTTTTCTAACAGACAATACATAGGAATGGCATTCTGACGATGGATGATAACACTGTCGGATTAAAGTTTCCCCGAATTCCCTCATTGCAGTCCTTTATAGAGGAGAATGTGGTCAATGATTGCACACATCAGAATGAAAATACTTTCAAACTAGAATGTGTGATAATTAAAATCATGTGGTTTCGCATAGTAAGTGGCTTAACAGTGGAAAGCTATTATAATATATACCGTATATTTGCCTTCTGGGAGGACTTTTCATAAATGATGGGCAGTATCACATGTTTCAAGGGAGGAAATTCGAAAAACTCCCATGCATCCATTCCGATAGATGTCATTGCAGAAAGTAAAAACACCACACCCACTTTCCATTATTCAGCAGTTGTTAGCATTTTAAATTAATGCAAAAGTTAATTATTTAATTATATTTTGAGTTAAATTTATTCACACTAGTTTTGTTTAACTATAGTTAATGTTTACTATTCAATATTATTATCAAAAGCATCAAAAAATAAAGGCAACTGTTGTTGAATTGTATTTTTGATAATTTAACATTCAACATTAAAATAAAATAGAATAAAAGTTGTTTCCCTATAAAAAGAGGCCTTGGAAGACTTAAGAAAAATGTAATTATGTGTATAATGTTTTAGAAAATTCATTTTTCGGTTAAGGAAAAACTTTTAAGTAGGAAAAAAAATTCGAATCATTTAATTTGGTAAGAAGGGGAAGTTTACAGTTAACTATGCAAAGGAAAAAAACTTATGTATATATTTTTTCTAAATAATAGGCCTTAAATTAGAGAATTAATAGAGCATTGTATATTATTTTAAAAACATTGTGTTGCACTCGCCCCTACACATATTTTTTAAAAAAAATTTATTACAAAATCGAATGCACATACATATTTTTAATAACTCAGGAATTTTTTTTTTGAAATACTTTATTTTCACTTTCTTACTCAATCATTTCAAAAACGAAACACATTCTGACAAAATTCAAATTAATTTCCTCGAAAGATAACGGCATTTATTCTTAAAGAAATGGAGAATTGCGCACTGTTTGGAATAATCTGAAGACACAATTTTTTTTCTTGATTTCTCAAAAACAAAATTACTGTATATCACTAAAATAATTTAGCATTTTGAAAAACCTTATTTCTTTTTTTCTCTCTCTCTCTAATCTACCTTAAAAAAAGAAAATCCACTTTAGCTATTCACATTTTTGTAGCGTGACAGAAAATGGGTTGTGAATTTGGAGCACTTGGAACTGATTATTTATCTTCTGTAAGCCGATGTCTCTTAACTAGGAATAAACAACCTATCGCGGCAGACTTATCTTACAAACCTTGTGACCGAACTTTGTTGTTCATAAGTTGGTCGTTAATAATGTATTAAACGCTTCGAATCAGGGCATTCTCATCTTGCATATCATGCGGAACAGGATGCTGGGCAGGCAAACAGGCCGAAGACAAACACAGAACACAATGGCGGGAAAAAGAATAAAAAAAAAACGTCTCTTAAAGAGATTGACTTTTTCTCTTTGTTATTCCAGTTTCTATTAGGCAAGAGAAAACAAAGAATAAAGGAGCTCGTAAAGAAGATTTAATTATGTGCAATGGCATTGAGTGAGGATTTTAATGGATATCCCGAGATTTTCATAAATTTGATTTGAGAATCCTTAAGGCGACTTTTATCATTTCTTTTTTTCTCTACAAGTTTTCTTGACCGTGGCCTTGGATAATTGTCCTAAATCATGGATACGTTCAGGATGTCATTAATTAGATGTTGAGCAAACAAAAAGTATATATGACACTTTTCTACTTAGTGATTGAAGAAAAAAATGATCATCAATTTCAAACAACTGTAAGAGCATTTAAATACAAATTTGCAAATATGAAGTGGCACAATTTGGTTTATTTAAATGATTTTTTCTTTTCCGAGTTATGTTTATAAAATTAAAAATAATATATTTTTAAATTATAGTTAATGTGTGTTTATGCAAGTCTGATGACATTCTTACAAAACAACTAATGAAAGATTACCAGAAAATCAAATTTCTAATCATTAATATAATTAATATTTCATTCATTCATTAAATAAAATTTTGAAATTTTTATTCATTAGTATTTGGAATGTAACAAAATATCGTTGGTCTTTTTGTTAACATCTTTTTTATTTAAAATTTTTACTAAACAAAATCTACAATATTGATGAACTATGTAATAAAATTAAAAATAGCTTTAATATATGGTCAAAAATCAATTAATTTATTATTAATTTCTCATTTAAAAAATTGGCGTTTCTTGGTAAACACGAAAAAAACATGTCAAATAAAAACTATTTGTTGTAGCACAAATTAGTACTGAATACTAATTTGTTTGATAAATAAAAAAAGGAATGTCAATTAAATACTAATTTGTTTTGATTAAAAGCAAATAAATGTTTTCTCATTATTTGCTAACTTTTAAATTTATAGGTAAATAAGAACTTTGGAAAATGACTTTTAATAATGTTTTCCATGTCTGAAGTGAAATCAAATCTTAATAAAAATTTGTGATCACATGTTCGAAATTGCTTTTTGTGAAATTTATCATGAAACTGGTGTTTGCTTTCATATTGTAAAAATAGCATCTGAAAAGTACCACCAGCATAATTAAACATAGTACTACTAACATAACTAAGATGACATTTTTAAAAAAGAATAATTAAAAATTTAAACAGGAACTGTAATTTTCTTAAACCCTAGCAATTCTAAAAAAGTTTTCCTGTACTTAAAATTTTTAAACCAAAAATATTTTATCCAAGAATATTAAGAAAAAAAAGCATCATTTATATTTAATAATAAGAGCTTTCAATCGGAAAGAATTAGATTAGTGTCAAAGAAATAAAAAAAAGTAAAAATATTTTCTAACCATTTTTGATATAAAAAGCAACACCACCTTACTCCAAAAATTGTTTTTTTTTAAGCATTTACAGGAACAGAGCACTAATTAGCACAGATCAAATTACAAGAACAGTTACAAAATATACCAAAGGACAGAACCCAAGAATTAACATTAAATTGATGACATGAATGATGTTTTAGCAGCTCCGTTCATGCCAGCAGGAGCTCTACTTTCTGTTATTGTTGCCATTCGACGACAACTAAATTCTTGTTGAGTGCCTGAATAGATAATTCTACATTGTGAAAATATTCTGTCAAAATTATTGAAAAAGAACAATTTTAAATTTGAAATTGTTTGAATTTTCCATGAATTTAAGAATTTTTTTTATAAAGTTAAAAACTGAATATACTAGATTCTTAATAGATTAAATTATTTAAGAAACAAAACTAAATGATGAATCAAAATATGATTGTGGGGTTAAATAACTGATCAATATAAATTAAATAAAGGAATATCCTAATTTTATTATACATTAAGCATTAAATTATTTAAAATTGAATATATCAATTAATAATGTAAATTTGAGTTTTAATTAATTACATTTTAGATTAATAATTATTAGTAATAAAAATGATGAAGGTAAAAAAAAATATCAATATTGTTACGGAATTGAAAAATTATTATTTAAAAAATGCACTAAGGATTGAACTTTCAAAACTTATTTTAAGGTTCCTCAAAACTTAGAGGAACAATTTTTCTCCAAGTTCAGTCAGATTTTCTTGTAACATACGTAATAGGATTATTAAATTTTGTATATTATTTAGAAATTTTATGATAATAGTCACTTAATCTTAAGAGAATAGACACAGGTAATCTTAAGTCTATTATAAAGAAATTCATTATAATAGGCACTATATGAGAATTACCGAGACTTTAAAATTTTTTGCATTTTGATTCACCTGCATTATGTTGTGATAGTAAGTATATTAAAATGCGATCTTTCTTTAGCCTTTCTACAAAGTATTATTTTGTCTTTTTATCTTTATTATTTTTATTTTATCGGAATCTGTTTATTTCTAATAAAATTGATGCTTAAGATATTAAAAGAATTTAAGTGTAATTAGATTATGCTGGAATATAAATTTTGTTAATTCACTTAAAATTTTTGGAGTGTGAAAATATCATCATTTAAATATTTTAACTTACTTATTTAAATATATATTTTTAAATATATAACAAAATATTTTAATTTTCATCATTATTTTTTGTGGAAATATATATATTTATTAACAAAGTTATTTTTAAAATAATATACGAGTCACACATTTCTTAATTTTCTTATGAATACATAATTTTTATTTATTTATTTTTATTTTTTATGGAATCCGTATGATTCCAAGAATTGATATTTAAAATATTTGATGGAATAGATATTTATGTATGGTATATTATGCTCTTCATTCATTATTATTTCTTTTATCGAAAACCATAAATTTCTCAGAAAAGTATATGCTTGAAAGAGTCACTTTATTTTTATTTTCTTGAATTTGTGCATTTTCATTTTTTTTTTTTTTCTCAATTTCGTCTATTTATAAGACAATGGAATTCAGAAATAAGTATCACAAACATTAAAATTGGAATTACAACTTATTTGTTTTCCTAAAATACATCATTTCTTTCTTTGACCTTTATTTTTTAATTAGAATCGCTGTATTTTTACTAAGCTAATTCTTAAAATATTGAATTGAAGCCACTTCTTTTTTTTTTTTTTTTTCCATTCAATTTTCTTACGAATAGCTTTTTTTTATAGTGTACGAAAAAATTCTAAAAAGTTTACTACATATTATTTAAGTCTTTATTTTCTTCTTATTATGTATTTCTTATTAAAATCCATGTATTTGCAAGGAAATTTATCAAATATTAAATTAATCACATTTTTTTTTTTTTAATTTTCTCATATACACACTATTTTTTCTTTTCTTTTTGACCTTCATTTGTTTTATTCTTCTGAAATCCGTTTATTTCCAAGAAAACTAATTTTTAAAATAACTTGAAAATATAGAGAATAGAGTCGTGCGAGTCTAAATTTATTTTCATCTCAATTCCAATTTCTTTAGAAGACTAGAGCATACTTCCGTGACGTCTTAATTCACCCCCTCTCATCACTTCTTTCTCGGAGTTGTTCCCGCTTGACTGAATCGTTCTTTTTTGTTATCACTTCCATTCATGCGCGCAGGAATACAAATTTTTTAATGGTATTTTTGTTCCCAAACTTAAAATTTGTTTCTTTTATGCTTCAGTTGTTAAAACCAAAACACTGACTGGTCATCATCCTTCGTTCTCTTTCTCTCATCAAACAAGAGGGATTAATCCAAAAATAAATGAAAACATGTTGGTATTAAACAGCATACGTTTCAATTTATGAATCTTCGAGAACATTCCAGATTGGAAAATTGCAAGTCATTTTTCAGTCACCGAACTATTCAAATTTTATCTGACTAATTACACTCTTTGGATAATATGGAGTACTGATTTTAATTTCGATATTACAATTTTTGAATCTACCTTTTTGATATTTCACTTGAATGCTTAATTAAAATGTAAAGAATCTATAACAGCCCATATAATGAAATGATTTTCCGAAGAAAATTAATCCATAAAATAATTTATCTCATACAACCGAATTTACTATACGCATCATAAGTAAGCAATATTTTAAACAATAATTTACTGATAAGAAGTAATTAATTATAAAATAATTATATTTTCAATTTTTTTGATTGAGTCTATTATCTTAAATTACTGTTCTATTATAATCCTCTAAATTCTATATATTATAGTATTACTTTCAACTTTCGTTGAAGAGTGTTAATATTTAAAGTTTCCGATTGAATCTTTTGTATTATAAAGTGTCTAATTGAATTTTTAAAGTATCTCAAAATAGTGTTTTTGTATTCTTGTTTGTACTTTAATTATTTGTCCTTATCTTACTGGGCAAAAGTACGGCTTTGAAAATAAATTGAAAACTAACTGAATGAAATATTTCTGAGATTGTTTTGATAGTAATTAATATTATTTTTCAACATTATCAGATTTTCCTTATACTTAATGTGCATATCTAAATTTATGTATTTTAAAGTCTATTTGCTATTCTAAAATAATATTTAAAAGGTGTGTGTGTGTTGTGTTCAATTAAAAGCATCGTTATAAGTTAGGAACTTCATGTGTATAACCATCGATTCTATTTCTAAGCTACTCCATTTCCAATGAATACCTATCAAAAGAACTAGTGTTAAAATTCTATTTAACCTTCTGCAACCAATCATTACAAATATTCAAAAATATCTTTAGCAGTCCATTACAAGAGAATGCTAAAATAAATTTAAATGTATGTACGCAATAGAAAAAACTTGCGAAAAAAAAAATGGCTCCTGAGAACACATGCACTGTTTCGAAATTCAATATTAAAGAAGAAAAGAATTTTTTTGTAAGTATATTAAGCTTCAAGCATGATTAAATTATAAGAAAATGTATTTTGTTATATTAATTCTGTTCTTAGAAGATACTGAATTTTGTTTTATTAATTACCCTTTAAGTAGATTTCGCTGGGTAAATGTATCAAATATATAAAATTCAAACAATTTTAATATAATGTTTACAGCTTAAATTAAAAATTTCCAATCAATACATACTTTGGATTTTAATAAGTAATTTATATCAATAAAAATGTCCATATTTCTCACTTTTAATTTATTTGTATTATAAACATAAAAAACTGTATCTCTCTCAGAATTTAAAAAATAAAATTACATAGTTAATAACCTAATTCTTATATAATTCTTTTTGATATGCTTTTATGTTGTTTCTTGTTCATTATTATTAAGAAATCAAATTACCTTCACAAATAATTAAAGATAGTTTAAATCTATAATTATAAACATGATAAGAGAAATTTGAAGGAAAAATTAATATATTTCTACATTTAACATCACCACTTTATTATGATATTTTTATAATACACTTCTCATAACTGTTTCATCACGATACGAAAAATATGCATCAACAGTTTTGTGTCTTGTTTGAGGTCGAAAATTATTCCAGCACTTGATAATAATAAGTGAATGTGAGTGCTTTTTATTTGGTGCTTTTTATAATTACATTTTCAAGTTTCTAGAAACAAAAAATTCTAATTTTAAAAGAAAAACTCTTTTTCCGCATTCAATAGTACACTCTTAGTCATTCAATAATATGCTGAATAGAGTACTAAATAATAATAATAGAGAACCAAATTTGGTAATTTCGAATATTTTTTCCATGATAGTGAAAGTTTTTTAAGAGATGTTAGATTATTCATAGTAGAATTTTTTAAATCTGTCAAGCACCATGATTATAAATGAATGAAGCATTTAATAAACTAAGGATTAAAAAAAAATTGTTGAAATTTTTATACTTAACATGTTAAAGCTACTTTTTATGGTTAAACGAAATATTAAAAGTAGTATGGGAGTGTCTAGAATAATAATGTCATTGGAAAATCCGAAAATACACCTTACACCTTTTGAACAAAAATTAAAAGGAACTGAAAGCGTGACACGTCTGAAGCAAGTTTCTGTTATAATGGCGTGTTTTGTAGAAATAACCTTCTTTCCCTACTTTAGATATTCTTTTTTTTTTTTTTTTTTTTTCCCTCTCGCCGGTGAAACTAATAACTCAAAACAAACAGCTCTGCGGCTTCTGTTAAAGGGGCAGGCTCTAGATGGAGGGTTTGTCTGTGTTACGTTACGAAACGGAGCCGGTTTTTTAGCTGCGATTTTTTCTTTAAAAAAGCTGTTTTTCTCCTTTTTAATTCTAAGAATTATTAGAAATTCAGAAAGAGCCATGATTATGTCTCGTTTTTTTTTTTTTTTTTTTTTAATGCTTCGTCCCAAGATTGTTTTTTTAAGTAGCTAAAAAATCACTTCTAAAAATTGGCATTACAATAAAAAATCTCTTAAATCTTTATATCTAGAAGGTTCTAAGTCAGACAAAAACGGTAGAGAAAATTGTAATGCTATTTTCAAGACAATTTTTTTTTCACGGGTAATTTGTATTCACAGTATCCTTAACACTGTAATTTTTGATATAATGATACTATCAATTTATCTTCAAAAATACTTATTTTCGACATCAATAAATTTTCAATATGCTTTGCCATTGAATAGTCGACTCTATAACTTCATAAAGTTACTATAGGAAATTTTTCCGCCAGATTATTTATCATTGTATCTTCAGCACTATAATTTTTTGATATTGATACTTCAAAAATACTTGTCGAATTCAATAATTTTCCAAGAAAGCTTTGTGGCTTAATTGCATCATTAGGTTACTATTAGACATTTTTCTTCACAGACAGATTTTTTAGAATATCTTCTCCACTATAAGTTTCTGATACTGGTATTGTCCCTTTACCTTCAAAAATATTGATTCCAAATTTCAATACTTTTTTTAATAAAGCTTAGTGGAGGATAGCCTAACCCTATTAAATAGCGGTAAAGACTATCAAGTAACGCCATTTTTAGTGCCTTATTGAAATCAAAGTCTAGATTTATGGAATGGAAAAAAAGTTGGTAAAAAAAATTACCTAAAAGGAAATTAAATGTCTCTCACTACAAATGAGAATTGTGACTGCAAGAACATAATAAATTATCAAGCTTATTTTTTACTTCGCATAGTGGACACCCTAACAACCAAAGACAGATGAAATGCTTTTTAACATCCACCATGTATTGTTTCCTTCAAAAAAGGAATTTTCATACATTGTGAACCATATTTATGGATTGCAAGAGAGAAAACTCCCAAGCGCCCATCTAGATTCAAAAAGTGAAACATTGATCTCCTGTTCTTCAACAGTACTTGGGGTCATATCTGAGAGCTACACTTAAATAAATGAATTTATATGAAATTTTTGGGAATTTTTCTTAAATGAGACATTGTTTTGAATTGACTAGAGCCAAAATTTCTATGCGACTTCTTCTCAAAACAATTTATTTAAGGAAGTGTTATTTTTTTAAATGAACTTAACATATACTTTTACAGAACATAACTAATTTATGCGACAAGATTTTTTTTTATCCGGTAATAAATTTATTTCATAATAAAAACTGATTCATGGTCACTCAATACAAATAAGAAAATTTGCTCATGTAAAAAGATATTTTCTGTAAGTACTTAAATATTTTGCAATTGGTTGTAGTTAAAAACTTTTAAAAAATTCATCGTGAAATTCTCGAAATGCTTGACTGGATTTTATTTAATTACTTTAAATGACAAAAATATGCTTTGTTTATGTATAAAATATTGGCATTAAGATTATCTCAGTGATAACATTTCAACCATTTTTTTCTCATTCCTCATAAATTAAAGAATTTCTTTTATGGAATTTGTGTAATATGCAAATTCAACCGCATGAACTATTAGTGAAGTATTAACAAAATAACTGCTTACATTTTATTATTATTAACACATCAGCTTGTCTTAAATAGAAAAGATAATTAGAGTTACCTATTAATTGTGAAGGAAAATTATAGAATTGCGATATATTAATCCTCTGTTATTTCTATGACAACTCACATTAAAATCCTAAATGTGTGAAGTATTAAAACGTGTTGAAATTACTTAAAATATTTCATTATAATTCTCAAACAATTAATTGGAAACATTTATATGGTTAAAGTTTAAAAAATTATCCCACCCTTTGGTAATATAGTTAACACTGTGAATGAGTTAATGAATAAGTGATAGTTAACACTGTGAATGAGTTAATGAATGAGTAATAGTTAACAATGAAAAAAATCATAATACAAATTAAAATATTTTTTAAGGACACATTATAAAAAGAGATATCTAACATAAAATTTTTATTCAAACTTATGACGACATTAAATTTAAGGATCATGCTACTGAAATATACATTTTTTACTTTAATTTTTGATTGCTATTCGTTATAATCTTGATTTTACTTGATTTGATTTGTATAATTTAAAATTTCAATGATTTATATTTTTCAAAACATTGAAATTTGAATTTGTAAAATTATAACCTTGTGATCTCACTTGAAAGCTTTGGAAATGATAAGAGTAAATAAAAAGAGCATATTTAAATGAACTTGTTCACTTTTCTATAGTAGTGAAATTTCTGACAAGAAAATGAGAATGTTGTTCAAGCCATAATAATGATTCAAATATACTACGTCACGTGAATCACATATAGCCAGTCGTAAATATTTGTTTCCTGGAAAAGTGAAACAGTAAATATCAAAATAAGGCACAGGTGCCATATAATCCATGATTCCAAATTCTGAGATTGGCGATATTTTGGTGGATTTTCTTACGTATCTGGCAACCTCGTTTTTATTACATCATACATATGGAGACCTATAAGAATTATGCAGAAAATTCTATTTTGGTAACCCTAGTGTTTACATCATCACGCACGTCACTATACGTCATCTTAGCAACATTTCTTCATCACCAAAAAAATTCAGAATTTGGAATCATGGATTATACGGCACGTGTGCCCAAAATATTTTAAAAGTATATCAGCATTTTTTTTTTTAATTTTGCATATTATATGCTGATGTTGACTCTATGGTAGAAGAATGCTCTGCGGAGGTTTTAGTTTCTATCCCAGCCACTAATCTACAAAGAAAAAAGATGTTTCCTTTTATTTTCTGCATGTGTTTTCCATTATCTACATGCTGGAATAGTCGCTTGGGAATTTTCTTCCTTGTGACAAGCAAATACCGGTAGATTGTTTAAGGAAAGTCATCCCGTGGAAAAAAATCTGTCTACAGAGTATTCAAAAAGTCAGTCTACAGATTACATGTATTAAACAATACTGCTATAAGCATGTTACATAAGCAATACTTAGCTTTCTGAAACTACTAAAATTTTTATCCTTTTTGCATGAACAATCTTGAAGTCAAAAGAATTGAATAGGTTAAGTAGAACGCTTTCTGTTAGAAAATACAGCGTATTGAAGTAATTCCTGTAGAAATTTATAAATTACTAATAAAAGAAAATCATTCAAATCTGATTACAAATAAAATTGTAAGTTATTTAATTTTAAAAACTGTTTATTGTGAATATCATTTGAAGTTAACACATCTGTTTGTTCTAATAATTCATTCAGAAATTTGAGAGTGAGTTTAAAAATATACGCAGTCAAATGTTTTCTAATACCAAGTGATTAATTTTATTAATTTAAATAATGATAACTTTTAAAAATGACATTTATATAGTGTAAATTTTTTTTCTTGAAATAATCATTTCGGTGACGATCAAATGCGATAAAAATGATTTGTTCTTCATTATTTTTTTGTTTAACAATAATCGTCAATTTCTGAATGTGACCTTGTTTCGGATGTTCCCTTTAAAATGCGCTTAAAGATTTTCCGAATTCTCTGTAATCTTTACGAATATGCTCCAATTGCTGCTCTCAATCTGAAATCTTGTGTTCAGATCATAAAAAAAAAAAAAAACTTCGTTTTACAGTAGAAATAACCTCTTGCTATTTTTTTTAAAAAAAGCAAAAAGTCTAAACTCGTTTTGGATGACAAGCCATCTAGGTAAATTAGGTTCTAATTTCTTATCGCCAAAATTTTACATCATGTGAAATTGTGTTTTATTATGGGTGCATCTATATATTTATTTTTTCGAGAAATAAATATAATAAATGTCATGAATACATGCCATATTATAAAATTATATGTCATGCATGAATTCCCTGCTTGTCCAACCCTGCTAAAAGATCACTAAAAATATCTTGAAAATGATATTTTGTTAGCATGTATGAATAAAATTACCATAAAAAATAATAACAAAATGTCTTACAAATGTTTTACCTTTTATTTTTAAAATAAAGCTATGCATTTATTCTTAATTTTAGTTTGATTTTTTTAGCTTTATCTCTGAATTTGACTAAAACTAAAAGTAATTAAACCATCGCTAGTTACTGATAATATATAGATAAACTAGAATAAAGAAATGCTACTTAAGTACTTTAACAACTGTTAATAAGAAATTGTGATCATCAGGATCCCAAATGTTTTTTCAAAGTAACCAATATATATAACTTCAAAAAAGTCTTATGTACTGAGAAATCTGAAGGTATTGATCTTTTTATACTAGCTATTATATGGAAACATATGATTCGGATTCAAGATGAAGTTTTACTGTAAAAGAACATAAATAGATACATTTTAGAAATTTCTTGCAAAACATCAAAATAATTAATAGAAAATATATGATTGCAATATAAATTTTTATAATTTTATTATAATTTTTATGCTGTATATACATATAGGAAGATTAGAATAAATAAGATATAAATAGAATTGTGTGGATATTGTTTCAACTATATATTATCTCATTAAATTATAGAAGGGTCATGTTAATTTAACATTAATCCTTGGGGACCCGCGCAGTATTAAACAAAGATTTCTATACACGGAAGTAATTGATTTACTATATGTTTATCATATTTTTTCCTCTAAACTTTACACTGTAAACATTGAATATGTTTATTTTTTAAATCTTATGATTTGAATTAGATATATTTTAAGTGCTTAATATTTTTTAAAGGAATCACAAATAAAGTAATGATATTTTTTTCTTACAGTGTCAGCTTTTACTGGTCACAACACTCCTCCTGTGTTCGATTTCAAAAGAGATTGGCTGATTCAAGAGAACGAACCCGTTGGTGAGTTACTATTTCTTGTTCACATTGCACTTCCCTTGCTATAAATAGTTTCAAACCAGACTAGCAGATCATCAATATGCTGATTATAGTGATAAGCCCAAATGTAACTTTTCAAAAAAGTTAAATTAACTATAATATAGATAATTAGCTATAATAATATCAAGAGCATTATCAAACTCTATGAGGTGCAACAGAAATATTAAAAAAGTTAATTTATTTAAAATAATAATAATTTGCAACTCAGTTAAATTAAATTAAGCGAAACATTTCATCCGTAAATAAGAATCAATCATATTGGAAACATTAAAGTTGCGAAACACTTAACGTTGCGAAACGAGAACATGAGGATTAAATATGACTTTGGGGGAATCGTTACGAATCACGCGGTGAATAATAAATTACTTGCGTTTCATTGCTTAAGATGGTATCGATACTGATCAGTTAATAAATAGTTTGTGATTACTGTTTTCTAAATTTAAATCTGACGGAAATTGGTGGTTTTAAAAAAGGAATTGAAAGAAAATGATCTAAACACAAGTAATCAACCCACTCTTTAAAGAAATGATGGAGATATCGTGAACGCGGTAAGCATGTAACTAATAAAAACTTATTTCTATGAAAAATGTTTTAATCGAATGAGAATAATATATTTTTCAAACATCAGTTCCTCCCCTTTAGGACATTCTTCTTTATGGAAAAAGGGAAATGCTATTATCAAAATAATCATATGTTACTAATATGAATTATAATCATTGTATGTATGATGCTGATCTTTTAAAACAACTACTTTTCGCATTTCTTAAAAAAAGTTATTAGTTTGATGCCTTTCGAAAAATTATCGTCGGCTCATGATGGTTCAATCTTTTTAATGGCAAACAGTTAAAACTCTATGCTACTTTAGCTTCCATCACTTTATATGAATCTTATATTTTTATATCTTTCTTACATATTTATGCTTTCTAAGTTACCTCAACTGCGCAAAATATTTATAATTCAAAGTGATAGTTAGGTTTATTTGACACTTTATACACGGTGCCTTTTAGCACATAAAAGTAACAGAATTTACCCATGAAAATCAATCACAAACTACTACTAAATATAGCCACACCCGATATGGGAGGTGAACTCACTAATTATTGAATTTGAATACCAGAACACTATTCATTCGCTTATCAGCTCGATTTGTAGTGTGCCACTTAAAGTACTTTTCTTTTATTATTATTATTATTTTTTGTTTGTAGTGCTGTTATTGTTTTCGTATCATATGTTATTATTGCTTTCCTTTTCAAATTATATTCCTTTTGAGATAATATAGTTTCAATATGATAATCTGATAACTTACAAAGTTTAGTGTCTGTGGCCATGAAAACTTGAATCACTCATTATAGAGATTAGTATAATCACCATTATTGTTGCTTCATGTTCAATCCTGCCACCTCTGTTGAATATCGAAATGTGAATAAAATATTTCTGTGTTATCAAATACGGATAGAAGTCTACATAGGATGTTTTCTACAAAAGTCTAAATTCTACAGAAAGGTTTTACAGAGATGTCCTCCACTTATTGCACACAGTTCATGAAAACAGCTTTCAAATGACCATAAATATTCAACTGACAAAAGCTGTGTATTATTATGATTATGGAATAATCTGCTGTAAATATTAAGCGGAAGGGGATAACTTGCATGGAGGGGCATAACTTGGCACGAAGGAAATAATTTGCGAATCATCCCCTTCATGCCATCAAGAAACAGCAAGTAGTTTAGCAGAGAAAATCTATTGCAAAATATTTTAGCAATTGTTTTATAAAACGATTTTTCGTGGATTAAGGAAAGTTTCGTAGAAAAAGAAATCCATATGAAACTCTCAAACATGTATCCAATAGATAACATAGACCGAGCATTTATTTTCCGTTGTCCATCAATCAGCCAATTATCAGTCTAGAAACTTCTACACAAAGCAAAGCGTTTCTAGCACTAGGCTAAGTAAAATATTCCATTGTCTTTCCAAATTAATATTTGTGCATACCTAACAATCAGAAACCATTCAAATACCGAATATTTTACATTTATTTTCCATTACCATCTTTGTAAAGATTTAATTCCAAATGATTAATAATGTAATACAACATTTTAAGTTGCTTCTTCGATAACAATGCAAATCATATTTAAAATGTAATACTTTAAAGTAGCTATAGAAATTTTTTTTACCAGACAAATAATTTTACTAATTAACTTAAAATAATTTATCTTTTTTCATGTAAAATTATCAAAGTATTAAGGGAACTTTATTTCCTTGTTATTTCAAAAATATCAAAAATTTCAAACACTCTTCTCTTTCACTCTTTTGAAATTTCATTTTACTCTTAAAACTCTGACTATGAAAATTTGTTAAGAGAGATAACAAAATATATGACTTATTTATTTAAGCACTATTGTCTGAATTTAACAATTCTTTTCCTAAAGAAGTTCAAGCAGAAAATAAGAAATAAATTAATGGCGATTACTATTTAATAGAAAACTAAATTATAGATTATTTTAAAGAATTTTTAAACCTCCTTTTCTAAAAAATATTTATAACCAATGATGATATTAAAAATAATTATATAGATTATATTAGAAGATAGATTGAATTTGTGATATGATATGCTCACGAGTTACAGGCTCAAAAATTCTTATTATTTTAAAATAAGAATAAAAAAATAAAAAAAAAACTGTAAGTACATATTCTCATAAATAAATTTACTTTCCCAAAATAGTACAAAGTGAACTGAAATAAGAAGAAGATGCTATTGTATTCTAATGAATTTTGCAGTTGAAAGAGTTTAAGGAAGTGACCTACATATTGACCGCGTAGGTTTAGAAGCACACTAGTCACCCACGCCGCTTTTAGTATCCTTTTGTTGCCAGAGAACCGGCCAGTTCACAGGAACAGTTTCTTGCGTCGTCGTGACATGGTATTTCTTTTTATTCAGTTTCCAATCACTCCGTTTCCGAAAGAGAATTCTGAAAATGTTTTCCTACCTGACCCAATTACTACGAATCAAAGGATTTTCACAAAGAAAACATTGTCAACTTTCCCTTCGCAAATTAATTGAGGAAATCGCAACATACTTTTCTTTACTATTTAAATTCACTGATTCTCGGATAAATTCAAGGTCTTACAACGGTTTTGTATCAGACACTTAAAAGATGAGCAGGTGGTTTTATTGCTATTTTTTTTTTTATCTTGAGTCTTGGTTTTAACTACATAATCATGCGATTAATAGAAACTGTCTTTTTTTTTTTAACCTTGAATATCAATCATGATTATTTAAGAGCTATTATTCTTAAAGCCATCACCAGCTAAGGAATAATGTAATCAATTTTGTTTCCGTTACGAATTGGAAAAAAAAAAATGAATACTCAAATTCAAATGTAGGATGAAAGACAGCAAGCCGAATTATGTCGTCCAGGGTGCCAAAATTTAAAATCTAAAAATTTAATTATTAATAACATGCGTGAAACGAAAGAAAAAATTTAAATTATTCTTAATCTCCCCTTATATTAGCCAAGCTTATACATGTATTGTTACTGCCTAGGCTTTCAGTTCAATGATTATGGAATTAAATCCCAAATCGGGAGGGAATGTTTGTATTGCTTCGAAATCCACTTAAAAGTAGAAATTCCTAGTTGAATTAGCCCTCATGTGAAAAAAATTTCTATAGCGTAACCTATAAATGTATAAATAGGCTCAAATAATAATTAAATTATGTATTTCAGAATGGAAAGCATCAAGCTCCATGCCAACTATTGTTAATAAACGAAAGATAGATATGATTCATAATCGTCTTATTATTGTTTTTAACTACAACCTTTCATTATATTAAGCAAAAAATTCGCAGTTGTGTACACAAAACAATTCATATATCCATATTCGTTTCCAAGCATGCATAATTTAAAATATATTGATATAGTTTGTATTTGTGACTTATTAATATCTGAATTTGGAGAGGATTTGTGTTATCCTTCATCTAATTTCATATGGTAAAGTTGATCAGTTGAGAATCTTTTCCCTTATATAGATTTTCCTATTTTCCTTAAGGCGAATGCTTTCCGATTTAGGCCCATAATTTTTTATTGCCTTTCATAAAAATAATAATTTTAAAATCTTAATGGAATGCCCATTGAATAAAAATATTTCGTCGAAAATCCATTTTAATCAATAATGCACATGATAGATATAGGATTATATGCATTATCTAATATAAAGGTTTTATCTTTATGAAGAATAGTGTTCGTATAAACTTTTTTATATTATTAGAGTTCCCAATCAAATTTTTTATTAAAAATATAATGTAATATTTTCAATTGTGTTAATCCTTGTGTATATAAAAGGTAAATATATAACATGTTAACTTGCAATTTTCTTTAGCATCATCTATTGAACTTTCTATGCAATAATTTATAGACTTCCGATCTGACCGACACTAAAACATTTAGAATTTCCCTTACATGCATCACATTGTTTTCCTTTCTGACTAAACTTGAATTCAAATAAATATTTCTGTTTGTTTTCTGGTTCTGTTTTATATTTCTCATTGTCTCAGTTACTTTATATCTATTCGTCTCGTAACATTATTGTAGACAATTATTATTTTGTATAATTTTAACCGATTACTTCATTCTGTTTAAAATATTTCGACAGTATATTTTGTGTATAAGCAGAATAAATCATTTTTATCTTACAATTTTTTTTTTCGTTTTTCCGTCGTTTAAACAACAAAAAATAATAAAAGTTCAAAAATTCCATTAGTTTGATGTAAAAAAATTAATTATATATATATATATATATATATATATATATATATATATATATATATATATATATACATACGTGAAATTTATACGAAAGGTAGAAGGTGCTGTGATATTCAAATGATTAGCTTTTTTCAACGCATTCAGACAAAGCAGGCGCCAGTAGCGACACCTACATTGCGTTTAAATGAGGAAATTGTTCAGCCGGTTCCTCATACACAAATTGCATTTGAACGTTGTTGCCTGGTGAAAAGTTGTTGTGATGCCTCGTGTAAGAAGGAGAAATGCGTACCAGCACGTTTCTGACTTTGATAAAGGTCGAATTGTAGCGTACCGGGATTGCGGTTTATCTTATCGCAGTATTGCTGCTCGCGTCGGTCGAGATCCAATGACTGTTAGCAGAATATGGAATCGATGGGTTCAGGACGGTAATACGGAACGCCATGCGGGATCTCAACGGCCACCTATCACTAACAGCCGAGAAGACAGGCATATTATCCGCATGGCCGTAATGGATCGTGCAACCACGTCACGAGCCGTGAGTCAAGAAACGGGGTCATTTGGAAGACAACAAGTGTCTGCACGAACAGTTCGACGACGTTTGCAGCAGCACGGACTCTCAGCTCGGAGACCATGGCTGCGGCTTCCCTTGACGCTGCGTCATAGACAAGAGCGCCTTCAATGGTGTGATCAACGACGAACCTGGGCGCACGAATGGCGAGACGTCATCTTTTCAGATGAATCCAGGTTCTTTGTACAGCATCATGACTGTCGCATCGGTGTTTGGCGGCATCATGGCGAACGCACACTGGTAGCGTACATTCGTCATCGTCATACTGGCCCATTACCTGGCGTGATGGTATGGGGTGCCATTGGATACACGTCTCGGTCACCTCTTGTTCGCATTGACGGTGCTTTGAACAGTACACATTATATTTCTGGTGTTTTACGACCCGTGGCTCTACCCTTTATTCGAGCCCTGCGAAACCCTACGTTTCAGCAGGATAATGTCCGACCGCATGTTGCCGGTATTGTACGGACCTTTCTTGATACGGAACAAGTTCGGCTGTTGCCCTGGCCAGCACGTTCTCCAAATCTTTCACCAATAGAAAACGTCTGGTTAATGGTTGCCGAGCGACTGGCTCGTCACCAAACGCCAGTCACTACGGTTGATGAACTGTGGCATCGTGTTGAAGCTGCATGGGCATCTGTACCTGTACATGCAATCCAATCTCTGTTTGACGCAATGCCCAGGTGTATAACTGCTGTTATTACTGCCAGAGGTGGTTGTTCTGGGCACTGATTTCTCAGGATCTATCCAGCCAAATTTTTTGAAAATTTAATCACTTGTTATTTCTTGTATAATATATTTGTCCGATAAATATCATTTTGTTATCTGCATTTCTTCCTGGTGTAGCAATTTTAATGGCCAGTAGTGTATATATATGTATATATATATATATATATATATATATATATATATATATATATATATATATATATATATATATATATATATATATATATATATATATATATATATATATATATATATATATATATATATATATATATAATGTACTCATCCTCATTTCTCAGCAAAGTCAAAACATAAAGTTTCTTATATTTATTTGTCATTAAACATTTTTGCACATTTATTATATTAAATTTAAATCGTAATAGCATATTCCCTGATGTAGATAATAGCGACTAAAATTCACTTTAAAGCATATTTATTCACTTGTAACTCGCAAATAGTTATAAAATCCTAATTATTGCTTAGTAATGTGAAGGAGGTAGAATGCTCTTGAACCCTGAAAGAATAATCTAACTAAACATTCACCCCATAGAAGGAAAATCAAAGTAGTACTAATATAGATGCATACTTATTAGTTAATAGCTTATATATTTGTCAAATGAGTGGAGATACTTGCATATTAACATCGAAAAATATTTACAATAAGGAAGTCAGTTTTTTAACAATAATGAATTTTTGCTTTTTATTCTGTTTGTGATTTTATGGTGTACGAAATAAATTAAATTATATATACTTTTATCAGATAAGTCTTCTTGAAAAAATATTTTTATATTTATAAAACAACAGATCCTAACAAAGTCTGCATTATTATTCCTCCATTCCCAATGTTGATAAATACTTTGAAATCAAGATTTAGAGGATGATCGCCTACTAACACTCCTTTTATTTTACATCACACCGTGGATAGTATATAGTGGTGGCCAAAATAGCGGATATTTTTGGAAATTTTTATGCTTTTGAACTTAGTGTGCTTATAGAAAGCATTACGTTTCACAAAATGCAAACTTGTATATATCATTTTAAAGAGAATTTATTACGGAATTCAATACAAAACACAAAATTCAATTATTTGCAATACAAAAAAAAATTAAATGATAATAGTTATCGATATACAGTAGATAGTGATGATTGCATTGAGTTATCAGTATTTAGTAGAGTACCCTTTATTTTTGATTACAGCTTCACATCCACGTTTCATTGAGCTGACAAGAGTTTTAAGCTCTTCCTTCGTTGTTACATGATGCCAGGAAACAATTATAGCCTCAATTAGTTCCCTTTTATTTGATGGGTGCCTCATTCGAACAAGAGTTTTCAAACGGTGCCACAAATTTTCGATAGGATTGAGGTCAGGACTGTTTCCTGAACATGACAACAATTTAATGCTCTTTGTACAAAACCACACTTTCTATATTTTGGCCGTGTGACAAGGAGCAGAATCCTGCTGAAAAATAAACGAAGCATTGTTGGTAAAGCGATCTCTGATAGAAGGTAGAAGTTTTGGTTCAAGAATAGTGTTAATGTATTTTCGGGCATTCAGTGTCCCATCGATGATATGAAGGCGACCAATACCATCTGCTGACATGCATGACCAAATCATAACACTAATTGGGTTCTTCACAGTTACTTGAATGCAGTCAGGATGTAGCTCCTCTCCTATTCTACGTCTTATATATTTTCACCCATCACTACTGAATAACGATAGCTTAGTTTCATCACTCCATATAACTTGTGACCACTGATCATCTGTCCAATTAATGTGTTCCTTTGCCCACTGTAGTCTTTTTTTTTTTTCGTTTCTGAAAATTAAGATAAGGTTTTTTTCGTGGAATTTTACCTCTCAGTCCAACATCTGTTAGTCTTTTCCTGATTGTTCTTGAACTGATAGAAACATCAGCATCCTTCAGATCTCTTCTGGTGGCCGCTGATGACATTTTTCTCTCTTGAAGACATAATCTTTCTTTTCTTCTCTCATCAATAGATGTGGTGCACCTTTTTTCGGACTTTTCCTTCTTTGTTTTTTATTGAATTTGTCTCCTGATATCGTAAACAAAACTTTCGGACTCCAGATGTAGTTACTGAACCACCCACCTGTCTTGCGATTTTAGCATAAAAAAGACCACTCTCTCGTAACACAATACTATTACATATCTTTCTAGGTGTCCAATCTACTCTTTTATTTGATGTCATTGCTTCTTGACTAAATATTAAAATTTTTTACAAAAATTCCTACTTGTAGTTGCAGTGTATAAGAAACAGGTATGAAAACTCTTGTCCAAATGAGGCGCCCATTAAATAAAAGGGAACTAATTGAGGCTCTAATTGTTTCCTGGCATCATGTAATAACGGAAGAAGAGCTTAAAACTCTTGTCAGCTCAATGAATCGTCGATGTGAAGCTGTAATCAAAAATAAAGGGTACTCTACCTGTACTGTTAACTCACTGCAATCATCCCTATCTAATGTCAATCGATAACTATTATCTTTTAACTTTTTTCCATTGCAAATAATTGAATTTTGTGCTTTGTATTGAATTCAGTAATGAATTCTCCTTAAAATGATAAATACAAGTTTGCATTTTGCGAAACGTAACATTTTCTATAAGCATGCAAAGTTCAAAAGCATAAAAATTTCCAAAAGATCCACAATTGTGGCCACCACTGTATGTGCTCATAGTTGTTCCTATTCATTTGAATACCCCCAATATATAGTCTTCCTAAAGTATTTTTCATTGATGATGCAACATATTCATGTGTGACACTAGAGGAAACTCGAAAAACTTCCAAGCAAGTATACATCTCTTAATGTTTAGCAATGGCAGTAGTATCCTGATGTGGTGACCCCTAATGCTTTTTTTGTGTTGTGTAAACTCGTCGCTTGAGTCTGGACGTATAATTGATGGAGGATTATTTCAAGGGACCATGTTTTTGCACAGTTGTTGGAGTATGAAAATTGATCAAGATTATAAGATGATTGATCATGCTTATCAAATTCATGTCTGGAGAAACAACCAACCTCTAAAATTGATGCAATAAAACATAAAACGAATATAAGTAAAGTATCTATCGTTGCTTATATTAATAGCGTTAGAAATTTTTCATCACTCTGTCAAACACACGGAGACATTTTCTGAAAAACCTCGATGAATAAGTTTTTAGTTCATGTCCTATATATTATTGTTATTTTTCCTTAACAAGTACATGATATCAATTACCAACTGTAGCTAAGTTTTCTCTTGGCAAAATCAGACTGCCATTGTTTGGGAACATTATAATTATATATTTAAGAGATGTACCAATGTAGTGATTATTGAAAACTCATTAACCTAATTAGTTTGTATACTACAGATGATCGATCTAAAACAATAAGTACCGATGTTTTTCTATAGCATATTCATGCATTGAAATGGTTTTAATAGCAGACCAAGTGGGATATAGTCACTTTATAACAACAGAACAAAAAGAAAAGGAACAAGCGGTAAAAGTGCATTTACCTATCACGTGATCTTCGTTTGAGTACTGAAGATAATTTAGTTGAGGGAGACTGTGTGTAATGCGGTTATCGCGTGAGCAACCACAATAAAATGCGCTTCCTTAAAAGTATAATATGCTTTTAGAATTAAATAAATGCTATCATATAGAAACGCATTAAAGTACATAGCATCAGTTAAAATAATGTCGGTATAAAACTTTTTTTTTTCTTGTCAAAGCATCATTTTTTCCTTTAACTGGTCTCCTAAACTGATAGGAATTTCCAGTTTTTTAGTACTTTTCTATCACTTTAATGTAGTGAAATATATGTATCTAAGGCATGCATGGGACCAACCCACGCTACGGATGTCATAGTGTGCATTTGCGGAGTTTTAACAATAAACTTATTGAAAAATAAATTGGAGAAATTATTTGTTTTTAGGAATAGGTTACTGAAATGTTTTGTAAATTAGCACTACAAAACATTATATAACTCCAAGGGAATGATGTAACAGAACATTTTGGTAGTAGAACGAACCAGATGGGTTAAGTTGATTTGCTGTGTCATCTTTGTGTTGCTATGGTTGTCCGTTTTCAGATGAGAATGGGTATGATACTTTGGCTATCCAGTTAGTTTAATTTTAAACAGTCTGTAAGACATTAAACTTTTAAATGCTGATTTTATAATTTGGAATTGTTGTTGTATTACAAATAATTATATTGGATATGCCCTATATATATATATTTTTTTAAATAATAGTAATCCTCCTAAAGGATGAACTAGTTTAAGCAAACATAGTTATAAGATATAGTGATGTAATATTTATTTCGAAGGGAATTACTAAAGGAAAGTAAGAACTTTTTATACCGTTTGCTCATAGACAATGAATAACTCTGGGAGTTTACTATTTATCTTGGCACTTAAAATTCATCCCGAAGAAAAGAAGCTGGATTGTTGTTCTCTATTGTGTTGTTTTCATTGCGGGTCCTTGAGTGCTGGCAGAGGAAAACGTCTTTTTGATTCGGACACAAAGGAGGAATGCGATTATGGTTCGCTACTGAACAATAGATGAAAGTGTTCCTAATTCGCTCCTGTGCACATGAAAGTCTTGCCAGTGGCTGCCACAAAAGCTATGTCAAAGCAAAAGAGCAAAGCGACATCCTGTCTGAATATAAAAATTTCAAGGATATTTATTCTACACTGCGCTTTTTTTTTTTCTCATGCCACGCGCGCACGTAAAGTCAGCACGAGCTGATTCTTCGACCCACCTTGCGAACACTGAAAAGATATTAAATAATGCAATTTTGACTGAATTTAAAAATCAGGTGAGGTTTATGAGAAAGATTATGTTCTATTGTTTTCTTTATAAGCAATGAACAAGACTACCAATTACATACAGTACAGTATTTTTCCTCATTTTTTTTAGCGGAATGAAGAAGTTTCAAAAGTGTCTGTTTTATGAGTTAAAAAATAATAACATTCGTATACTTGTCAAAAAAATGTTATAAAACACTATTCTAGAATGGTATATTTTCATTATAATATTCGAGAATTTTGGGAAAGATATCTTATTCTCATATCTACATCTTTTGTATTATATATGTATATATATATTTAATATTTATTCAGTTGTGTTGTAAAATTCTTTTAATTGATGTATTTAATTTAAGCAATCAGCAATCAATCAAAAATTTTATTTGAATTAAACCATGAAGATTAGAAAAAGCATGCAAGGAAGGATAAGCAAAAAAATTGAAAATAAGACTTAAAATATACGTATAGAGAAAAATAGAAGAAAAAAACTGTAGGCATTCAAAGATTCCTCATTTCCGAAGTAAAAAAAAAAAAAAACTTTTTAGTTTAACTTATACCTAATATGAATTATAGAGACATAAATTTTTATATAATAATTTTAACTATATATATTTCATTTTCTGTAGAAACGACTATATAAAATGCATCCTTTTACTAATAAGTTGCCATTAGCCTTTTGCAATCATATGCCTTTTTACAAAGTGCAACTTTCCTTTGTCTAGAGTATCCAATTTTCTTCTTTATTTTGAAGATGAATGCACATTAACTTTAATGTCATGAAAAAAATTAAAAAATGTGAAAATTAAACAATATAATTACGATAACCACACTGGAAACAAAGCTATAAGAATGCTTTTACTTTCACTTATATAACTTAACATCTAATTATGTACTCTGGGTTAAGCTATCCATTTTTGCATTTTAGTGATGATAAGAAAAGATTTTTAAAAAATGAAGCACCTTATATTATGTTTATAGAAATATCCAACGATTATTCATGTTCTTAATTTAAAAATATTTAATTAATTCCAATTATATTTCTATAATCAGGCTCGCCATAAATTATTTTTAAAAATTAACTGCATTATTTTTTTCAGTAGTACAACTCATTAAAATAGCGACATATTATCATTGCTAAAACTCTGCATCAGTACCGTATCTTTTTTTTAAGAAAAAAAATTTTTTTCTCATCACGTGACTTGTAAAAAATCCCTCAACCGTATTTAAGCAAGTTTTGTGGAGTCAGAGAATAACATTCACAAGGGGATCAATTAGAAGAACGAGGTCAGAAAGATAACGTTCCGCTGGGAGTCTCTGGTTTTTCCATTAATAAGCGGATGAGAGAGAACCCAGAAACTGGTTATGTAAAATCAGCGGCTGGGGGGTTGCTTCTACCTTTCTCATGTTCGCTTTATACCGCGTATTTTTTCTATTTGTTTATTCCAAAATGCAAATCAATAGATCGCCTATTCCTTCTGCTGGTTATTTATACTCTCTTCTTTTGAAGTAATAAAATCATAATTGGATTATTATCAAACATCGTTTGTGGAAGTATGTTATAATATTTTCCCGGGTGGCAATTCAGTTGCTGCCAGTTCCAGCAGATGGCAGCAGGATCTAAATGAGTGTTACAATTTCCCCTGGAGGGTATAATAAATAACTCTTTCAATGATTTGCAGCTATAATTACACGATTAACTATACTATGTAACGATCTGACGAGGAAATATATTAATTTTTTTATACCTGCAGACGCTTTCTTTTTTTGAGAGGATTTTAGCAGCATAGACGTCTTTATATACGTCATATGATAATCATCAAAGACTATTAAAATCTGTCTACCTAAAACAATTAATGTCTTCCCGCCTATTTATTATCAAATTTTATCTGTGAAATTCAGTCGTAGAATAAAAAGAAAGAAGTCTCTAGAAAACCAAAAAAAGAATGATAGAGACGGAAAATTGTCGAATTTTAAACCGTCATTAAATAACAAATCTAATTGTATGCTATCAAAATTTATAAGGGATATTTATTCTTTTTTTTATATATTACAGAACAATAATTTTCTTTATACTTTCGGTGCTACGTTTATGATATTTCGATATTTCACCTAAAAATGGTCTTTGTATCTCATTTTCAGTTGTTAAAAAGAAGCGGTTTGAAAATGCGATTTAGTGATAAAGATTGTGAGAATGGGAAATGCTGACATTTATTATACTCGTCCTCTTTTCGCTGTATTTGTTCGCTGTGCTCAAAAGAGTTTAAGGGCATCGATTTACAATCATTACAGAGTCATGGAGCGGAAATTTAATAATAGAAATGGAATAATGATACTTTTGCTCCTGATCCATAATAATGCATCCATCTTTTCCTGTGAACGATTTGATAAAAGCAAATAGATATAATTCATTAAGTTTCAATTAATTAGTTACATATTTGTAATATTTTTTACATATCAAATATTTAAATTTTTATACATAATGGAATATATAATTTCGGTTATAAAATACGCCAATTTTCTTTTGAAATTTTACAAAAGTAAAAGCACAAGTCAAAATTGGCCAAAGTGTCTGACATAAAATGTTTTCATTGATGGATTTTAATTATTTGAGTTATTAGATTTCTCATCTTTTTCATAAGTTTCTTTTTCCTTTAATAAAGTATTTATACAAAGCGCTTTAAATTAATTGCATAAATGGATTCTTAAAAGCCACCACATCCAATTAAAGCAGACTGAAAAAATGATTTTCCAGCGATAAAATATTACTCCTGATACCGTGTAAAGCTTAATATTATGAAAGGGTTCTACCTTGATTATTTTTATCAATATTTAAATGTAACTATAATTGTTATTCATACCCCCAATTTAAAGAGACGGTATTATTAAAATCAATAAAATCTTTATCTAAACTTTTGTACGCAAAAGCATTCACGATTTCTTTTATTCTTTCGAAAGATAATGATTTATGAATATAAAACATTTATGTTACACATTCGCGCGCGCGCGCGTATCTATTAATATTTCTAATATAAAAACAAATATGTTACTATTAGATGTCACTTTTTTATAAGCCTAAACAATTTCGCTTGTAAGATAGAAAACCAAACATTTTGCTTTCTTTTAACTTAATGAAAAATTCTTTTTATTTTATAGAAATAAGACGGTTTGAACCTGGATAAACTGTTCTGAGGGCACCTCATACTAAAAATGCTCACTTGAAAAAAATCAAAAATAATATTGGTTCGAATTTATATCTCGTACATGAAATAAATTATTGGTATGCAATGTCACGCACTATGTTTGTTCATAGCGATCCTTTTCCCTAAGCACAAAAATAAAAAATAATCCAAATTACAATCCAAAAGATTTCCCCTACAAAATATAGCCAAATATAAAATTTAAAATTTAAGTAGTTCGTAAATGATAGCAGTAATTAAAATAAAATTTAAATTAAAAGCGAATTTCAGATAACATTCCTTTTACTCCCATAAATCATTGGGGAAGTAAATAAATTTTGATTCGCATGAAATGCACAATCATCTCTGTAAGAATTTTCCAAATTCATAAAAATCACAAATGCTTTCGTGGCAGGACTAACTTAATTTTGCTAAGAAGCAATATCAATTCATTAAGAATCTCTTACAATTCATAGAATTCCCACTGAAAATTTCATTTGATTTAAATTTTAATGCCAGAGATGTGCAAAAAAGCGAAGCACATAAATTTTTAGTGAAAGTAGCATTTAAATTCACATCATCTGTAACGGTTTTTGTGTTCATTATACTTCATGTTGAAGATTAAATCCCAATTATTCGAAAAAACCATGAGAAAATACGGAAATAAAGAGTTTAAATAAATAAAATGTGAAAACGGGACTTTTTTTAAGATGGGAAGGGGGTGGGAGACAAAATTCTTATTCATTGAATGCAGTAACAAATTTAATTTTTTTAAAAAAAACGTTGAATCTTATTGTAATTAAACATAAATTAAATACTATTTAAAAAAATATTTAGACGACAAGAGGAGAAATAAAAAAAAAAGTTGTTTTCATTGTATGAAAGTAATAAAAGACGTCTTTTGGGTAGAAAATGTGAATTCGTTTTAGTAAAATTTTAAAATGTCTAATGTAACACAATATGTGAATTTTTATTAAATCAAAAATACATTACAATGTCTTTGAGATCGTATTTCTCAATTCTAAATGACATTCTCTTACATGAATCGAATATTGTTTGATATTTGTATAGGTAAAACACAAATACAAAAAATTATTCATCAGTGTTTCTGTATGATCACCAAATGAACATGTAATACTCTCCATTTTTTGTAAAGAATTTAACCACAATAACCCCGCATGTATTAAAATTGTTAACAACAGTATTTTTAATTCTACTTTTGTCTACTACTGTAATAATCAATATTGGTAGTTTGCGATATTTAGGTAATTCTCTTATTTTCCCTTTTCTTTAAACAGGAAGTCGCATCATTACCGTTCGGACACGTGATGAGGACAATGATCCAATAGAATATGGGATTGAATCCGCTAGATATGTAGATGGTTCGGATTACTTCAGGATAAACAAGGACACCGGAGAAGTATTTCTCAAAAAATCCCTGGAAGGACAGGTAAATATTCCTAACTTAAATTAATTTTATTCTCATTGTTTTAAATCAATGTGAAGTGAAGTAAAAATACATTAATTTAAATAAAATAAGATGGATATTTTTATTTATTAAATTTTTTTTTAAATTTATAGAGCTCCTACTTTTATTGCTAAATGCAAGTCAAAAAAAGAAGGGAAATATCATTTCTATTACTTCTTTTTCTTTCTATTAAAAATGTGTTTGTAATATATTTGCAATTAAAGTTATACAAGTAATATTTTAACATTATTCAGAACTAAATTATTATTAATATTGTGCTGAAAAATGAAGAATTTTCTACGCATTTTTTAATTTATTAAAAAAAATGTACGGAGTATAAAAATAAATTTACTTTCTCAAATTTATAAAATGATTTATCATAAAAAAATTGAAATAAAAAAAAAACAAAACAAAAGTTAAAGCTTCAAAAGTCCTTAAATTTAATTTATGAGAAAATCTTTACTTTAAAATTGCATCCTTTTTTGATAAAATATATTTAATTAATTTGGAGTAAAATAAGTAACATTCATATTAAAATATTTTTCACTGTCAGCAATTTTTCAGCAGTTAGCCTATTAAGAATTCATGTAATCATTTTTATCAGTATTCTGGGGATCAACAGGAATAATTCTGACAAATGAAAAGACTGAGGCTTGTAGAAGCAATTTATATTTACATTAAATAAATTTTCAGTTTTACAATCTTTATTATCCAATATTTAATTATAGCTCAACTAATTATCTAATATCACAATATTAAATAAATTAATAATAATATTCTGAGTAAACTTTTTACTTTTGCGTCAAAAAAACACCAGAGAAACTTAGTAAGAAATTCCTGGCATATTAGCCTTTTTATGAGCAACATAGAGCTCCAATGATTATTTTTTCGTGCCAAGTATATTTTACATTTACAATTTGCTGGTAAGAAATGCGGCCCAAAGCCTACTTTACTTTGAGTACTTCATTATTTCTTTAAACGTTTTTTCATGCAAAAAAAATTGTAACTCTACACTTTTTAGTCCCAGTTTCATCAATATTTGTGTATCATGAATAATCTACATCAATTAAAACGTCAAATTTATTTCTTTTTCTCGCCTGAACATAATTCTTCAATCAAATCAAGCTTTCAAAGAAATTTATTTTTTTCTAACAAAAGTGGTGATTTATGTAGAATAATTATGTTCTGTTGTTTATTTCTACTTTAGGAAATCTTTTAAATTAAAAATTAAGTTGTGACAAAAATCACCAAAATTACTAAACGTTAAAAAAAAAAGGTCTAGATTTTTTTTACTTTATTATTCATGAATGCCAGAAAAACTGGTACAATTCCCTAATAACGTGTAAGGGTCTCACCAACACACAGTACTACAACATGCCGTAGCATAAACTTGATAGCGTGGAAGCAATTCACAAAATGAACCGTGTTGGACAACTCGCAACTACATTGAAATGCGCGGAAATGGACATCTTTTTTGAACTGCACATTAAAAGCTATCCCGGTTGTTCATATCTAGTAAATAAGGCAACCAATAAAAGTGTCTGAAATCAGAAAAGTAATCCTGAAGACTCTTAGAAGCAATTTTTGACATGTATGGAGTCATATTATGCAGATAGAATTCTCCAAATCCATGGAATTGTGCTATGGACATGAATGGGTTGTAGGTGATCAGATAGGATCATTACTTATATATTAAACATTCTCTCTCTCTCTTTATTTGTATATCTACATCAATTAAATCACTCCCGTCATTCAAATTCATCTTTAAAAATATCAGAATTTCCTGGTATAGATATCAGGTTCATCTGCACGCGTTCCATATTATCACAGTAGATCCAGAAGCTTAAGCAATAGTCATATAGGCATGTGAAGTCCAGAGGTTCAAGAAGTTTTCTTAGTATTCTCATCCATCCATCCTCTTGATACAATTGAAAACGATACTCTAAAGACCAGGCAACGTTTTTCCAGTCTTCGACTGTCCAGTGATAGTGTTGATGAGCTAAGCGCGTAGAATTCATACTGTACAGTCGAAAATTGTATGTGTATGAGTTTTTGGGACCGAAAAACCAATATCAACGATGATACGGTGAACACTCACACACTGACACTTATTCATGAACCAGTTAGTAATTCGAGGGAATATTGTCCGTTTTATCTCGTTTAAGATTTTTGGTCAATCATGGAAGAAACTTTCTATTAAAATATTATTTTTTCTGTCGTGTAGCAATTTGAAATCGGATATTCTACTGGATAGTCTTTATTCACTAGGGATATACCCTATATACCCTCATGAACTGATTCTATTGAAAATTCAAACTTAATCTTTATATCGGAGATGCTGTGTCCCATCTCTCGTGTGTGGACTATTAACGCCATATTCAAAGTCACTTAAATCTTAATAACCTACCACTGCTCCAGAAACTAATATGTAAACATATTTTATATAAAACCCTGTTTAAATATTTTTATTAATTTTCTATAAGAAAAAAGTGTTGTATGAATTCTATTAATGTATTTTTCGAGCATATAAAATTGAGAAATTCGTTCACCAATATATTTAAAAATCTATTGATAATTAATAAATTATTGAGAGATAGTGATAATGATATGGATGTGAATTCATAAGCTCCGTTGATATTTTGTCCATATTTTATTTAACTCCTTAAAGAGAATGTTTTATCTTCTTCCTTTTGTTATTATTATTGATAACGTGATGTATAAAATATATATATACCAGACACATGGAGATTTTTATTTTCATGCATAATAATACATGAAATAGGTTTTGCTCGAAAAATTTTAATCACACAAAGCAATTAATTACTGTCTAACTACCAAGTTAAAACAAAATGCGAGTCATCTTCTGCAAAGAAAAAAGAAGTCAACCATTTATTTCCACCACAAAATTACTTGCCAAGCGAATCGCGCTGTGATTGGATTCGGGTCGCCTGCAGAAGATGATTTGGGGGTACCAAAAAGGTCTTGTCAAGCGACAGCGATTAACTGTCGAGGGAAATGTCCTTGATTCAAGTGGCCGGTGAAGGTCACACCTCGATTAATGCCTCCAGAGAAGCGTCGCATCGACTTTAATTCTTTTATTTCTCACAACTGCTCCAGTGTTTGACAAGTCATTAATTTCTGGTGAGGGCCTCTTTAAAAGTGACGTCTTTCCATTCGAATGGACGGTTGTTCGAAGAAGTTCGATAATCTTTTTCCCCAAGGACAAATGAAAAAAGTCCCCCATCCCCAGCTACATTCTCATATCGCAATATCATGGTTGAGCTCGTCGAGTGAGAGTGTTGCCAGATGCATGGGAAAAAAACCCATAAACTATTTGTATGACGACTCTTCTTCGAATTAAAAGTTGCTATTTAATAAATTGTTTTGTACTAAGAAATATTATGATTCAGCAGGTTGAGTGAAGTTGTTGCTAACCGCTTTTTTATTTGCGAAATAGCTTTCCTTCTACATTTAAAGTTGCCATTTAGTAAATTATAACTTAAAAAGAAATCTTTTCCGATATTGAAAGCGAAAGGACTTTTGTTTGACTCATATTTAGAATTAATTATTAGTTAATTTTTAAGCTTATGGAAACAAGAAAACTGAAAAATATATATGAATGAAGGAATCAAAATCATTGGCTTTTTTGAAAGTCTACTATTCTATTTATCTTCAACAACCGCTTGTTGCGAAAAATTAGAATGTTATTTCAACTTATTTTTCTTCAGCCATAAGATAATATCATAGGAAATCATATCATCTTAAAATTTATTCAGTGCCCAATTAATGGAACGATGCTTTTTAAACATCGCTTAATTGAAAATTTAGGGGGAAATGTTTTTGTGTCTAAAATCATCTACAATAATTTACATATCTGTTTTATGTACAACTATTATTTTATTTATGCGTAAATTGTTGTATCATAATTTTTAAATGTATCAGTTATTAACTAGTATATCAACCCATTACCCATTGATTATCAGTAATGTGTTCCAAATGTATACAAACCACAATTTCACAAATATATATTTATTCTATAAATATTACTGCATTTAAAATATCTGTTAAATACAAGCAATGAATATTAAAAAGTATAATGTTACTTCGATATGCAATGAGATCAGAATATACTTGAATTTTAATATTTACCAACATTTATATCTATATTCTGATATGAATTATTTTTAATCTTAAAATAATTAAGTTTTCTATATCCCAATGTAAACTTTACTGTGCGGAAAATCTGATTTATACAGAAATAAGAGTAATTTTCCAGCAGAAATGAACAATTTTAATATCAAGTTTAAAACTTAAACTAAAAGGTTAAATTCATTTGACGGAAAGCCAAAAATTAGTCTATTTTATGAGATTGAAATTTATAAGGAGATTTTTTATACAAATCTTTTTATCTCTTTCATCAGTTTTAAATTATCCTCCCTCTTGAAAAAGTATGCATCCATTTCATTTGGCTTACTTCATTTGCATGGCTTACTTCATTTGGTTTACTTCATTTGGCTTACTTCATTCATGCATCCATTTCATTTGGATATTAATGCTTTGGAAATATCAAAAAGAATTTTTGATATTTCCAAAGCATTAATATCCAACATTATTTGTCATGTTTAAAAGTACTTAATTATTATGTAAATGAAATATCAAATAAAATAATAAAAAAAAATTCTAAATTAACGTATTTATAAGATAACTGTCTAAATTATCGATTTTCTCATAATGCTTTTCTTACAGAATATAATAAATTTTTATGATTAAAATTATGCCTTCCTTACAGATTATAATAGATTTATCTAGTTAAAATAAACTTTTTGTGACTCATCCAAAAATTCAAACATTAGGGATCGGTGAGTCGCGACTCATTTCTGAGTTTCGAAAGCGTTATTATCTACTACATCATGATCTTTTAAAAACTCGAGTTTAAGATGTAATCTAAGGTTATGCATATCACGAAAGTGGTAAATTATTGATTATTTTATGATTTTAGTTTAAAAAAAATACTAGTAATGAATACGCCTTTATTTCTATTTTTATATATATATATAGAATGGAGAATATTGTAAAAATATATGTAAATGAAATTCCTAGTAAGAGTTGTGACTTACTACACATTCTTCAATCACTGTTAGCTCTAGATTTCACATGCAATCAACGGAATGTATCAACCAAGTATTATCTCATTTTCGGTTATTCAGAGCTGATTCCTTTTTGTTTTCGGATTTGGTCTGTTAAACGAAGATGAATCTTATGGTCTATTACAGGAGTGGCCAACCTGTGGCTTGTGAGCCATATGCGGCTCTATGAAGGATTGTTTGTGTCTCTCGATAAATGTACCCGAGTTCCTTTTTCATATTTGTGTTATTATATTATGAAACATTATTATAGTTCCGTATGTGTTTCATAATGTCTTTTAAATGACTAACAACAAATATGATAGACCAAGTGCAACGTTGTAACAAATTTCAAATCTGTCCTAGTAAAGAATAATAAAACGTGATCGAACATAAGCAGTTTCGTAATCGACGGACTACAGACCGCGATTTTGAATTTGTAAACTTTCATTGCATTCACAGGACAATTGACATTGTGCTATGGAGGAAACAATTTGTATCACACTCATGTTACGAATATCGTAATCTGTGATTTTTGGTAAGTTAATTGTAACTTGTTTCGTAGTACGTAAAAAGTGTTGTTATTGTTTTAATAACACAAAAATTATAAAGCTAGAAATTTACGTCGACATTATGAAACCAATCATCCTCAGTTTTCTAATCAGTTTCCACCAAATTACAAATTAAAATCAGATAATTTAAAATCAAATTTAAATAACGACAGTCAGTTTTGATGACCCTCAGCAATTAAGCTAATAATATGGCTGAAGCCAGTTTTGTTATTGCTTGGTATATTCCTAGTGTAAAATGCCAGTATGAAAAGGGAGAGTTCAATTAAAAAAAAAAAAAAAAAAACACCTTAGAAGATGTATTTAAAGTTTTAGATCCAAATAATGTAACATTGCACAAAACTTTTTCGCAAATTCCTACCTCGAGACACACAACAGAGAGACGCATAACTGCAATTAATACATCCCTTGAATACAATTTAAAAAATGATTTGAAGAACTGTATTGCAATCAGCTAAGCCCTTGACAAATCGACTGATATCACAGACCTTTCAAAATTAAAGTTTTCATACATTTTATGTCACCTGACTTCGTTGTTAAAGAATTAGGAAATTTAGCAGTTCAAGAGACAAACCGCCGTGTCGATATTAAAAATGCATTACATTCCATAGTGGAAATTTTTGAAATGCTTATTGATAAACTTATAAGCATTTCAAATAATGGAACTCCGACAACGTTGAGTAAAAAAAAAAAAAAAAGGTTTTATTGAGTTTTTAAGAGTTGATTCTCAAATTCCATAATTCATATCGATTCACTGCATATTTCACCGAGAACATCTCGAGAATCGAAATATTCTGAATTAAAAAAGGCTGCTTGAAAATTTATTTGAATATTCGAAGAAACGTACTGAAGTAATTCCTTTAATTCCACTTTAAAATTCGTGAAATCCAAACACCGATCGGTATTAAGTAACCAGCATCTCAAAGAATTACTGAAAGTGCTGTCACCAATTCTTACTCAAATTTCAAAGAATTAGCAAGATAAATAAATATATGTGTTTAATTTTTAATATTTAAATTCAATACACATATTAAGTACTTTTATTTATGTGTTTTCAATAAATATAATTTCTGTAAGAAAAATTTTAATGCCTTTTTTTGCATACCTTTTAAATACGTATTTAATTGTGGCTGGCGAAAAATTTCAAATTTTGAAAAATGGCTCGGACTATTAAGCAGCTTGGCCACTTCTGGTCTATTAGAAGGAAGTTATTGATGACAACACTATACGCGTCACTTTACGACTTGAATAACTAGTCAAACAATTTTCACTGTTTTTAAATGGTATAAGTGCAAATATCTATGCACGTACAAAGATTGCTTAAAAATATCAAAAGTATTGACAAAATTTCATATATGAACAAAGATCTTGGTTATTCTGCTGTCTCCCTAAATAAATAAATAAATAAATAAAAAAAATTGATACTACACAGTCATTTGTTTAAAAATTTGTGACATTGTCTGAATTTGCCATTATGAAATACTGCAAATTGTATAAAGCTGAAATATAAGTATTTTAAAATAATCTAGAAAAAAATATTTCAAATACAACAGCTTGAGTTCACCGTGGCTTGTTGATACAATGCACTTTTCTGGGAGGAAGGTCGCGAGTTCAATACCAGTTACTGCTAAACATTGAAAAATACGGTTCTAATTTTTTCATGCGCATTTGTCAATATAGATTCAGGTTTTCATTTTTGCTATGCTTTGAGCGCGGCTCATATTGTTCGATAAGTCCTCTTGGAAAATGTTATAGCTCAGCAAATATTTAAAAGTAACATTTTTTCGCTGTTCACTTTGTGTTTTCAAGTATTAATTATTCCTTCAAGGTGGTACTGGTTTTGGTAGATGTACCCTGCCGTACTGCTGGTGAATCTGTACTTGCTTAATTAAACCTCAGAAAGACATATGCGAGAGGCTATTTATCAAAGCATAACAAAAGGCCAAGTAGAAATCTTTATGGTTTATTCCACCAGTATTCGCAGAATGAAAGATCTATTGAGATTTGAAAAAAATACCGTTGCATTTTTCAAAATAGCGTAAAAATGATCTGTGAAAAACATCCACTTATGTGCGAGATTTGAAACTGAAACGAATCTTCTTGGAATGATATCCAAGAGGATTTTGATCGCAGAAAGGATTCACTTACAAAATCACGACTGATCTGAAAATCTGCCTCTTAAAAATCTAAATTTCATCACACCGATCAGTAAAAGAGTTTCATGTATCTGAAATAGAGAATGAATTGTTGTTTTTCTCTATTCCCCCATTTATATGACGTTTCAGGGTACACAAATGCGTGTTCAGATATCAATATAAACTATACAAGTATTCACGAACAATGGATTTGTTAAATTTCGTATGAAAGCGAATTCCAAGTTGGTATTTAATCTTTTACTCTCATATCTGAAATGTGGTATTAAATATTTATTTTTAATATTGTTAAAAGTCTCATCTTTCGATTGTCAAAATCATATATAATCAGAGTCCAAATGAAAGGGTCAATTTTAGTATTATTTTCAAAAATAAGAATGCCAAGAAAACATATGTAAATATAAGCATATTTTCCCAATGCACCTATGAAATATATGTATTAACAAATGCAATGAATGGAAAATATCACAATTAACATAAAAAAAGAAAGACGAGGCATAAAATTTATTTTAAGAAATAAAAGTGAGTGAGTGATTATTGGCAAAGATAAAAAAATACATGTACATAGGTTAAAAAAAAGTAACGATTATTACAAGTATAATTTCTTCTTCTGTTATCAAAAATTCCTAATTTTATATAGTTGATATTAAAACTCACATAATCAGCATAAATTTTCATAATTTCTTCATGTAATACTGACGATTTATCAATTAAATATTAAAATATAATATTGACAATGTTGATACTTAATAAAAGTACTGTCCCAGTAGATTTATATGAAATAAATTTTCATCTTAAACTATCGTGGTATGTTTCCGACTGCTTTTTTCTAACGACCATATCCGTTGTACACAGCCAATCACCACGTAATTTTGAAGCACAAGCAAATAACGAGAACGACACCTGAGCTGAAGCCTTCCTCTTTTATTAACATTATCAGAGATATAATGGGCCCCTAAGAAACTTTAAAGTGAAAAACATTTTTAACATCTTTGTTTTCGGCAGTGTGTCAGGTGTAAAATCATCTACCTGCCGATCAAATGAACCAATTTCTTTTCTTAATAGGCCACCAAGATCATTATATTTAAATTAAAACGCTAATTATCTATACATTTCTAATTGAATAAAATTAGTTAAGGTTCCATGTGAATCAGAAATCATCAAATTAAATCTAAGTTTGTTATTTAAATGAATATGCATTTTGAAAAAACCGTGAAAATCTGTCACGTAACAATCTAAAAGAAAAAATTCTATTTTTCAAAAAATATTTTTTTCTTATTGAGTTATTTATTTTACGTTTAGTAAATTGGATGTATTATATATTCTCTTTTTTCTCTCTCTAATAATTGATATATACTTCTTATATTTTATATATAATATACATACATTTTAATTTATATGCATTCGTACTGTAGTGATCTTTATTTTCCTTTTCAGGGAGGCAATGACTTCTATCTGTATATAACTGCAAATGACGGTCATCAAACGGTAAGTCTATATAAATTTCCTATAGGATACTACTATTTTGCAATCATATTAAGTTGCCCTACTTTTTTTTCCAAAAAGTCCTTTATCTCTACTTATTTCCTTCTGGGATTTATATGCATAAGTAAGAAAACGTTAAATAAGGAATATTGATAAAAATTATCCGGTTTTTACTTTTATATTGACTTCTTGGGTACGACTGATAACTATGTCATGCACTTGTTTTGCCTAAGTAACGCGCGGATTATAAGTATGTTTCATCATGAATTTCATTAATTTAACTCTAGAATCATTAAATTTTGATTTACAATACTAATACTAATTTTAATATGTGTCACACAAACACACACTACTGGCCATTAAAATTGCTACACCAAGAAGGCGACATGCTATAGACGTGAAACTTATACGAAAAGAAGAAGGTGCTGTGATATGCAAATGATTAGCTTTTCAGCGCATTCAGACAAAGCAGGCGCCAGTAGCGACACCTACATTGTGTTTAAATGAGGAAATTGTTCAGCCGGTTATTCATACACAAATTGCATTTGAACGTTGTTGCCTGGTGAAAAGTTGTTGTGATGCCTTGTGTAAGAAAGAGAAATGCGTACCAGTACGTTTCTGACTTTGGTAAAGGTCGAATTGTAGCGTACCGGGATTGCGGTTTATCTTATCGCAATATTACTGCTCGCGTCGGTCGAGATCCAATGATTGTTCGCAGAATATGGAATCGATGGGTTCAGGACGGTAATACGGAGCGCCATGCGGGATCTCAATGGCCACCTATCACTAGCAGCCGAGAAGACAGGCATATTATCCGCATGCCCGTAATGGATCGTGCAACCACGTCACGAGCCATGAGTCAAGAAACGGGGTCGTTTGGAAGACAAGTGTCTGCAAGAACAGTTCGACGATGTTTGCAGCAACATGGACTCTCAGCTCAGACCATGGCTGCGGCTTCCCTTGACGCTGCGTCATAGACAAGAGCGCCTTTAATGGTGTGATCAACGACGAACCTGGGCGCACGAATGGCGAGACGTCATCTTTTTAGATGAATCCAGGTTCTGTGTACAGTATCATGATGGTCGCATCCGTGTTTGGCGGCATCGTGGCGAACGCACACTGGCAGTGTGCATTCGTCATCGTCATACTGGCCCATCACCTGGCGTGATGGTATGGGGTGCCATTGGATACACGTCTCGGTCACCTGTTGTTCGCATTGACGGTGCTTTGAACAGTGCACGTTACATTTCTGGTGTGTTACGACCCGTGGCTCTACCCTTTATTCGAGCCCTGCGAAACCCTACGTTTCAGCAGGATAATGCCCGACCGTATGTTGCCGGTATTGTACGGACCTTCCTTTATACGGAACATGTTCGGCTGTTTCCCTGGCCAGCACGTTCTTCAGATCTTTCACCAATAGAAAACGTCTGGTCAATGGTTGCTGAGCGACTGGCTCGTCACCAAACGCCAGTCACTACGGTTGATGAACTGTGGCATCGTGTTGAAGCTGCATGGGCATCTGTACCTGTACATGCAATCCAATCTCTGTTTGAATCAATGCCCAGGCGTATAACTGCTGTTATTACTGCCAGAGGTGGTTGTTCTGAGTACGGATTTCTCAGGATCTATATATCTAGCCAAATTTTTTGAAAATTTAATCACTTGTTATTTCTAGTATAATATATTTGTCCAATAAATATCATTTTGTTGTCTGCATTTCTTCCTGGTGTAGCAATTTTAATGGCCAGTAGTATATATATATATTGTATAAAAAGCAAGATTAAGAAGTATCATAGGCGAAAATTGAAAGATACAAGAATAGATATAAAACTTATATTTAGCAATACATTCAGCACAAAAGCAGTTAAAATAGAATTACTAAAATATAATTAATTGTATATTTTTTATAAATTTCGTATTTTCAGTGTATTATATCCTCCATCTAGTATTTGATTATTATTTTCAATTTGGTTTTTGACTAATTTTATAAATATATTAATATTCTCCATATATATATAGATTAAAAAAAATTATTGTTACAATTGTTTTGCAAAAATTCAAACAAGAATGATTCGTTTATGCCTTTTATAAGAAAGCTTAATAAATTGCTATAAATGGTAGATAATTGACTACAGATGAATTAAAATTCGCATATATAATTTCAAATATACCTTATTATAATGTGAAAATAAATTTATTTTTTGGAAAAATGAAATTTTTAACAGACATTTTTTTAAATTTTTTATTTAGGCCAAAATCGAAGTCTACATCCGAGTGCTGGAGAGCCACAACGCAGCAGCCTCAGCAGAGCCCACTCTAGATGTCCCATTCAGCACATCACGGCCCCGCCTGCGGCCCTTTCCTCCCTTTGTACCCAGCGCCCCTCACCCCGCCCACCCCTCCTCCTCAGCTTCCCGACCTTTTCGCCACCCCCCTGCGAAAGAAGGGAACGCCTCTGCCCCCTCCACCACTCCCCCCTCCGTCATCTCCTCCCCTGGCGATCAGCCCCCAGTTCGCGAGGTTCCTCCAAGAGAGGGCAGCGAGCAGACGGGGGCTGGCCAGGGGGGGAGTGCCATCCTCACCACCACCGTGCTGCCAATCTTGGCAGTGACGGGTCTCGCACCTCTCGTCATGCTCATCCTCTGGCTCTTGCACAGGCGCTGCAAACACAATGAAAAACTAGTCGCAGTGAGTATCATATTTGTGTTTTAAAAAAATCTTAAAAAAATTAAACTATTAAGAAAATAAATGTTTATATTTTTTATTAAATCATGCAAAGCTTGATTATGGTTTAAACATATTTAAAAATCGAAGAAATTATATACTAATTAAGATAGCAGAAAATATTTTTTCCACGAGTGTTAATTTTAACTTTTGTGTGCTGTAGATAATCATCGGATTTCCAAAATTAAAAGCGGAAAACCGTGTCTTTGTTTTAAAGGAAAATCTTCAAAAATAGCTAAATTTACAAAAGTTAGTGCCATTTTTTCCTCCATTTGTTTCTAATTTTGGACAAAATTTATCGTCTCTTAAGAAATCTATTCAAGCATTTAAAAGACAAATTAGGTGACATTTGAGAACATTTATCTTGCTTTGATAACTAAGCATCTTTCAAATGAATTGTAAGCTTCGTTACCCACTTTAGAAAAGTGGGTAACGAAAGAATTTTCGCAGTAGAAATTAAGACCATTTAGAAGTACTAAGAATTTTATGCTTCATAAGTAAAGCACAAAGATTAGACAGATTTATTAATTGAAAAATTCATTCTATTTTGGAAAAATATCATTCGAAATTTGCATCATGATACACTGTTTAATTTCTTACTTGCTCCAGTAACTATTAATCGTTGTGCAAAATAAAAACAATATACGAATTCCTTATCAGAAATAATCCTGTTGTTATTGTTGCATATCTCCGGGGTTTAGCAATGCTAAATCAGGTTTATGAAATCTGTCTCTTCAAGAGTATCCAACATTAAAATTAAGATTGTGAAAATACCGTTCTGGTAAAACTGAAACAATTTAAAATATGGTTAGGAATAGCCAGATGGTCAGCATACTTCAAACAGTCTGGGAAAACATTTTAAAATAAGAATAAGATATAGATCTCAAGTGTCCACTTATGAGCTTGGGGATGGCCGTTTGATGCCGCTTACAACAAGTAAGTGATAATGCGTCCCCAGGGAACTTTCCCTGGTACCATTGGTGAACAGGTAGGGTGGTTTAAGAAGCATTAACAGTTTTTTCTAACTTTTGAGAACAGCTCCAAATAAGTCAGGGACTCAGGTGTGCGGAAAGCACTTGTTTTAGCCAAAGTATATGCATTTTTATTTTTATGTATATCATCGTGGAGAGGTATCCACTGAAACTGCATCTCACAAAAGGATGAAAGGTGTTCCAATTAGTTAATGATTGCCTTTTCTATACTATCACGCACTTTATGCCAGTCACAAAGGTGCTGAATAAAGTTTCCGTTGTCCGACAGGATTTAAACAACAGGCGAGCTGGTAAGGGTAGAGTCGATTCGAGCCCAACATCAATAGTAATCAGCTTACTTCAGAAAACCAAACAAACAACTGTCTAAGTTTCTTTTACTTAATTTTGTTATATTTTTTGTGAGATAAGATATAAATTCCTCTATCGGAGCAGTCACTTCATCTTTTATTTCCGTCAGTATATTTTATGGTGGAATCTTCAGAAATGATAAGGATTTCAGGGGCAAGTTGTTTCAAATAGTTGCTTCAAACTCCTTTCTCACTTGGGAAGGAAGGTCTGTGTGGAAGCAGACTCCATTTAAACCAACCGAAGAGTCAATGCTTTGTTTTAAGCTATGCTGTACATTTTTGTCGAGCAGATTATTTGAATCAGCCTAGACAAAAGGGCTGCTTTTATTTAATCTTTGGTTGCTACTCCACCCTATTAAAAATTCGAATATTCAATTTTGAATCTCTTAATTCGACTTGTGAGAAATATTTTACCTTAACACTCTTTCTTCTTAAGCTGAGAGGTTGCAGGTTGGCCTTATAAGGAATTATTTCATTTGGGCAGCTGTTTCGAATCCCTGTAATTATGCGGGCTGCACCTAACAATGGACCGAATCAAGTTTTTGTAGATTCCGGTTGGAAGCACTGCGAACTAATCCTAGTAACAATATATAATTCTAAAACACATAAATTTGTGGTTTTATTCATTTTGCTTATCGAAATATATATAAAATTATAGTAATTTTTCACTTATTTTATGTGTAATTAATGAAAATAGAAATAAAAATTTATCATTAATTTCAGTCGGAAAAGTTTCAATAAAATGCTAAAAATTACACATAAAAATTCATGACAATTTATTTTTATTTATTTTCTTTTTTAAATTATTTATTTAAAAATCACTAAACATTGGTTGCGAAAATAATCAAACTAAAAATGGACTTAAAAAATAGAAATCTTATTGGTGTTTTTAATATTCCAGTTAAAGAAAGCTTCATCAGGTGTGAGAAGAGATGGAAGTCTTTCAGAAACAGTTGCTTTTAGCTACTCACCAGCTGCTCTTTTACGACCTGCAACGCCACCTTTTAGTGGTTCTCAGAAGTCTTCGGGAAATGTCTTACATCGAGTAAGTGTATTCAACTATACTGTTCACAAATAAATGTCAGCATAGAGGATAAAAATAGTTTAACATGTAATCTTCATTAGCAAAATAAATCTTTTTTTGAAAATGAATAAGTAGAATTTCGAATAATTGAGGAAAAAAATCTATTTTGAATAAAAGGCATTTTGTCAAAATACATTTGAGTTAAAATCAATTTATGAATTGAGCTCTGCATCAAGATTTTTTTTTACTTAAAGATAAAAACAGAAATTATAAGTTTCTTATTAATTCTTTAACAATGCAAATTATCTCAAAAATAGAATTAAAAAGTTGATATTTTAATGGTCATTATACTTTATTAAACAATATTTCAGAAATCTGCTCAGCGAAATTAGAGTTCATTTCTATTAAATAGCAAGCATTACTTAAAATATTTTAGCTAATAATTTCCTATTTAATATCAAAATCTATAATAACTATAACTATTAATCTACATTTCTTTCTTAAGTCTCTAACAATAATATTTTTCAAAATTTCAACCAAGCAGAATATATTTAAAACTTTTGCAAGTATTTTTTGAACAATTTGCAAAATTTAGCAATTTTTGATTGCCAATATTATTTAGAACATTGATAATTTTATTACACGTCTAATCAAAATTATGGGTGGTTAAAATCAATAATTTAACAATTTGACCATTTTTAAAAAGTTTTAGTATTGTCTTAAATTCTATTAGAAAATCATATCAAATCATATATAATTCAAAAATTCTATTAGAAAATCGTAATTCTTTCTCCTTTATTGATTGAAGACGAGATCATTAAACATTAATGCAGTTGAAATAGCAAAACACTTTTTGAACCTCTAAATACTATAAATATGTGGGAATTGCTGGTTCTGAAATAGATCTTCGCTTAATTATAGTACATATTTCCATTTTCGGAAGCAATTTTTTTAGCATTACTACGGTTTTTTAAAATTGCCCCGAACTAGTAGAAGAATGGTTAACATTTTGGCCTCCAGTTCAGCAGTTTGTGGATTTGATTTCATTTCGCATATGAATCTTGACAGTGATTTCAAATCCACGTTTCATTGTATATTCTTGTTCAACTAGTTTTGTTCTCAAAGAGTGACCATAAAATGAGGTAAATTAATTGATAAACAATTCAAATCAGTGCACACGCTAAATCCCAAGTTAAAATAGTTAAATCCGATAAGGAGCTAGAAAGGAATTAAAATAAACGAAGCTATGACAGAAAAATGTTACAGAAATCCTAAAATTACTAGCATCAAAATGATGCCGATCAAAATCAACCACAATATCTTCAGTATGTCAAATAGCAATAAAAAAAAGCGTTTCCATTCATGTTAAGAAATCAATTAAAGATCATATCTATATAAATTAAAGCAATTGAATAAGTTCTTTGCTTAATATATAACTTTTATTTGATACAATACTAATATAACGAATATATTCCTTTATTTTATTCATACTATATATAAGTCTAAAAACTTAAGTATCAATGAAATCCTGACAGCTTCTCTTACTTTGAACAACCCCGTAGCATCCTCTATATAAAACACATTAAATAGGAAATTGAACAGAAGACTTCAACGATGAGATTCGCAGTTAAGCTAATAGGATAATTTCAACTATTTATTACATAAAATATTTTTTCTGGAAATTATCTTTGCCTCCTATTGATTTACTACCCAACAGCTGACAACTTCTAAATATATATATATATTTAATGGGAATTAAAACAAAAATCATATGATTAGGAGGGAGAATTTGTTCCTAAACATTAAATTAAATATTTTAACAACGCACACACACATAGCTATTTAAATGAAAAACCTGAAAATAACAATATCCCATTTCATACTTATTAATTCTTGGCATCAACTAATGTTATTCATTAATTTTTCGTTACTTGAAGAATGAAGCAAATTCTATCAAACAATAAGCAAATTAGTTGATAAAACCAATTATTCAATAGTCAGTTTTTGAGATTTAACAATATGAAGAATATATATGGACCACACGAAATGTATAGAATGTTGGAAATGGATTTGTCAGTTTAATTGATTTTTAATAAAAAACTGGGGAATCTTCACTACGAGATTAATGTCGAAGAATTTAAATAAGTAGATATTAACAGTAGATCGGGACTGATTTTTTGAATTTGTTATTTTTTAGATTCTAACGTAAGGGGGAAAAATAGATTTTTGATGTTACCTGCCTTTTTTATTATGATAACTATTCTATCTGAATTAAGCATTTCATTTATTTAATTACGTGATTGAAATTTTATTTATTGCAAAAACTTTTAAATTAATACGACACTTTGAATGTAAAAGAAACCCTTGCTTCTATACTGCATTTAGTTGTGGACATTTCCTTTTGCAATGAGAAAGAATATGTAGTCTTGCTCTCTACTTAATAATTACAGCTGCTTCTCTCTGCAATATTTCTTAAGAAGAAATCTGTCTATTCTATATTTCTTAAGGAAAAAAAATCTTCTATTCTATTCTATATTACTTAAGAAGAAATTATCCGTGAAAACTAAATTTTCCTTACAAGTTACGAAGTAATCAAAGATATAAAATTATTGCGAAGGTACTATTTTTATCCACTAGTTTAAAAATGCCCGAGTCTTCTATTCCAACAACTGCCTACACATTTTGACCACTGCCTACATCAAGGATTCGTATTTATACGGTATCCTCAATTTGAGTATAAGCACATTTTTTAGAGCTTTGAAACACTTGTTATTTTCAGTAACATATTCTCTTTTACGGCCACTATTTTATAACAATAAACTCGCGTTGTTCAGTCGGGTCTCCACCAAATATAACTTAACACTAAATATAACTTAGTATAAGGATAGGTATGTTCCTTCATAGTCTAATATATATATATTATGAAATTGGATAAATTATCTGATACTTTATGATTCTGCTTACAGTAAACATACTCTGATTGGCCCTTTCAGCAAATCCTTATATTTGAACTATAACGAGTAATCGCGCGAGCTATCTTAACATCTTTCCACATAGTGCATAGAAGAATATGATTTGATTATTGTATTCTTTACAAATACATGAATGCAGTGTAGCTGAAAAGATATAATGTTAGAATATTTTAAGATGAGACATTACTTCTACAACTATCTTACTTTTCAAAAGTTGTCGATGAACAACTTGGCTAAATGATTTTTATTCAGTATTATGAACTCTTATGTTCATTTCCAAATGACGGTAGATCTATCAAATGAACTTCTTGAATTTAACTGAGAATTCCCCATTGGTTTCACAACATCTTTCTTAAATGCACAATGCTGTCAATGGACATTGTCTACATATATTTATAGCTACTAAACAATTCTTCTTATTTAGTCATAGTTAATGTACTACTTAATTTTTTATAAAAGAATGCTTTAAAAATATCATAAAATATGTTAACCCCTCTTTTATTTTTAACTTTCTCCAAAGTATTTTGGTGTTTATCGATGATTGTCCGACTTTACGAGAATGTAATTAAATATTTGGTCTTTCACTGATGTATCAGGTATGTATTGACATCACGGAGCACACCAAATATCAGCTTTTTGCACTAACATATTGCATAGGCTTTTATAATTATGGGTATTTATCTTTCTCAAAGTGTTTCAGAACTTTCGAATCAACTGGTTGTTGTTGTTACTTACCTGAAGTAGGAAAGGTCCAAAAAGCCCCAACACACAAATTTGACATACATTTTATCCTGTTCAACCTACAGCTGCCTCCAAGAGGCGCCTAGACTTGCTCCCCTTCTTACTTAAGAAGGGGAGCAGGACTGGCACAGAAGAAACAGAAAAACAAGGAGGAAAAATCCTCTCCTCATTAAAGAACCTTAAGCTTTTTAAGTGGCCACTTCTAAATCTTGATATGGCCGAGTGAAGTCGAAGAGGCCGGGGGGAGGAGTGTATAAGAAGATAGGGACAAACCAGGACTGATACCAGCATATTAGTGATGTACTGGAGGGAGATGCCAAGCAATGAGCAGTTTGTTTCATTAAGGAGTGGATTTCCGAGGGAGTAAGTCTTTTGAATTAATGGCTGGATGATTTCAACCATATTTGGCAAGTGGATATAACTGTTCTAACAATCTTTTGACCATAAGTAATCACATGATGACATAGATGTAAAGGTAAAAAAGCGCTCTCGTTTTTTATACACACAACTTGCAATGAAGTCGTGGTTTGATTGCCAAAATGAAATTATATTCTTAAATATATTTTTCTAAATAACGATATTTCTCAATAAATTTGAATCACATTTTTTACTGTTTCCCAAGAATAAGATGTAAAACAAAAGTGAAATTTAATGAAAATGACTGAAAATATTTGGTTTGACATAAATACCGTTAATGTACTAATAGATAGTATGAGGAAAATGCATAACAAAATAAATATTAAGTATTAACAAATTCAAGTCACATATAGTTCAAAAAATAATCACATTTTCCTTTGCAATAACCTAGATTGATGCAAATAAAATGTAGAATATAGCAATGCTTGAGAATATCTACGAAACTGGAAAAAATGTTCCTAAATACCAACTATATAGTAATCCTACAAAGAGAGTAGCTCAAATTAATTTATCATGATTATTTTATTCAATCTATTTTGAAAATTTGGATTAAAATACTTTCACAATCATTTACTAAAGAAAATATACAAATGAAATGTCACTATAGCAATTTTTGATTTCATTTAGGTTGGAAGTGATTCGGACAAGTGGGAGTTTCCGAGGCATCGTCTTCAATTTATCGGCATCCTTGGTGAAGGATGTTTTGGACAAGTATGGAAGTGTCTTGCACAAGATATTGGACCACGTAAAGAAACAATAACAGTAGCTGTCAAAACATTAAAAGGTTTGAAAATGTTTTTGATCAGTTGTTTTCTATTCAAATTACTTTTTATAAAAGTTTACAAGTTAAGATATTGAATTTCTGGCCACCTATTTCTGCCGGCTAAAAAGTCGTTAAGTACCATCTAACGCTTCACAGTTGTAATCTGCGATAGTTATGAAGTCGACAACAAAAGTAGCAGATCCCTCCAAGAGAGGATAATTGAAAATTACAGATATTTCAACGTACATAGACTTTCTCAGCAGCAGACTTCATTAAGGTATCAAATCTGTTATCTCCTGGCCATGAGAACAACGCCTTTCACCGCAAGGCTAAAGTGGTCCTAAAATTTTATAAGATAATTGGAATTTTCCAATTAATGCAAACTTTTGCAAGCAATCTTTGTGTCAGAACATAGATAAAAAAATAGAATTCGAAGAACTACATTTAAATCTTAAAATTAGAGCATTTTTACATGCATGTTTAAATTAACGACTTGCTACAAATATCGTATTAACATTCACGATTTTGTTCACAAATTTAATTAAAATATTTCTAAGAAACATTAATAAGATGAAAAAATATTCTTAATTTTTAAAAGCTTATGAAGGCTTCAATTACTTCAAAATTGTCTTTGGTAATTCCACTAATTAAGTTAAGAATATCTTATGTTAAAAATATTATTTTAAATGAATAATTCAATCGATAATTAATATATGACTGATTTTTCAGAGAATGCTACTGAAAAAGAAAAGAAAGATTTACTTTCGGAGTTGGAAGTGATGAAACTTTTGGAGCCCCATCCAAATGTTGTCACACTTTTAGGATGTTGTTCCGATAAAGGTGAAACTAAAAATTTTCTACTTTTTGATGTAATATTTTTCCCCAATTCCAGGGCATTGTAAAAGAACTTTATGACATTATTTCTTACGATTTTAAAAATTCTATTGCAGATCCCATTCTAGTTATAATGGAATTCATTACTCGTGGCAAGCTGCAGACGTATTTAAGAGAAAGCAGAGCTGAAAGATTATATGGAAACTTGCATGGCAGCAGCAAGAATTTATCTTCAAGAGATTTGACTACTTTTTCGTACCAGGTTGCTAAAGGAATGGATTACCTTGCAAACAAAGGAGTAAGTTAGCAAATTGAAAATGTATTTTTACAAAATATTGTTTATAAATCAAGAGATCCCCTTTTAATTGTTCTCCATTTTTATTTATTTTTTACAGATAATTCATAGGGATTTAGCGGCAAGAAACATTTTAGTCGATGAGAATAAAGTATGCAAAGTGGCAGATTTTGGATTTGCGAGAGATGTCATCGCCAGTCATGTTTATGAAAGAAAATCAGAAGTAAAAAACTTTTGTCATAAATAAATCCTTTTCAATAAAAAGTTCATCGGAAATTATTCTTTATAAGCAAGTTATAAAATAATATATTGACCGGTTTTGTTGGCAGGATCAAGATTGTTTTTTCCTAATGATATGGTTTTGAAATGTTATATAATGTCATTTTTATGCGTAAAATAATAATTTTTAAATTTTATTATATATTAATTACGAGCTAATTGAGAGAACCACGTTTTTCGTCTTAGAGGATTCCCATTTAGCTATTGCTGAATAATGGGACAGGAATCTGTCTCTGGATGTACATCTGTCGAGATGGGTGTTTTTTTTATGTAAAGTACTATTAGAAAAATTATTCAATATGCAGCAAAGAATCACGAATAAAATAAAATTTTATTTTAATTTACTAATAAAAATTCAGGCAGTTTTTTTCTTTTTAAAACATGTATTAGTTTTTAATTTTGCGTAAAAATTACGAATCTACGTATTGATATGAAATTTCGATTTGATAAGGGTTTGTTGTCGAAATTCAAGTCGACTTACTTTCTTCCCCGTTTTCAGTTAGAGTTTTGTTTCTTTTCTTTTTAAATTTAAACTTGCATATCAAATGACGATGTATAAGTGCTTAGTGGCAAAAATATATTTATCATAACGCCTATCATATAGCCTTATGAAACATATATTTATCATTATATATTTTTTATAAGAAGCGATTTCAAGCCATGATCTCTTTATGCAAAAGAATATGTGCACTTAAAATAGGCAAAATAGATGGAAGTTAAATGAGACTCGAAAAATATTATAACATCAAAACAGTGCAGTTATTGATAGTTCGAAAAATGTACGATTCTCCAATAAAAACTTCAAAAATATAAATTTTAAAAATAGTAACTTTTTTTATAGGAAAAGAAAATTATAAATTTTTTGAAAAAATAATTTCAAACAGATGTGTGAAAATAAGTTCGCAAGTGATTTTTCAAAATTTTGTCCATGAATGGTTATTAAAATTATCACTCTGGCTCTATGGAATCATGTTAATGATGAACCACGAGTTCTTATATTTATTGATTGTTAGCAAATTTAATTCTTATAAAAACAAGCGTCTATTACAGTTAACAGCTGAATTGTGCATAACGCTTTTATGATTATATCTGAAAAAAAATAATAATAAATAAATAAATGCTTTGCTTTTAAGAAAGTTCTATTTCACACACACACAAATCTTTTCGTATTTACGCGAAGCTTTATTTATATTAAGTTCATGTGATACCATCCCACATTGTCTAAATTATTCATGAATGTATATATAATTATTATACAAACAGCTTAAGAGTAATCTGGTGTACATTTATTGTCATTTCAGTCATCAATGTATTTAAATTTTGACATAAAAATCTATTTTATATAAGTGTGACAGTTATTTTAACAGTTATACACAAAATTGATAAACAATTTCTTAATTGAGATGGAATAATTTATTCATAATGAAACGTACAGTATTTTTGCATAATTGCTGTCAGAAGGGTAAGGTGGGCATCAATTCAAATCTAAAATTTATTTAATGGAACAGGGAAAGATATCTACCATGACAAAGACATTCACACATTGCCATAGAAAATTGTGACCGCGAAAATTTTTCTTTTAAACAAGATTTTCATATACTCTATCACTTACTAAAATGTTTTGACCATTTTTATTTTGGAAGAAAATTTCATATACATATGTATGTATGAATTAGAAAAACTTTGCATAGTTTCAGATTAAAGTATAATTTTAAAATAAAATTAATGTATATCATTCCAAATGTTAAAAGTTGTAAACTAAATAAAAAACAGAGAATGTAGTTTATGAATTGCAACTTCGAAGACATCAAAACAAAAACGTTCAAAATTGTATAGAATTGAAAAAAAAATAGTCACTTATATACAAATATAATTATTTTTTTCAATTTTTGAAAATGAACTTGTTTATTTCAATAGGGCAGACTTCCTATCAGATGGATGGCACCAGAATCACTTTTTGACAACATCTACACAACAAAAACAGATGTCTGGTCATTTGGAGTACTGCTTTGGGAAATAGTTACACTGGGTAAGTTCACTAACAAAATAAAAAATTAATTTGCATATAGTCACGAAAAATGAAAAATTTTATAACAAATATACATTTCTTATACCTCCACACTAAATTTTAATGTTCTCTTTCAGGCTCCACACCATACCCAGGATTAAGTGCGAATGAAGTCATTCGACGTATTAGAGATGGTTATCGACTAGAAAAACCAGAACACTGCAGAAGAGAAATGTACAATATTATGTTTTATTGCTGGGATAAAGACCCAAAACAGCGACCAACATTTGGAGAACTTGTATCTCTTTTAGACAGACTTTTAGTCAGTGAACATGTTTATATTGAATTAGAACGATTTCCAGATCATTCTTATTATAACATCACTGATTTATCTGGTGAAAAATTGTGATATGGCAAAATTTGGAACTTTTTATTTTTCATTTGTGTATCATATGATTTTTATAACATTTGTTTCATGTGAATCATTCTCATTAATATAATAAATGGACATAACTAATTTTTTCGCCCATCTTTAATGATAATTGGAAAGAAAATGCAAAAAAACATGGAAAATAAAATCTTAAGCAAATTTTAAAATTTGCTTAAGATGTAAAAGCAAGTATTTAAACACACATAATTTAATTCAGAATTTAACTTAGACTGGACAAAAATATCATGCCACTAACATGTTCCCTGAAAACAATTTTGAGTGAAAGTTTAAAATGAGTTACTCCTAATATTGTTACAATGTAATTTTAGTAGTGTTTAAAAAGAATTTAAAGTTGAATTTTTTGGTTTAAAATTTCTTTATTATCTTTTTTTTTAAGGAAAAAAAACTAAGCTAATCTATTTCAAATCGAACTTAAATATTTAGGAGAGAATATAGCTTTTTCAGCATTTTAAATGTATTTAAATTATAATTTCAATATTTTCTTTAAATCACTTATAATAATGAAAAGAAATTGACGTACATGATCAAAATTGATAACTTAATGAAAATGAATGAAACAATAATTGATTTACTTTTTCTAATAAAAAATCATACTTAGACAACATTGGAACATTTAAGAAAAAAATATTCGAATATAACTAGAAGCAGCTTATTAAAAATACATAGAATTAATAAAGATTATTATTTCCTATATTTAAAAGAGTGTCAGCAGACCGTTTATTCATTTTTTCAAAATAATAATAATAATTGAAAATATAGTTTAAGGATGAATGGTCTAACATTAATCACATCCCTACACTAATGAAAGGAAGGAAAGAAATAACTCATTAAAACTTCTTTTATTAAAAGAGAAAATGTGAAATATAATTTCATTTATTACAGATTGTTACACAAAGTATCAATTATTGATCATTTGTTTCAGTTTGAGACATAAAAGTCATGTTTTAACAGTGTTTTATATAATATATAGTGTATAGGGTAAAGTTCGATTATAATAAATTCTGTTTTGTGATCTCAATGTTAAAATGTTATTAGCCATGTTTCAAGAAGGACACACACACATCCCATTTCTTTTATACAAATAACTTTATTGCATGTACTGCACTGCAATACGGTTTTATGTTCATAGAAATATGAAAAACTGGTTGTCACAAAAGAGTGTAATTGCTTAGAAAACAGAAAATTGCATTTGATTGAAGATCCTGTAACATTACTTTAGCATGACATCTTAAAAGAACAGATATTGATTAAACAATTTACACCATAAATGAGAATGAAATATGCAAGCGAAATCACTATCACAAAATCATGATCACCCTTGGCACTTTTCCAGAGCTTTACTTATGAAAAAATTAAATTTTTGTGAGCTTTTAAAAATAATTCATACAAATGATATGTAAATCATGTAAATTCACATTTTACCCCAATTAAATACATAGACATAAACAAAACTCCAAACTCTATTGATTATCATTCTTCCATAGGAAAAATAATAAATTAAAAATTTGTATTGCATTAATTTTTAGATGCAAAGCAGAATACAACTACTGATTTACATTGCAAGCATAAGTATTTCATTTAAGCATTTCAATTATTGCTTTATTGTAATATTTAAGATCTACAAGAAATCATAAATTACACAAAAAAGGAATTAGTTTTTGTTAGTAAGAAAAATAAATTAGTAAAATTTTATAAATAGCTAAAAAAATTTGAAAATGCATTTATTTTATTAATTAAATGCTATACTATATACACGAAATTGTTTTAGTTTTTGAATGAGTTTATAATGTAAAACAATCCATATGTAATTCATTTCAACTTTCTTCATATAAAGATATCATTAAAAAATTTAACTAAAATTCAGATAAAAGGATTTTAAATAAATTTGACTTTTCAAAATATTAAAAAACAAAACTATTTTACATTTAAAAAATAGCATCACTAAGACAATTTTGTGCCAGTTCATATATTCCCCATTTAAATTAAATATAATAAATATTGATACTTTAAATATACAAATAAAATAAAATTCCATATATTAAAATAAAGCTACTCTTAGAATATAACAGATACAGTATAATAAAACTTTCCATTTACATAATCATGAGATGAATAATTTGGATTTTGTTTCAAGGAATTGAATTATTTCTGCACATACATATTAAATTAATAATTAAATTTGATATATTTCATAAAAACAATTTTTCATAATTTTAATGGAAACAAAGTAAATAAAACTGAAATAAATACACAAATAAAAACTGAGTTTAAATATAGTCAATATGAAACTTGTAACAAATGTTGAAGTGTTGACACTTAAACAAACCAAATAGTCTCTTTCTCCAAGGAAAAAATATTTCCTTCATATTTAAGATATTTCAACAAGCCTTATAACTTTCAAAACTTCTATTTTAAGTCATTTTTCTTCATGTTTCAATTAAGAGTCCCTAAACAAAAATTTAATTACAATTTATTGAGCTATATGTATTGTGCCAACCAACGAAAGCCTTCACCATAACCTTGCCTTTTTAAAACGCTACACATGAAGAGTTCTATTGGTCGCCCAGGAATTTCTGTTCGAGCAATTTTACCCTAAAAAATTAAAAATACATCTTTAAATTTGAAATACAGGCACAAGCATTTATATACAATCTAAAATGTTCAGCAAATATTGAAATAACAAATTATAATAAAAAATAGCAGTTGGTTAGTAAAAAGTGGGAATGTATTAACTAAGAAACAAGGGAAATTCCTTTCCCACATACAAATCATAGATAAAATTCAAAATATAATCTCAAATTACCAGAAAAATCGAAAAAGATTCAAGCCTCTATGGAAAAGTAATTTAAAAGAAAGCATTTTTTAACAGACATATAACATATTGGGGGAAAAAAAATTATAATTTTAGAGCACTCTAGATGATAAAAGTATTTTAAGGAGAAATGTGTGATTTTTTTTTTTTTTTTTTTTTTTTTTTTACATACTATTAGCAATATTATAGCTACATAAAACAATGTAAATGTTTATCAGCTAATTTAAAAATAAAATTAGCTAAGAACATCATTTTTTTTTTTTTTTTTTTTTTTTTTTCAAAAGTGAGTTATCTACCATATTTATATATCTCTCCAAAAAATAAGTAGGAGAACAACAGCAGTAAACTTTTGGGAAAAAAAGGAAAATTATATTTGTAACATAAAAATACATTTCTCAAATGGAAAATCAAATTCTTATATATGCAAACAAACATATGAAATCAAATACTGCCATGTTGCAATAAATTAAAATAGCCTAAGATTAAGAAAAAGATTTTTTTTTACACATATAACTTAACCTTTTCTAATGTATTAATGTATGCACTAAAATCTTATTTAACCCTTTTGAATTGATACTTATCTTAATACGAAAAATTATTAAAGGAAAAAATGTTAAGATTTAATAAATGCATGCTTTTAGGCAAGTAAAAGAAATAATATCTCAAAATTAAGCTCTTGAAGTCCTACATTTTCAATAAACATTTTATTCAATTTGAAATATCATGTGATAACAATAAAAATCATTTGATAAAAAATAGTCACCCCCAAAATCTTGCGAAACTATCTTGTCTATTTGGATTTAGTAAAAAACTGAGTGCTTAAGATTTTGTATATACTTCAAATTCAATTTAGGTCAATCACAAAACTCAATTGAATTGTAGGATTTTTATTGAAGTTTCAGCATATAATAAAGATTTTCTATTGAGTTTAAGGCAAATAAGTTTATAGGTTAATTGAGATGTAATGAAGCACACAAGTCTTCATAAAACTAGTCACGTATTCTTCCAGCTTGGAACTTTTCTATTATCTTGAAAAACATGAGTATTAACTAAGCCACTGTAACATTTAACACTTAGCACAAATTTAACGTCTTCACTTATATATTATGGGTACTGCCAAATGACTATTTTTCGTATTTTGAAGCACCCTTGCTTTTCACCACTTTTTATCAAAAATCACTGCTTAAAACAATTTATCATTGAACTCTACAGTCTTAGGGTCGGTCAAAGACAGTTCACAATTGAGCAGATGACTACTCTGCTTCACTATCTTTAAAGGTTTAACAATACACTTTTGGTTGCACACTACTAGAATTAGTTTTTTAGTCTCACAAGTTTGTAATTTATTTACACGATAAGCAAATTCAAATATATCTTTAATGAGTTTATCTAATTAATATTAATCTATAAATATGAATTATTACATAATATTCATAATACATAATACTCAATTGTTTTGAAATCTTCCATAAATGTAATTTTTATTAGATTTTATTATGGTCATTCTTTATCATTCATTCAAACTAATCTAGAATTCCTGTGAAAGTGTTTTTAGACAAAAAAACAAGATAAAAAATTTAAGATATTAAGGATTAAGTTAGTTTAATAATAATGATACAATGTTGAAGTTGTGTATTTTTAATATATTTTTTTTTATTTAACTTAGATTTCAAGTCAGCTGTTTTTTATATTTAAATATTCAGAGACTAAGACTGATCTTTTGTCTTAAAGGAGCTTCTTGAAGCATTCCAACAAATATTTATAAAATTAAATATGCTGTTAAAAATGGACTGCCTTTTAGAAAAATCATTTAAAATACTCTTCTAGTAAGATAGTAATACACTATATTACGAAATATTTATATGGAAAGTAGTATCCTTATAATTTTTTACTATAATTGAAGAAATATTTATTGAAAAGTTTACAAAATCTAACAGTTTAAATTTTTTAAGTGTTTAAAAAAAAATGGGAAGAATGTAAGCAAATAATATAACAAGTAATTATTGAACTCAACCCAGCACAGGTAAGAAGACAATAAGGTTTTTATTATTGATTCTTTAAATCTAGATTTGACAAAAACTGGGTTATTGATAAGGAACAAATAAAGATTGAATTGAATATATATATATATATATATATATATATATATATATATATATATATATATATATATATATATATATATATATATATATATATAAAGATTTGACCATATATTTACACTTAAAAGCAGTTCTGTAAAAATTGAACACTAATTAAGAATGAAATTTAACTACTAAATATCAAATAATCTCTTCACTTTTAATTACATATTAAACTTAAGAAATTCATTTCAAAATTATTTTTGAATTTAAACATGATTTTGAGAGCGATTTTTTTCAGTTTCAATTAATATACAAATACAATGATCTAAACATTGTCATTAATATTAAAATCTAGTTTTTTTTGTTTTTTTTTTATTTTATTTTTTTATTACTTTATTGCACATATATTTTTTAAAATTTACTTTCATATTAATTCTGCAACAAGAAAGAAGCACTTAAACCTCAACTTTAACCAATTTTAATAACTTTAATAATTAATTATATTCATAATTATTTATATTCCCTCTAATATTATTCAGATATTTTTATATTAATGTAGAACATTAAATTTGAGAATACTTTTGTTAAAAATAATCTAGAAAATCAAAAGAAAAAGGAATGTTAATGCCTTAAAATTACAGAAATACAGAGAACTATACAAATAGTTTTTTTGTTCATTTTACAACATAATACATATTAGCATCAAAACATTAAATTTGTTCTAAACTTTTAATTGCAAAGAAGCTCATAGAATTTTATAGGTATTTTTGAGAAGTTAATAAAGCATTAAATTTGAATAGTTTGTTTTTACTATATTAAGAGTTACATATTATAAGTTTTCAAATCTTCAGAAACTAACAGTAAAACAAACTTTCTATTTTACAAAAAATTTTACTGAAGATCTGATAAAAATTTCACTGATATCTTCCTGGATAACAAAATAAGAAATTTCTTTTTTAGCCTATAGTTTAATATGTTTAAAAAATTAATTGAAAATTATTCTTTTATAGGAGATAAAAAATGTTGCTATTTTCTGATCAGAGTTAAATTTGGCATTTTTATCCAAAAATTATATTTTAAGGAGTTAGTTACTTAGATAACATTAATAAAATTCTATTTAACATGAAGTATCTAAATTTTTGTACTTAAATATTAGAAATAAAAATTAGACTCTAATATTGATAAATATAGTTGCAAAAATTAAGTGCTAAATTATTCTGATGAGAATAGTTAAAATGGTGTACATCTCACGAGTTTTTAAAATAACTATTGAAGTTATTATTAATATTATATATATATATACATACATATATATGAAATCTTAAAGTAAATGGATTACAAAGTATTTACACTTCATAATATTTTTCATCAATTACTTTCAGAAATTCGGATGAAAATTTTATAATACAAAATTTGAATCATATCGAAACTATTTCTTTTAATATTTTATTATTAAAAAAAAACATTTTATTTTAGAAATATTCATAACATTGCAACAATATAAATATTTCAGTTTCTTCCCTTCCTTCCTTCCTAATAAAAATTTGTTGTCAAAATAAGAATGAAATTAAAAAAAATCATGAAATTATGGCTTATTTATGTTTAGTTCCTTTACCCTCATTATCAAGTTTCTAAAAGAAATACAAATAACATAATTATGTTACTATCCTAAATTTTAATTTCTTCAGTTCAAAATAAAAAGGAAAGAACTACATAAATCCAAGACAAGAGAAAAATTTCCTAATTATTTATTTTAGAACCTTTTTTCTAGTTTATAACTTTTATAAACTACAAAGTATGACTAATTAAGCATGAAATAAATTTGCTAATAAATGAAGCTACAAGTAATGAAAAGTAAAGTTCTTAATTTAAAATAAACTAAAAAAAAAAAAAAAAAAAAAAAAAAAAAAAATGGAGATTCTACAGATATTTTCAGCAAATAGCACTTTTGTAAATAATAAATGTGGAATAATTAGACATAAGAAACTGGAAAAAGTACATATGAAAAACCTGATGCAAAATTTGAAATAAGCAATTTAACAAAAATATTTATAGAAAAAGTTAATTCTAGACTAATATTATTTTCATCAATAACACTAAATTTTTCTAAAATACACAAAATAATAATTATGTTACTATAATTAATAATTATGTTATAAAATAATTATGTTATAAAGGTATAATATAATTATTTTATAACATAATTATAAATAATTATAAATATAAGAACAAAATTTTTTCAACAGTTTAAGAATAACTTATAAGTTTTGATGCAACAAACTTAGAAAAGTACACTGAATTATCAAATCATTAAACCTCTTAAATAGATATATAAAAATTTACATATATTCCTTTTAAGATTATTTTGTTAATTAAACCTAAAAACCCATAAAAGTATATAGAAGTGTTTAAACTAATGTATAATCAAACAATTGAAATTATTAACAGTGCAGGTACTATAGCATTTTATTAAGTTTGTGAAGTTTTATTTAAATGTAATACAATGTAAATAAGTGAATTGAATTGCAGTACATTATACACAATTACAGAACAGAAAATAAATACCTTTCCAGTTGTCTGACCGTGCAAACAGAAATATGCTCGAATTTCATCTTCGCTAGCTGCTCCCGCACGATCTATTTTATTTCCCAAGATCAATACAGGACAACTTGATAATTGCTCATCAGATAAAAGACTCTAGAATATATTTTACAAAATGAATGAATAAATAAATATTACATCACATTAAGTAAAAACTTTTATTTTTAAATAACTACACTGATTATATACATATATAATAAAAATTTGAACAATTACACCTTGGTTATAACTATGTATTAAAAATAATTATGTTTCAAATTAAAAACGTTTTAAAAAGGAATTTAAAATCATTAAAAATATAATTACTTAATGCACATACTTACATCGAGTTCTACTTTTGCTTCTGGAAATCTTTCTCGGTCAAAAGCATCTATTAGAAATACTATAGCATCTACAGCTGGAAAATAATCTTTCCATACTCTTCGTGCTAAAAACAGATAAGAAAAAATTGTCAATTTTCTAACAAAATATATATGATTCATCCCATAAATATTACTCCAATTCAATATTATTAAAGTTAAACTAAATACATTATGAACACTAGCAGCATATTTTTAAAATTGTATTCATATTTTAAATAATTTTGGTTTCTTATTAATTGAAACAGAAACTTTTTAAAGTGGTATTTGATTTAAAATTCTACATTAAAGTTGGCAAAATTAAGTATTTAATCAAAAATTTTAATCACGTACAAATCACAGCACATCCTTGACAAGATAAATTTAATATTACTTATTGAACTAATTATAAATATAAAAAAAATTGAACAGTAAAACAAGATGGCAGGAAAAGAGTAGGCAAAACATTAAAAAAAAAATTACTTAACATTACTTCAAAATATATACAACACTAATATGAACTTCAGATACAAGCCTAATTTTAATCTAAGCACTTATACAAACCTGATTAAATGCAAAAATAAAATTTAACTAAGCAGCAGTTGTGATTAAGGAATGTTTACAGTAATGCAGTGCAAAGAAATACATAAAAATCGAATCAATCAGAATAAAAAAATTTACATTTATTCAATTTGTCTTGATATAATTAAACAGAACTTCTGCAAAATTTAAAAAAAATAAAAATAAGACTTATTTAAGGATTTTTCAGAATTTATATTTTACAATGGTTAACATTTTTATATTATTCAATGTATTCACATTCTTCCAATATAATAATTTTTTTTAATTTAAACTTAGTAATACACAATTAAAATTTTTACATTTCTTAATCGATAATTTAATAAAGATTTTATGATATCTAAAATATAAATTACAATATTAAATAAATTTTAAAATAATGAAATACAATATATCATAAAAAATCTGATTTTTAACAGAATAAAGCTTGTAGTACTTGTTTCCAGTACAAAATAAATTTATTAGCAACAAATATATTTTTTATTGCTACACTCTTTTATACTTTATTATTACATTAAGTAAAATACAGATAACAAATTCACCAATAACATGATGCTTTCTCTAATGTTAAAAATAATTTTTCCTTGAGAAAAAATAAAACAGACTATGTCCTTCTTACAAAATTTTTATTCAGCAATAATAAATTTATAATTTAACAAAAAATATACATATTGTATTAAATAGTTAGAGATCTGAAGAAAATTATTTTTTAATAATTTAGCAATTCTTAAGATATGAAAAAACATTTATAAATGTCAACTATTCACATAAGTAAGTAATAGAATATTAGCAATTTTGATAATTCAAAGAGTAAAATTATACAATCATATCAGATTATGTTGTATTTTATAATTTGGTTATATTTTAAGTTAACTGTCATGATTACATGGATATAAAAATCTTTACATTAGTTAACACAATATGTTTATGATCTATAAAAATAACTTTCTACAGTAAGAAATTAATTTCTCAGTTTCATGCACTTCGATAAAAACAATTAAAATTTCAATTTTTTAATTAAAAAAACACAAATTTGAAATATTTATAATCCTATTAGTATTCTATTCACAGAATTAGGCTATAAATTATGTTAATATCTAATGGCACAATTTTAAAAAAATGTATATAACCTTGATGATGGCCACCAAGATCAAAAGTGGTAAACCTCATGTTCCCAATGGCTAATTCTTCAGATGCTAAGTAAAACAAAACAACGTTAATAAACTATGCAACTCTTGTATACATTACATTAACAAGGAACTATTTAAAGATTTTTTAAAACTTAACAGATCAATATTATAAGTAAATTTAGAAAGTTTCAGTATAATTTATAAGATTAATTTAAGTTTTATTAACAATAAAATATTTTACTAGTATATAAATTCTATTCAAATGTCCAGAAATATGTATATATATATATTTTTTTTTGCATAATGCAAGTTTAATAATGTCTTCCATTTATATTACTATTAATATAATATTTTAAATAAGTTTTAAGAAACAAATGCATAAGCTTATGTTTTCTAAAAATTATGTGCCTAACAGCACATTAAAATATTTAATCCTACATTACTCACAAAATGCCATGCTGTGGTGTGGTGTCAAGTTACATGTGCCTCAATTCTTATTTTTTCTAAGTATAAATATATATGAATAGGAAAATGAAATATAAATTTAATAAGAAAAATATATAGTTCTCTCTCTCAAACACGTGCATGCACACACACATGCCTTGATCAATTTCTTACAACTGAATGTTGAGGAAATATGTTGTATTAAATTTCTAATTCATATAAACATAAAATCTTATATTTCTAAAAATAAAACTTTTCAACTCTTAAAAATTAGAATACACACTTTTTACATCTATCCCTCATAAAGCACATTTCAGCTCCCTCTTCTTTTCGAAAAACTTTTTACCTATCTGGATCACTATAAATTCTTTCCTTCTTCCCTGATTAAATTACTACTAATTCTCTTTTCCATTTGAAAATTCAGCTGTACAATAATATCGGATATATATAATTATATTATGGGTATCACAAAAGGTATACCTACTATACTTCTTGAAACAAAATCAGAAATGCTAACAAGTAGAATTATAAACTTTATTATTTTTTTAAATGAACATTCAATATAATTAAAAAATAATAAAGTTACATATCTATATTTGGCTTTATATTAAATTTTTTAATATAATTTATAAAAAATTGAGACAAAATAGGGTGCATGAAGACCATATAGCATTTAACTTTCTAAAACTAATCAATTAGTAAAATTTTTAATTTGCTTCAAATAAAAAAGCTCAATTGAATTACATATAAATCAAATCACAACACCCATGAATGTGAAGAATTACGTCAAATTTTTCCTATTTACAGCTGTGTTTATCTTTAATTCAGCAGGTCCAGGTGTTTCAATATTATATGAACAATTTTACTTGTAACCAATGCTTACTTGGTTTATTTGTTTATATACTAGGCAATATTAACTCTCTAGATTAATTCTACCCTATCAATGGCTTCAAATGAAATTTATTTCAATGAGCTAATGCATTAATGTCAGCAAATTACAAATAAATGTGCTAAATTTTTTTTGCTTAATTGCTGCTTTTGTTTATATACACATAAAATAGCGTTTGAACAAAAAAAAAATTTTTTTTTACTTTAATAAAAAGTTTTTATTGATAATTAAAGAAATTGTTTCAGGAAATATTAAAATACTGTTTTAAATTAAATTGTATTTTAAAGTTACATACTTTAAATATTTTCATTAATAAATTAAATGAAAAAATGTTTAATTTATTATATTTCATAAATTAAAAAAAATACTTACTAGGATGTAATGTAGGAACATGCTGGGCCATTCTATCATCTTTAAGCATATGCAATAAAGTAGTTTTTCCAGCATTATCCAAACCCAAGAATAGTAATTTTCCACTCTTTTTCCACAAGCCTGATCATGCAAAAACACCATGCACAAATGTTACATTTAAAAAAAACACAAAACAAATTAATATAACATGCTAATAAAATTTACAATCAGATGCATTGAACACATCAAGCAAATTATTATATATTTGTAAATGCTGTAAAATAACAATATTTTTAATTTAACATTCAGTAGATGCATTGTACTTCATGTAAAGTAAAAAGTTTGAATTAGAAATATTTCCTTGATAAATGTAGATATAGAGAGAAGCCCTTTTGAAAATTCTTTATATTTTTTTATTAATAGTTAAATTTCTCTGAAAATAATGAACTAATAAAATAACCAATGCTGCTTCTTTGGTTTATTCTGTTCACTGGAACTTCACCCAGGTCTTTAATGTTTTCAATTTAAAGACTTGATTTATTAGTACTTTTTCCCCCCGATTTTTACATCTATCAAGTTTATGAAAGAATTAGTCGAAATTTGACAAAAAATATGAAGAAAATTTTTTAAAAATAGCAAAGGTAATAAATACAGTGATTCTGTTTAATTATCAACTATTACAATCTGCTTTACATAACATTTTCCTTAAAAACTGTGATGATTAATTTTTTTCCTATTTAGAAATATTCAAAATTTTATAGCATACATAAACAAAAATTCAACTTTTCAATGGCTTTTAAAAAAACAAAAAGTGAATATTTTATAAATCTTTTCATGGCAGAATGCACAATTCTGCATATCGTAAAAACACAATTCTGATATTTTTGTATTGTCACAAAATTATACTACCAGATAACACTTTTTCAAGAGATGAAATGAATAACATGTTAAAAATAAAAGTGATTAAAAACTCCAAAATTAAACTGAAACTATAATTATTATTCTAATTGTAGCTATGTCGATATGTAAACATGGATTTAGTTCAGAAATTAGAAGTAAATCAATAGAAATTTTTCATTCAAGGCAAAATTTAAAAATATTAAGCAAATTTTTGATCAGTTGGGTTTTATGGGCACAAGGTCCAAAAGCTGTGTCAGTTAGTAAACTTTTGTTTAGAAAATATTTCAAAAAATTAATATTTGAATGAACAATCCAAATATTTCTGACATTCAATCAAGTGATTAGAATTCACCCATAATGAAGATGAAGTTTTGGCCCATATTAAAACAAATTTATACCACATATATTGTGTTAGCTGTAACTATTGTGTAATTTATTTTTTCTTTATAACAAAAATAATTAGAAATAAAACATTCCATAAAATTTAAACATGCATTAAAAATTGATTACAAAACTGACACACATATTTGAATTGCACGGCCATGCAATAAAATGACCATGACTTACTGGGATGTAGTGTTGGAATTGGTTGTGTCATACGATCATCTTTTAGCATACCAAGTAATGTTGTTTTACCAGCATTATCTAATCCTAAAAATATTAGCTTGGCACTTTTCCTATACAAGCCTAGGGAGTAAAATAACTGGAGTCTATTTAATGCATACAAAATTCATAGGATGTATTGATGCTCATCATAATTTTCAAATTATGAGAAATAATAGCATTCGCTAATGAATTTTACTAGTCCTCTTTGTAAAATGTAGACAAATGTTATAGACAAAGAGGCACATAGAGTGCACAGATTTTTCTTCAAACAATCAAATGCTTATATTTAATATTGATAAGAATTTACTATGGGAAAGGTAATATTTTATTATTCTCACACACAGATTGTTTTAATGACACAAAGTCCAAATGAGGACAAGCTGTGCAAATTAATCACTCACTAGTTCTTTAAAAAAAGAATCTATATAGCATTAAAAAGTTTGTGAAAGTTCATATAATTAAAATGAAAAGGTATAAAAATTAATAAAAGTATAAATATTGAAGGGTTAGTAATAATTCAAATTATTGAAATTCAGATGAAAGCTAAAAAGGTAATCACGCATAAAAATAAGAAAGATAGAAATGGTGGGATTCATCAATCAAGTCTTAAGGCAAATCAGTCGGACATAAGATACTTGCACTGATAAAACTGGGTATAAAGTGATAATAGATGGAACATTAGAAGTTTATTAATGATTTGCATGGATCACAAATCTTACTATACATCACAAACAAAAGTTTTCATGGAATATTTGACATCTGTATTAAGGGAAGTAACAATATAAGCATTTTTTACACCTAGAAGTTCATAATCCAAAATTCCTACACATTCAGGAACTCGACAGAAAATTTAATTCCGCACTGCTCAGAGAACATTTTTAAAAAATAAAATCAGCCACTACTATGTGACAGTAAATCATAGAGCTGTTAGAAATTTTCCAACTGTTCCACGATACTTTTGCTTTCAATGTAAATAAAAAAATTATATTGATTTCTAACCCTAAGTATTGTAAAGTCATCTTGATTGCCACTGCTTCTGCAACAGATGAAAAAAATGATCTATGGAGGAGATAATTGGAAACAGTATCTCCCATAATACCAAAGCCCAAGTGCCCATCTGCTGTGGAACCATCTGTGTAAATTGGCAAATAAGAACTGTAAGTGAACGGTACTTGATATAAAAAAAAAATGTATAAAGGTAATGTTAACTCAGTATGAGATATAATTGAAGTAGTTTTTCCTGAGCTGAAAATTAGAAATTCTACGTAATAAAAATTTAAAATGCAAAACAGCTCTTTTACATAGGAATGAAACAACTATGTTACATTTTATTGCTCATATATATAAGCTTAAGGAAATAAAGGAATAAGAAAAAAATTAGAAAATTTTTTTGTATTGGGCAAACGTTAAATTAATGCATAACACAAATATCCATTGTTTTAATTATAAATTGAATAGTTGGAATTTAAAAAAAAATAATTTAAAATTCCAGAATCATCAATTTATTCATTTTATGGACAATTAATTTTGAAAATAAAGTTTTAATTAGTAATTTTATTAAGTAATAATAAGAAAAAAATAAAATTACAGGAATTAAAATGCCATGGATGCAGATGGATTGTTTTTCTACATTCGTGGACAATAAATAATTAACTTAAATTGATAGCTCACTAGCCACAGAGAAAAAATTAAAGGATAAAAAATACATCAATAATAATTAAGTTTCAATAGACAGAAATACTTAAAGTTCTACAATTACTTTTGAAAACAAGGATCAATATGAGAAAGATACAAAATTTAACGAGTCTTGAATCACTGTATGTTACCAGAAATGCCAGAAGTCTGGTAGATACCAGTTTGGTTTGGTAAAAATTTGCAATCTACTTTCAAATAATTTTATTTTGGACGCATCCAAACTTAACTGGTAAACTTTGACAGTACCAGTACCCTCACAAAAGTTTAAAAAAAAAAAAAAAGATTATTTGTGATAAAATTTTCTATTCAGATATATTGTATTGCTAATTTTAGGTTCTTTTTCAATTTATAAATATTAAGTATTTCTCAGTTAAGATTCTGTTAAATGCTAGGTTTAGGGAAGTTTTAGTACAATCTTCAACATCTTTTGTCTAAGTCCTTCCCTAGCTAAAAAGAATCAGAAATATCATCACAAAGAGTGCAGTTATCAATAAAGTTTAAAATGTGAAAGTGTTTCAAAACTACTAAGAAAATAGTATAATATATAATTTTTAGTCTTTTTTTTAAAATACAAATTTTCTTTTGAGCTATTAAGCTATGCCCAGCAAAAGCTAAACCTTACTAATAAAATGTAGACTTTATTTCAGACTTTTAAAGTAATATGTAATACAAGGGCCTTATATTATGCATAGGTAAATCTTTGGAGTCAGACCGATAATCAAATGGAACAAACTGATTTACAGCATTGAAATGTTATCTTCCATTTCCCGATGTGAGTACAAAAAAAATTTGTTTGGAGTTTTAGTAACCTTTGAAGCATTTTTCACTTATGGCTAAAATTTAAGTTCGTAAAATTATATTTTGTTAAGAAAGCATATATCAAATTGAGAATTTTATTATTAGTAAGAATTTGCTCAGTTCACTCAAAGGCTAGATTATACTACACTGAAATTTTTAGGGTGGGTGCCACTGCCCAATTAGCTAAAATCTGAGTTTATATATATATATAAAAAATGTTATTTACATTACTGATTAAGTTTTAATAACTAATAGTAACCCATTTTAGACCTCATGACACTTAAAGTTATATTTGTTTATTACGTAATCTTTGTGCATGAAATTAGTTTCTAATCATTAGCATTCTAATACTTCTGCATATAAGTAACCATAATGAAATTTTCAAAATTTAAAATAGTGCGAAGTTGCAAAGATCATGTTTTCATGTGATCAGGATTTGGAAACTGAATATTGTGTGTAGTGGTGTAATTTAGGAAATAACTGTGCAGTGCTTAGCAGGAAAATTGGAAATTGTGTCCAAATCAGACAAGTTTGTAGGATTTTATCATTGAGTATATATACCTACATTTTGTGGATTTATATGGCTGATGTTGGAACTTTTAAGCTTTTAAAGAAATTCTTTTGTAATTAATCCTGATTAATCAAATAATTAATAATAAACTATTTCAGTTTTTGCTACTTGTAGTGATAATTCCATATGTGGTCATTTAAATATTTCAAAATCTATGAAATAACTGCTATTATCGGTAATATGTGTGTGTGTTTTATATATCATTACCAACAAATAAATTACAGTTCATATCTTCTGTTGAGAATGTTCCTTCATCATGAGCTAATAATGACATATTTGCAATAAATGCAGCTTTCTCTTGAAACTTGTTAATTTGACTAGGTTTTGCTGACTTACCATCAGCTATCCTTCTTCTAAACAATTTCACAGTGATCTTTTTGATGCCAGTAGTTGTATTTTCCAACTAGTTTTTTCTTTTATGACTCTTGCTTCTGAACATAACTTTTCATTTTTTTTTTTTTTTGTTCTTTATTTTCTCTTTCTGGAGAACATTACCCGAGTTGTCAATTTATCAAGTATATATATATATAGTTCCTTTATCTGCATTCAAAAATAGCCAATTTGATTTCAAGGAGCAATATTCTTGAGGTAATGCGTCTAGAATCTTACAAATCAGTAATATTTGTGGGAAATAAGCTTGTTTTCTTCCAAGATCCAAATTCAACTCATTTTAAAGTTGTTTTTTTTTTACTTGAATAGTAGTACAGTCACATTGTCATTAACTGACCATTTGCACTGAAAAAATTACAGACAAATATTATAGAGCTGACAGATTGTTAGAGGCAGCTTCACACAGCTTATGAAGTTCCAACCATACATCTTTAGAATTGCCAAACCTCATTACTTTTCGCATTGTTTCTTCAGTCATTGAATTTGTAAGAACATTGCACAAATATTTGTGCTTACCTATAAGCAACTAAATCTCTATATCTTTTTACAATAGCTTCATTTGTATCATCAGGTGGTTTCTATGGTTATCTTGCCTTTTATGATTTCTAAAGATTCAGCATGATAATTTAAAACAAATATTACTTTGTATTTTCACAGAAGCCAATCACTTTCTCTACTCAAAGATTTAAAATTATCCAATCTCCATACTTGGTGCTTCACTCTTACTAACAAAATATTTTCTGATAAACTCTTAAAAAGAAATATTTATATAGAAACTTAGAATTAGTCCACTTTAATTCTTGAAATACTTTCTATGGATATCTTTAAAAGATGACTTCAAGACCTTAGAGATTGAAAGAAATGAAACCTTGCCCTTGCTTACAGATTAGGACTCTAATGCTTTAATGCTGAATCTTTCACTTGAATCATTACTGTGTGCACATACCTGCCAACCTTAAAATGATAAAAAAAATAAAAAATAAAAATAAATCAGTAGATTCTACTGCTTTTGAGAGAAAAAATATGAATATGCTATTAGCAAAATTTTTGCTTGAAAAGGAATGTTTAAAACTGAAGAAGAAAAAAAAAAAATTCTACTGTTAAAATTACACATTCTGAGGATGATTTACCTTAAAAATATTTTTTCTGAATTTTTTTAATAAAATATTCATTAATCTTATAAAAGAACTATGAAAGATAAAAGAATATACTTCATATAACAAAATAAAATATTTACATCCTAAAATTTATTTTATAGGTCAATTTTTACTAAACTAGTGCAATTTATAAGAATTATATCTAAAATTATATAAAAACACGAATAAATTTAATTGACTTACAAATATATTTTGTGTAACAAAAATTAAATTTTAATTAAATTATTAATAACAAGAAATATTTCTCCTGATTGAACTGCTTATATCTATCCTGAATATCAATTATGACGGCTAACTTGTATAGGTCTTGGAACCCTAGTTGTTAAAGCACCATCCTCTCATGGGGTACTCAGAACTCAAAAGATATATTTTTTTAAAAATATATATATAAATATACACACACACACATGTATTATCATTGAATTAGTGCACCATCTGCTGACTAAGCTCATAAAATTCAATATTTTTTTCCTGCTAAATTTTGACTGCTTTTAAACTTTTCTCTGAAATTGCCAATCAGTAGATTTTCATACATTATCAGGAAATCAAGAGAAATGATAAAAAAAATCAAGAGTTTTGTGATAAAATCAGTAGAGCTGGCAGCTATGTATGTATACAGCAAGCTAAAAAGCCATTCAATAAAAGATTAATGAAAATATCTTTTAATCAATGTAGTTTCAGAATTAATAATTTAATTGTTTTAAAGACACTATATACAATACAATATGAATAAAAACAACCAAAAACTGAAAGTAAACAAAACAGAGCTGAGTTTTAAGTGCTCGAGGTGGTTGTTACACCAGCATGCTTCCCTATACCTAACCTTGAATTAGACTCTACCAGTTCAAATGATACAGTTAGGTGTTTTAACAATTTTGAAGCAGAGACCAAGCAGAAGACCCTCAATACATGGCCTGCCACCCTCAAAGGTATCATTTCACTTGGTGGACATCGTGACTACAACATCCTTAATATGACCTAGCCGCCTCTATTGAACACAACAGATCTTCGAAAAAGTGGCTTCTATCCCCGCATTTTATATGTATACTTGCAATGGCTTTAACTACCAGCAATGAAAGTTGTAATTATTACATTTGTTGTTGAATTATGTAAAAATAATTTTGTTTTATTTTAACATTATATGCAAAAATTGCTTTGCTGTCTGAAATCTTGGGGATTTTTAGATATACTCACACATGATGTGCCAGGAAGAAATATTAGTGACGAAATTATTGAATGAGAATGAAAATTTTTCAGACACTGAACAAGAAAATATAGGACAGAAACAGTTTGCAGAACAAGCAGCTGAATGGATAACAGAACTAAAGTACTTTAAGGGGAAAAAATACTTTTATACATTAAAAATATGTATTTTTAAAAGTGTAGTTTTTTTAACAGAAAAATTTTAGTTACTTTCCTGATTTTTTTTTTTTTTATCAAGAAGATAAGAATAAATATTGTTTAAGTATGAACTGAGATTCTCATAATACATTAATACATTCTAATTATTTGTTCCAAGAATATTTTATTTAAAAAGGAAAAATATTTTGATAACCTAATATAATATTTTTATATTTTACAAACTGTTTAATTTGTCATACAAGTTTGTAAAAATGAGCCCTACTATAATACAAGTACTATTTACCAATAGTAATACATCAGTAACTTTTTCAAAAAAGGTCTTTTAATAACTTAAAAAAACCAATAGTAGAAAAAATGTTTAAACAACCAAGTACTTCTTAAATTACTTAAACTAATTATCCATTTTAAATATAAAGTGATAATACTCCCAGAATATTATCTTATATTATTTAATTATATTTTTGAGAAGCTCCAGTTACTAAATAGAAATAAATAAATGCAGAGAAATCTATAACAAGCATTGTAAATAGTTTAGTCATAAATTCTTGAAAATAGATTCACAGATTTTTCTTCTTAAATACAGATTTTTTAACAAAATTTTTAGTTTTGAAACAGTATGATTAAAAAAAGACATTTGTTTTTAATAGTTCTAGAGTTATATATTTGAGTTTCTCTTATACATAATCTTTAATACAATTTATTTTCAGTTACATATAAATAAAGAAATAAAATTTTACACAACATGAAAGTTTAAATGAGTTTACCCAAAAGTTATATCATTAGGTATAACAAACCACAATGCAGAGTGTATAAAATCTGGCATATCTTGATATTTAATAATTAATAAATATAGATTTAAATTAATACTAATGGATAGACCTAGAAAAATTTATGGCCTTGGTCAATAAATTTTCATGTATGCACATTTTACTTGAAAGAGAAAATGAAGATGACAATACAATCATCAACAAGCATGAGGGCTACTTTGCCCTTATATGGGTCTGAATGTTATTTTAATAAACAATGTCTTGTTTAAACTGCAGGAGAAAAATCTTAAAATGTTAGTCTTATGGAAATAGAAGCCAATTAATCTTTCTGCGAAATGATCTCAAAGTAGATGATCAAAACAATTAACTGGAAATTATTTAAACTGTGTGAATTTAAAATTTATACTGAACAATTATTCAAACAGGAAAAGAAAACAATGTGAAAACTTACAAATTGTTAAAAAATGAAAATGCGCTGGTTCCACTTATTGGTTCATGAATAAATGGCAAAAGGTTTATATAAATATTAATTGACACACATTTAGTAATTTATCTTTTTTATTAAAACTGATATATTGCAATAGTTTTTATCTGTCAGAAGTAATATACAAAGTTGCTGCCAATCTGATATATGATAAAGTATTAACATTTCCTTACATAGAATTTTCACTGAATAAAATTAATTTCAAATTTATATACAGTTAAAAACTAAATGAAAATTTATTAGGAAGAGTAAACATTCTTACAAAGTAAACATTGCAAATACAGTTTGAAGTGTCAACAATAAAATGCTAAATTTTTTTTAAAAATAACAAGACAGAGTGAATTTATTTTCAAGTTATTTTAGAAACATATTTCCAATTTAATTGTTTTAATACCAGGTATAAATCTAATTCTATGCATCTTTAGAAATTAAATAAATTTTTAAATTACAAGACATGTAATTTTATAAAATTACATTGAAATTAAAAGTTAATTTCAAGTAAAGTAAATGAATAACTCCCACATTTTAATGTTATTAATGTTAAAGACTTTATAATAAAAAAATTCAAATAATAACTAGGATTTTCATGAAAGTATTTTTCATTAAATGCATAACAAATGTTCAAACTTACCCAAAAAGCTTAAAACTCCAGCAAACCAATCAAAAATGAACATTTTTAATAGAGATCTATAAGTAATTAAAACACTTTGTTATTGAACATTATAATGAAAATAGATGAAAATTGCAGTCATTTTTTAAGATTAGAAATATAAATACAACAAGTAAAATTATGAAGTAAATAAATCTGTAATAATAAATTTCTCAATAAGTGTTTCATCTCAAATAAGAAGTTTTGACAGATAAGAATATAAGAGTGACGTATTAATTTAACTATGAAGTAAGTTAATAATTATAATTACATAAACTTATAAAACAAAATCCAAATTTATTCTACAGTTGAAGAATATTCAAAGATTTTAATTATAGGAAAATGTGTACGCATACTATTAACAACGTATCACCTGTCCTTGATGTAAACAAATATACCATGCAAAAACTGTCCGGCTAACAGATGACATGCACATTTTTGTACCACATACTATATCGTCACTAACAATCAAATTTTTAAAATATGCGAGGCAATTCAATAAAAAAAGTTAAAATATTTTTAACTTTACCTTCCGTAGTGGTTATAGGACAATCCCTCTTCCAACTAGTACTAAATGAAAAAGAAAGATTTAAGTAAAAAAATATTAATAAAAAGATTGCATAGAATGAAACCAGATGTTCAAACACCTCGATAGCAACGCCAGTCTTAACAATGCATTAAAATATTAAAATTAAAACAGAAAGAAATAATAAAAAGAAAATTAATTTTGTTGAACTGAAATTATTTTTTTGTAAAAGTTTACATTTGCTTAAAAAATAAAGTATGTAATATTTTTGGAGTTTGAAATATTATATAATATTTGCAACTGCGATTTTCACTGTAACCGATCATAGTAGTTTGGCGCGAAATTGTTCACAGAATCATTTTTCTAGTCTTTCTACGGTTAAGATTGGAAGGATTGCATTTATCTGATTTTAATTAATAATTTGAAAATTTTGTTTTGCCTTTTTTAATTTAAATAATTTTTAAGATGTTTGAAGCACGATTAGTTCAGGGAGCTTTGTTAAAGAAGGTTTTGGAAGCAATTAAAGATTTAATTAATGAAGCAACATGGGATTGTGCTGCTACAGGAATCAGCTTACAAGCTATGGATAACTCTCATGTAAGCTTAGTGTCTTTAAATCTGAGAAGTGATGGTTTCGATAAATTTCGCTGTGATAGGAATTTATCTATGGGCATGAATCTCGGAAGGTCTGTATAATTGTACCCATTCTAAATTTTGTATCTTCTATACGTTTAGAGTAAAATTTCGAGTAATCGTTTGATCTCTAATTTTTAAATTCTATCTGCTAAAATCTAATTTGCTTGATAAAAGCTTTTTGTTAAGAGTGACAGTATTGATTACTTTCGTACGTTTATATAATTGATGTGTCAGTGAATTAACTTTTCTTTGTCTTTTGAATGAATTAATTAATTACTTAAAGTAATCATAATTATTGCTGATATTACAATTTGCCTGATTTATAAAAACTGTGCTGCATAATTTTTCAACTTAATTTACCAGGAAACTGGTGCCAAAGGTGACAAATGGTAATACAAGAAAATGTAAGATAAAATTATTCCAAAATTTAAGAAAAATAACAATAAAAATACATGTTAATTTTGATAATCATTACAACCCTTTAATCTCCAATAAAGTACAAAATATGTATGATTTTTATTTCCAGAAACATACAAGAATTCCTTGTTTCACTAAGATATAGTGACAAACATAATTTATAAATCAAAATAATTTTGCTACTAGAAACATCCTATTTTAAAATATTTTAGTATTAATACAAAGATTTTCCTTACATAGCTTATTAACATTCTGTTACTAGAGATTTCTATTTTCAATTACATATAAAACCTATAATCTGTATTTTTTTATTTAATTGATAAAGTTTAATGTTATATGCTTATGATTGTAACTTAAATAAATCATTATATTTTCCAATAGTATGGGGAAAATATTGAAATGCGCAGCTAATGATGATATTATCACCATCAAAGCTCAAGATGATGCTGATACTGTAACTTTCGTGTTTGAAGCTCCAAGTAAGTATGATAAGCTGTTATTTTTTTTAGCTTTCATTTCAAATTTAAACAGTGGAAGATTAATGCATCTATTTTTGTAGGCCAAGAAAAGGTGTCTGATTATGAAATGAAGTTGATGAATCTTGATACTGAGCATTTGGGTATCCCAGTAAGTCTGAGTTACCTCGAGTTTGTAATAAGAATATTATAGTAAATAATATTATCTGATGATCTTTCATTTTTTTATTCCTAGGAAACTGATTACAGTGTTATCATAAAGATGCCATCTACAGAATTCCAAAGAATTTGTAGAGATCTAAGTCAAATAGGAGATTCTGTATCTATAACTTGTACTAAGGATGGTGTTCGTTTTTCATCTAGTGGAGACCTTGGCACAGGTATGCTTTATCTTTTAGTTCTGTTTAGTTGATGAATATTACATAGTGTATATAAATTTTGCTATAGAAAATAATCAAACAGATCATTCCTAGTGTAAGGAAACAACTATCAAGGTTTATAATTATTAAGTGCTCTAATTTTGAAGAAATATTTCTCATGAAGTTCAGCTTATTATTACCTCTTTTTTTTTTTTCTTCTGTCAATTGAATTGTTAGTACTTCAGCTTTCAATTCAATTTATTTAATTGATTTCTGCCTAAAGCAGAAAATTTATAGCCATTTGGAGTTCACTTTACTCTGTCGATCCTACTTGAATTCTTACTCACTTATAAAGCTTTAGAACAACATCCCTTTCTTGCAGTTGTCCATTCTTAAATGTAACTAAAGAGGTAATGTATCTTGTATATTTAATATTATAAATGTGTAGATATATGTAATTTATTAGTGTTATAAAACTGTATTGTAAAGTTACAAAAAAGTGAATTTAAAAAATAAAATATTTAAAATTGATAATTTTTTTCTACTTCCTGGGGACTAATGCTAATAAAATTAATTTTTGTGGGAATCAGTGTTTGATTCCTAAAAAATACCAATTTTTTAAAGGATATGAATTTAATTTTTAAACACTATTTTTTAGCTGAAATTAATTAACAAAATGAGTTGATAAATGTCAAATTATGCTAGATTATTCAGATTGATGTTAATGATTTGGCTGCATAAACTTGTTTCATGTTTACTACAAACATAGATTATTTAATAAAGTCAAGTAAAAGTGTTTTGATTCTGTTAAGTTAAATAACAAATATTGACTTCAATGCAGTTCTTCTCAATTCCTAAAGAAGTTTAGAGTGCTTAATTAGAATACTTGTTGCTTGAAGAGTTATTGCTGTTTGGCTGAAGCATATTTTGTTCAATTTCATTAGATTATTTGAAATGTATTTTGTCCATCATTCTTATGGAAGTAATTGGTAAACAGTATTTAATGCAAATGAGAATTTTTTCAATAGTTCAATTTTATGCTTGGATTTTTTTAGAAACCATTGTTTTAATTACAAGTAAATATTTTTCTCTAACAAAACAAAATTTTTGTTCAGTGTTATCTATTCTCAAATCTTAGTTGTTCATTGTGTTTAACAGTTTTCAAAAACTTTTTCTTTGTTTTCCCATATACAGACTTTTTTTTTTCATTTGATTAAATAGTTTTGATATTGACAAGAATACAAATATTCTAACAAATTAGTATTCTATTTCCTGTCAAGATTAGTGACTGAATGTTATTTATCATGGTATTTCTTCTCTTACACTTCTAAAATGAGTTGCTAATGTTTTATTTACAAGGATAAACATAAGTTATTTTTTTGGTAAGATTACTTTTAACCAAATCATTTTCTGAATGCTGGACAAGAGGTCATTATTTCTTAAAACACACACAATGTAAAATATTTGTTCATTTTACATCAGATATAATAAAATAGTGTAACATTTAATAAAAATAATATTAAATGTTAAGAGTAATTAAATCATTTCCTTATTTGAATTATAATCATATTACTCAAGTATATAATATTTCAATTCTTTTCTTATATTTTCCAATGGTAACTACATGCATTCATGCAATTACTATCAAACTATAGATTTCTAATAAATTTGCCCTATTGTTCTAAAACTGATCCTAGAGTAACAAACTAGTAGACATTTTAAACAAATTATATAATCCTTTGTCAGTTCTTTGTTAGCTACTATACAGGATAAAGTTTTATTTCTTTCATAAAAAAATTTAACTTCATTTGGGTAAGAGCATTGTTTTTGTCCATTGTAGCATATTTATACATTTTTCCTAGTATGTCTCTAAGAAGTACATTACTACAGATGAAATAAATGTTGACTTCAATGCATAATTTATACTAAAGATGATTTTCAAGTATTCAACTCATTCAATTGTTGAACAATAACTAAAACTCATCATTTGGTCTGATACTCCCACAATAAATGCCTGGCATATGTTTTGCATTTTTTACTAAGGAGTTTCTATCTCTTACACAAATAATTTATTTTCTTGTAGAAGAGTCTTGTCTTGGTACACAAAAGTAATATTAAAGTTATTATTCAAATAGCAATTAAATTGATACAGTGTTACAAAATTACATATTCGGTAGATTATCAAATAATTTTTAATTAAAAAAATATTGCTTCAATCTGTCAGCTGATTCATTAGTGCAACTGCTTTCATGTAAACTGGCTTGTGATTTTTGTCCTATTAACCCCAAAGTTCTGAAAGGTATTAAAATAATGTTGACAATCTGCTCTTAATCAATGGCATTATTTAAAAAAATTTTTAGGTAATATCAAACTGTCGCAAACAGCCAATATTGATAAAGAGGAGGAAGCTGTTATTATAGAGATGCAAGAAGCAGTCTCTTTAAATTTTGCTTTAAGATATCTCAACTCTTTCACGAAAGCTACTCCTTTAGCTGCACAAGTACAACTTTCATTGTCGCCTGATGTTCCACTTGGTAAGTAAAATATCTTAAATTTAATTAATGATTTTTTAGAGTAAAATTATTTTTGATAAATGGTGGACTTACTTGATATGAAGTTAAGCTGATATGTCGATTGGGATATTTATTTTGATATTTTGTTCGTTGTCACCAGTGTCACATTTCAGTAAAAAAAATAATATTTTTCTAAATATATACATTTTATAAAATTTAAAAAAAGCATAAAAAATTAATTTTTTTTAATATATACACTTTTTAAATAAATAATGAAACACTTAATACATTAAAAAAGTACATGTAAGCAATAGAATTTAAATGGAGAAATAAATATATAATAAATAAACCAAATAAAAAGAAATTGTAAAAAAAAAAAATTACGATGATTGAATGCTGGTGACAACGAAACACAACTGAGGAAAATCTCCTAAATGCACTAACAGCAAACAGAAGACAAATGACTTCCAATTGCTATAGAAATGTAGAACAAAGAAAATCAAAGTGAAATTTAAATAGCTGTTGCCACTGAAAAAACTCATAACACAAATTATGTAAAACATGAGAAAAATAAATACTGGCAAAAAAAAAAAAGAATAGTAACAAAAACTGAATTTGGCAACACTGTGATCAAAACAAAGGGTGCCAGATTTGGCTAGAAATCATATGTGGGGATACTGAACTTATACCAAAATATATAATAAACAAAAAGTAATTAGAGAAAACAGTTTACAATGTTTGAACACTGGTGACAGTGAAATAACAGCAAACAGTGGTCAAATTGCTTCAAATTGAAATGTAGAACAAAAAATTTGAATTGCAAGTAAAATGAAAACTTCAAATACTGTTGCCACTGAAAAGAACAATGTTATATCATATAAAGATGATGTGAAATATGAGAAAAACTAAATCTGACAACTCTATAATCAAAACAAAGGGCACTAGATTTGGCAAGAAATCACTTGGGGGGTTGGGGTATTGTACTTACATTTTATTTTTTAATGTATTATTATCTTGACAAATTTAATGCATTATTTGAATGTACTTTTTTATTAAAATGGTTTTATTTATAACTTTTTGCTAATTTATAATTAATTTTTGAAAACATTTTATGGGAGGGCATTATTTCAATGGGTATAATTTTAAAAATGACTAGTGTCAACGTTAATTTTTTTTCTCTGAAATTTTAAAAATGAATTCAAGCTATGCAGAAAGTTTTTTCAATGATGTAAAAATTAAAAGTTTAGTGCCTTTTCCAATGTATTTATAAATTGAATATCTGTACTTTAACCATTTTTTTTTATTTTATTTTGCAAATCATAGTGCATGTTCTGCACATTTTGTATTATTAAAATACTGATTTAATTAGTTATAAGCTATTCACCTATAAAATTTTATATATTGATCAATAAGTCATAAACTAAGAGTGTACATTTTGTTCCTGTATTTGTAAAAATATCATGCTATAAGTTTTTGCTATTGGTTTCCATCATAAAAGAGATTGCTTGTGAATTTTAGTTTCAACTTGTTCCAAAGTATATTAAATTTAAATGGAAAAAGTCCTGCTCTGACAGAGGTTTAAGTTTATTATTCAATTAACTTTATCTTCTTTTAAATATCCCCTAAAGAATATTTATATATTTTTTTTCGTTCTCTTATGGATATAATATACCAATTTTACATAAATTTTATTTTGTTGGTGTATATACGTGTTAACAATTATTTTTTGTTTTATACTTGAAATGCAATGATTTGCTTATTTGTTTTAACAACTTAAATATTTTTTAAAAAATAGGGGGTAATGTGTTTTTGTTTAATTTGGTAAATTCACTAATAATTATTAGTTAAGAATTAATATTAACTTGCTTTGCGTAATATGTTATCAAGCTATTGCAGTTACAAATTAGTGACAAAGTGCATTTTGTCTAACTTCTAATGAAAATATTATTTAGTGTGAATTCATGGAACCAGATTTTGAAACATGCATTGATACTGGAAGAAAATTAACTTCCTAAGTAATAGCATCATGTGAATATTGCGAATTATATAATTTTTCAATATTAAAAAAGTAGAACCAGATTCCATAATGAAAACAAATCTATTATATATAGCATAGCATGCAAGTAACTTCAGTCACTTCCTTTTTACATAAGTTTGTCAACATTAAAGTTAGTTTTTGTTTAAAAAACTGATACAAATTTTGTTCATTTGTTTATTCATTCATATAATTTTTTGCCTTGTTTTCTTTTTATTAATCATTAATTCATCCTGTACTTTTTATTTATTTCAGTTGTGGAATATAAAATTGAAGAGATTGGTTATATTAGATATTACTTAGCTCCCAAAATCGAAGACAATGAAGAATAAAAAAATCTTTGTGAAACTATTCATTCTGTAATTAATCACTATTTGATTTAGGTTAAGAAACCATGTGCATCAATTTTATATCAATTTAGCTGCATTTTGTTTGTTTGTCATAAATGTAATAACATTTCTAACTTTAAATAAATTGATTTTAAAATAATTTATGTGCATTAATTATTTTATTTTAAATTTTTAGTCTAAAAAATTATAACCAGTATAGAATTCTTGGATTTTAAAAAAACGTAAGAGAAATGATTAGTTAAAAAAAATTTATAAACATTACTTTTCTCTAATTTTTTATTTGAAATAACTTTCCTTTTATTTTCCATGAATGATTTTCCTCCATGTTCATATGGGTTTGATAATCATGAAATTCCAATGTTAAATATTTATTATTTGATCAAAATGAAATTATTTATTAAATGTATCAGTTTAATAGAAACTCGACAGAAATAGCCAATGCTCAGTCAATGTCAATTTAAGTATTTGAATTGATGCACTGAAAGTTTTGACTAGGATATATAGTTGCCTTAAAATACAGTCATCTGCAATTTGTTTCTTATTATTCTCATGAAAGTTGAGAATTACATAATGATTTTATGGCCTGATTCCATTTTTAAAAAGTTACTGAATTTCAAAGCTGCTTTTTTCCCCCCCTCACACAGATTTCATATTGTTTCTGTCTAATGTTACTCCAGTTTAAAAAATTTCCCATCAAATTATCAAAATACCATTAACTTTTTAGAAATGCCTAAAATTGATGGATCTTCAATAAAACTAAAGTGTGTTGATTTAGCAAATCATCTCTATTAGCAACATGTGAATAACTAGTTACTGTTTACATGTGAATAACTAGTGGAGAGATAATTACAAACTTAATAAAATCTCTGCCATATAAAAGCAGAGGGGGCAGCCAAGTGATTAGCACTCTAACCTTCGATTTAACAGTTTGTGCTTTACATTACCAGCCCAGCTTGGATATTTGTTGTAGTTCGGAATCTGTTCTAAACTGTACGTACCATTTTTAATAAGCCTATCTGTACAACAAATTACTGTCCAACCAACATATCAAACCATAGCATTTGGATAAAATACTGTTATTAAGGACGTTCACAGCATCAAATTGGCTATTAGATTTTTTGAATTATAACATTTGTCTAACTATTTTATAATGCATTGTAACATTTTAATTGAGAGTTGTTGCTGTCTTAAATAACTCACAATTTTTTATTTTTTTTTTTTACTATTAATTCAATTTACATCAACTGCAATACAAGAATTCATCTATGAGTATCAAATTTGTGTTAATGAAATTATTTCACAAATCCCTGATGAATAACAAATTCCAGCATATCTAACGGGTTTGGAAGATCGATATGAATGGCAAGCCAAAATCTAAAAACAGCTTAAAACAATTTTAATATCTTGTTACAAAAACAGAGCAATTCAATGAATTCATCAGGCTTCTTCATAATTGCATAGTAATTTAATTTATCTATTTCCGATACCATGGCTTTCTCCAATGTTATATTCAGTAGAGTATTTATAGATTTTGAAAAGTTCATGAAATTAACATTACAGATGTTTTTTTTAGTAAGTATTCCGGTGTCATTTTGAAAATTCCACCCGGCTACTTCTATAATGAGAGTTGCGATTTGACTAATGATCTTTTAATGTGAATTTTTTTTAAATATTTCGGCTTCTGTAAAAACTAGTGATCTACTTTCTGGAATGTATGAAGTTTTACTCGTAATTTGGAAGAATGTTTTAATATCGGTTTCCAATTTATATACTTGATATTCAGCATGCATATTATATATCTTTGAGACGTATTATATATATATTATATCTTTGAGACGTATTGCATATTAGACGTATATTAGACGTAGACGTATTATATCTTTGAGACATATTGCATATTATATATAGAAATGTGGGACTTGAGTCTAGAAGTAGTATTCTGCTTACATGATTTTATAACTAATGTCCCAACTCTTTAAATATCTCAAATGTAGTAAGTTATCGAAAATTGTTTTATAAGAAACATTTCATTTAAAATTTACTTGAAGTTGACTATTAATTTCATTTTTAGATATTTATTTTGAATACAGTTCAAAATCAATGTATTTTTATATTGAAAACTAATGTGTGACAAATGAAAGTTGGTGATGGAAAAGATTGATGTGTGGTAGAAAAAAAAAAAAAATAAAAGATACAAAATGAGCTATTTTAATCTAGATTTAGTAGTAAGCTTTAATATTGAAATGTCTGATAAATTTGACCTACAGTATCGCCATTTCTTTGTAAGTTTATCGAAAACTTGCTCATTTCAATAGTTTTCGAATAAGTCTACTATAAATTACATCTGTTTTAATTCTATAGGAGTTGCACCTTTTTTTTCTTTTGCAATATGTAATTGAATCTGGTTCATCGGAAGCGGGGATTCTTGAAGTGTTATCATCTAGTCTGATTTCAATTTCTTGTTCTACTTCTGTATGCTAGCTTTTCAAATGCAAAAATTAAAAATTTTAAATAAAAAGAAAGAATAGCATTTTTATTACGTTAACAAAATAAGTGAAATAAACTTACATTTTTTCCACATTAATTATTGAAACATTTACGAATTCAACAAGTTTATTTTAAACCAAGTATGAAAATTTCAACGAAGTCGTTTATTCACTGGCTGCATGTCTAACATCCATTTGATAAGCTAATCCATCAGCTTTTAGCTAAAGCACAGTTTTATAATTGCTGTATTTTTTAAACATACATTCAAACCTGCTTTTGTGCAGTAAATGGGGACGGCATAAAAAAATCTCATGAAACTTCATGAATAGATATAAAACAGTCTTCGTAATGCAATTAAAAAGTATTTTTTATGCTGTGAATAGAGACCGCTTAAAAATTTTTACATAGAAAGTAACTAAAAAAAATGGTCTTATGAAATAACTAGGATTCGCTTTTAAAGAAATTAAAACACAAGCCTTGACATCTACTTGGAATCTCGCCAACATTTTTGGAATATGATTTAGAAAATACACCAGAGGACCCATTTTTAAATACTTTATTTAATTATATTTATAAAATTATAAATATAATTAATACTTTATTTAATTATATTTATAATTTTATGTGTAATTTATTTTACACATAAAAACTTTTCAAAACGCCTTTCGTAGTCATGTAGTACAGTAATTCTTTACCTAAAATCGTTTTCGCCCTTTGATACTAATTCATACCCGTTTAGTTTAATTTTTTTTTCTGTTACCATGTAATCGGTGATAGTTTTTGCGACGACTTTTATTTCACTTGGCGATGGTGTATGCCTCACGCGGTAATCTTGATACACAAGATTACAGTTCCTTCTGTAATTTTGAATTGCCATCAATTGCAAGAAAATAACATTCTAATTTATGGCAAAATTTTATTGATAACTTTATCTAAGTTCCAGTTTGATTGAAATTTTTTATACACCGCATGAAAAAAGTTTTGAGTATACATATGTGTATATATATATTAACCATCTTCCGACAAATTTTTGGTTTTAAATCGAACTAGTCAATACCGTTGGATCATCACCCGAAATGGATGTCCTGTTTCCAAAACCATTAGACGAGTTAAACAGCTTCGGAAACATGACTTAAATCACAGTGCACGTACTGGAGTCGATTTGAATTTGTAGAGCTTTTGTTTTGGCATTCGCCGAGCAATCAATGTTTTACGAACAAAATGCTCCTCAGTAACTTTGAATTTCAAACAGATCGAATCTGCCACACACACCGATTCATTCCCCCCAAAATAGAAATGTCTTTGAAACCAATGCGACAATAGTTAAACGACTTGTGTCAACGTCCTCATGACTGGAATCCATGCGAGATTGTTGGGAAATCATGGTTATGGCGTTCGCGTAGCAATCGATATTCTCAGTTAATTGAACAATTCCAAATCGGAGGAGCTGAATCCGCCTATATATTATTCAATTTGAATGACATTTTTCTGAAGTAAAAAAAGTATGGTTATATGACTTGGTTCAATGAGCAAGTGGACAAATCATCGTAAACCACTTAGAAGCAAAATAAAGTAATGTAAAATTAAGCCTATCAGAACAAAACAAACTGCCGCTTCATTTTTGTTCGTTTTTAAAAAGAAAAAGCATGAATTCAAGTATACAAATTAGAAACTTAAATATTTGAAATGATAAATCTGTTACTTTTAGAAAATCTTAGAAAAATCGAGCCAAAGAACTAGACTATAATATGATCGATCCCTCTGGAACAATGGAGCTTTTAAGATGTTGAAAGTATAATGATACGAAGTATGCAAATTTAAAGTCACATGCCTTGGGAAATGTAATCTGTCAATTAAATCTTCTTCAGAAGATTTAAGATTTTTTTAATGAAGCCGAAGGGTAATGCGTAGTGCGAATTTGACAAAACTCGCACTACCCGCTTCCAGGGATAGCATTTCCATGTGATAATATTAGACATGATTTAAATAATTTTGTAAGAAAATGATATTTAAAATTTCCTGAAACAGAAACTGTAGTAGCATTTGCTCTAAATTTAGAAATTTCATTCCAGAAATAACAAATATTTTTCTACTGGAAATTTTAAATTGTTCGTTTAAGGTCTTCACAAGCATATATTTAAATTTCACCCTTCATTTCAGCCCAAAATGCATCATTTTTCGTTACTTTTAGCAAATGATTTGCAAGTTGAATAAAAGCCTCTTTAAAATTTGAAAGTGACAACTTCTTCTGTAAGTAATAGCAAGTTATCATGTAAGTACTTCGAAGGTTATGGAGAAATCTTTTGTTTTCAGAATAAGAATTAATTTGCTTGCTGCTGAACTAACATCTAAACTTTAAAAGGGTAACCACAGTTTGGCTTCTTTGCAATTTACATTGCGTAGAGGCATTCCTTCTTCTTTGTCAACAACATCAAATTATACATTATATTTCTTACTAATTTATTTTGATTACTAAAACAAACAATATATTAATGGAGTTTCCTAGAGTTAACCATCGTGACTCTACAGGTTTTTTGAGCAGATGGTCAGAAAAACAATCCACTAATAATGAAATCTGTGCATTGTGATAATCTTCTCTTTTTGCTGCTGACAAATTAAACCATTCATATAGACAGTAAATAAAATTATTTGTGTCACAACTTAAATTTGATGTACCTTTTTTTATGGCATTATTGCTAACGTGTAAATTACACTTACATGTATCAAGTTCAAAAGTCCTAAAGAATTTAAATGAGCATTTAACTTTTTATGAAATCATAAATTGACGTTTGGTCCATCTATGGAGCACTAGAGCAATTTTTCAATATTTAAACCATTTTTAAAATAAAATTTAAAAGTATTTCTAAAATTTTACTAGACTGTACATGTCTAAGGAAAAACGAACCTGGAGTGGATAGTCAACCTGGTGTTCTTGATAGATAATTTTAATTCGGTAATTGTAAATTTGTTATTAAGATTTGGAATGGATCATGGTAATTCAGAGTTACTGAAATTTAAGACAAGGCATCACTTTGAGATTTTCGCGAATATAAACATTAATTATTAAAATGCATTACAAGGTTAGAATTTTGAACATTACTGTGTCTATGGTTTATTGAGTAGAAGATTCGAAAAAAAGAAATGAGTCTCTTGCTGCATCTTGCTGACTTCATCCTAATGTTTGATCTTAGAAAATTTCATGGTATATTTTAGTTTTGAAGAGAAATTTCTATACAAAATCCAAAAGCAAGTTTTTAAAGTAAAGTATTTGACCTTCTTTAGGTAATTTTTTAAGGAATGAAGATTAGATCATAGGTTTCCAAAGTGGACCTTCAGGGGCCAATTAGGGACCACACGGGAGTCTACGTAGACATGAAAAGAAAACAGGAGTTCACAAGTTGTAAGTGGGGGCCCACAAAAATTTTCTGGTTTTCATAATAAAGAACAAAAATTTTGGCTTGGATTTACTTATCAACGTAGGCAGGTAGCATCACTCACAAATTACGTACTCAAAAATATTCAATACTCAATTCAAACACAGAATTGAATAGAACAATACAAATGTACACCACATGAAAGTGCCGCCCGCTCGCCCGGGATGCTTGTTTAGACATGCAAAGGAATTGAATGCAACTTGCGCTGTATTTGCAATCTACATTAGTATAATTACGAATGCATGGAACAAAACATTACTCATTTGTTTCCGAGATTTTGAACAAAAAAGTGTGGCTTTTCTTGGTAAATTGAAATTAATGAAGCAAAATATTAGTCGGTGCGAATTCTCATAGTTTTCGCTCTTGTTACCGATAGAATGTCTTGATGAGAATATTCATACTTAACGCTCACATTTAAATGCCCTGCATGACGACTTCAAAAATAGATTTGAAGATCTTCTGATGATGGAAATACCACCATGGATTATAACCCCATTTGATGAAACGGAAGAGGCGAATATGGTATTACAAGAGGAGTTACTTGAGCTCAGCACCATCGAAGAACTGAAGGTTAAATTTAAAAAAAGACTGTCAAACATTTTGGCTGTAGGCAGAAATCCCCGAAATATATCCTGGGCTGTGGGAAATTGCGAGAAAATTTTTGATGGCTTTTCCCACGTCATATCTTGTCGAAAGAAGTTTTAGTGCCGTTATCAATATAAAAAAAAAAAAAAAAAAAAAAAAAAAGGAGCAGATTGAACATTACAGAACGGGGAGATTTAAAATTACCTCTTAAAAACTGAAGCCAAATATTGATAATTTGCTGTCTATTCATCCGCCTCATTAAAAGTATGAGTATTTTTTATTGTTGATTTACATTTCAGAGTTCATTATTGATTTTTTTGTCTATTGTTGATTGTTTGTAATAATAAATGTTTAAAATTTTGTATAACCACAAGTATTATTTTAATAAATATGACACAAGAAAATTTGCTATTTTTTTTGCTTCTTAACCCCCATCCCACCCAATTCAGGGTGATATTTTTTAGGAGTTTTGGGAATACAGTAGAAATGTAGCAGCAGGGTGTCTACAGAAAATAGTAAAACTTTGAAAGTGGTCCAGGAGAAAAAAAAGTTTGGGAAGCCATGAATTAGATGAACATAAAGAAAAGTCCATAAGAAAAGGTCTTACAATAGGAGAAATATGTGTTGAAGCAAATAAATTCAAAATGCAAAGATTATGTTCGTTGATCTAATCAGTCAGTTTTTGGCCTTGAAGAGTGCATGTTTCACCATCCCAGAGGTCATGTTTAATATTAAAATCACCTAAAATTAGATATTTTGGTAATATATAATTTTACATATCTTGGAAATCACAGTCAATTTTTTTAGTTGAATAAATATTTAAAATAGGAAAAAGATCTCACTCTTATTAGTGATTTTAACAATATCGATTTTAGTGTCACTACTGTAATAATTATTCACATGAATGATTTGAAATGATAAGGAATTTGAAACAGCCATTGCCACAGAAACACCATTCCTATCCTGTGTCTTTTCTATTAAGTAATTTTTTCCTTAACATGAAACGTATTATTTGGTCTTAAAAAAGTTTCCTGAAAAATTACCTGAAAGGTTTCAAATTAAACATGTTTGTTCTATTAGAAAAACTCTCATATTCCATTGAACGATTTTCATGTTTGGAAATATTTAAAAATAATAAAGACTTAGAACACATACCAGTACACATAAATAATAAAAAATAAATACATGTTAATTCGCGCGAAAATCTTTCAAATATAAAAATTAAAGGAACTAGCCCTTAAGTATATCTCAGATAAACAGATTAATTAACAAAAAAATCCGAGATATCAAACTTTCTAATGCTAGTTGTTGAGAGCTCATTTGACGATGTATTAAAAGCTTTAATGCTTAGGATTTTTTCTTTCGTCCTCATCGAGAGAAGTCAATTCGATCATTTATTCACTGATTCGAAAAGACAGTTTTTAATTTAACTAATAGCAGAATCTAATGCCTTCTAGAAAGTAGCACACATTTTTACTATTTGTTGATCAAAGAATTTTTCTAAAGAAGTTACCAAATTGAGGGACAATCTGTCAAGCAAATTTTGCATAGCTCCGCATATCATGGAAGTTTTCTTTTTGTTCTTATTTGAAAATATTCTTCTAGCTTCGCCACTCATAGACATGTGACTTTTAACTTTAATTGTTTCTTATTGATTCCAACATGTCATTTATATAACCTGTCTATGAAAGCTATAATAAATTATGGTATTCAAACAAAATCCACTTTTTCTTTTCCCCTTCACAGCGCCTACATTTTATTTCATTTGAACATTTAAAAAGTTATGAGTAAATTTAAAACACTTGAAACATTCACAGGGCCTGTCAGTAAAAACATCAATGTGATTAGCAAAATGTGGGTTTAATTTTATTTCTAAGGGGAGTTGGATTCCTAATATAATGACAATATATAATTGGACGTATATAATGGTTTTTCTATTAAATCTTCGCAATTCAAAAATCGGTGTAGCATTTTCTTTGATCTATTCTTCTGCAGTGTATTCTAAAGGAGCTGAAGTAGGAATATGAATTAATAAGAATCTATAGTTGTGAGATGTTATCCCATAAAATTTAATGAGTGACAGGAATTCTTTGCAGTTCTGTTATATTTACGATGTCTCAAATTGTGTTTCTACGTCATTCGCTATCACTTATAGACATTTATCTCGGATTAGGATTTTGTTTCAAATTTTATGGATATTTTTTATTTGCTTCAAATTTATTTGCTAAAAAAATGAACTTATGTTCATTTTTTTAATTCTCTAGGATTACATTTATGAATCGTAATTGCTGGCTTTTAAAAAATAAGTTGATTGAATTCACGCCATTTTTTTTAGCAGCCAAAAGAGATTTCTGTTGCAGGCTGATGTCCGGAGAAAATTTATAAAACTATCCTCAGTATCCTTATTAGCGTTTGTGTTACTTAAGTCAACAAATTGTGAGTTTTCCGAAACTGCGATCACTAAAGAAGCTGGAATTTCAGTTTCAAGTTTCAATTTATTAGAAGTTTTTATTGCAAAGGCCCCAACAGCAAGTTAAGCCTATCTTTCAATTAAAACGAAGCTCTTAAATAAAAAGTAAAAAAATTACTTTCACAAATAAAATACAAAAAAGAAAAATGATAAAGAAAAATAAGAAGTATATTGTACCGAGCTTCGGAGTTTGTGTCGATTGAGAGTTGAATAAAACAGCCACTCAATGAACACAAAACTTTTATTCGTAAAAATTTCACTAGATATACCAGCTGTAACAATCACAATTATACAGCTACAATTCGTCAGACAAATAAGTAAAAGCCTCCAATTACAAGTCTCAAATACCTCAGAACGAGAACAGTTTCTCTAGACTAGCAGTCACGACTAATCGTCGTCACTCACTGACTGTCTTCACAAAACTCCCCCTTCTACGTCGGGCTACGGTGTTTATACCTGACTCGGCGGAGAAATCCACCAGTTTCTCCAAGGATCTGGAAGCTTCTAGGCTATCTCGCTAAATATTGTTCCTAGAGCTTAGGTGATGGATGTTTCCAAAAAAATTTATTTCTCGCAAGTCGCCAAGAATCTCGCCAACTGTCGCCAAATCATCGCCAAGTCACCAAATCATTAGAAATCCCGCTTTTAACGTATAACATGTCTAAATACCGCACTTTTTGCCTAAAATGTGTGAAATATTTTAAGACAAATACAATAATTATTTATAAATTTGTAACATTGCCCCACTCTCAAGGACTGTACGTCCTGGGCAGTACACTCCCCTGATAAGAGGCCAAATTTAATATAAAATAATTTACATTTTAAGAGGATACAGAACACATTACATATACAAACGACTAAAAATTCAAATACAAAAATAGAAAATATTAAAATTATCTATTTACAAAGAGTCTATGGTATACTAATTTTTATTTTACATTACGATAAGGAGTTAATCTATTATAATGTACTAACTTTGATTTTTAAAAAGATGATTTTCTTATATGAACCACGACGTCGTTCAATCTTTTTAGGACTGTGTAGGGACCTTCCCAGTTGGTTTGCAACTTTGAAGTAAGTCCTTTACGTCGAATCGGGTTCCACAACCAAACTTTGTCACCTTCCTGCAATTCATGTCCTGTCGCTCTTGTGTCATATCTTGTATTCATTCTTTCGGTCGTCAGATTGATTCGGTCTCGAGCAAAGTTATGGACATCTTCAAGACGTGCCTGAAGGTCTCGAAGGTATTCATTCCTTTGGCGATGAAGATGTGTCCGGTGGACGACCAAACTGAAGATCACAAGGGAGATGAAGTTCGCGATCAAAGAGCATTTGTGATGGAGTATATCCGTTAGTCTCATGGACAGGACTGCGATATGCAAGTAGAAACAGCGGTAGCTTCAAATCCCAATCTTGCTGATTTCTAGAAACCATACGTGAGAGATTATTCAAGATGGTTCTGTTAAACCTCTTTACCATGCCGTCCGATTGCGGGTGTGATGGCGTAGTCTGCGTCTTGTCTATTCCGAAAATTTGACACATTCCTTTAAACACAGCAGAGGTGAAATTTGTCCCTTGATTTGAATGAATTTGTAAGGGTGTGCTGAATCTGGAAACCCATTGCTGCACTAGAACTTCAGCTACTGTAGTCTCTTCTTGATCGGAGATTGAAAACGCTTCAGGTCACTTAATAAAATAGTCCATGACAACTAGAATGTATTTGTTGCCATTTGAAGATCATGGTATAGGACCCAAAATGTCCAATGATATCCTCTCAAAAGGTACTCATATATTATAACGCTGCAAACTTCCTCGGCTACGTTTCTTTGGTCCCTTACGTGCCGCACAGTCATCACAAGAATGGCATCATTTCTCTACATCTTGTCTAGTTTTGCTCCAATAGAAGCGTTCTCGAACTTTCTGTAGAGTCTTCATTATTCCGAAGTGGCCTCCACTTGAGCTACTATGCAATTCTTTCAAAACACCTGAAATTCTTGATTTTGGAAGAACAAGCTGCCATTTGAAATTACGTCCATCGTAGGACATCTATTTCCTATAACACGCCATTTCTAATATGAAGTGAGTCCCAAAGAGCCCAATATTGTTTAGTAGCAGGACTGTAGGTGGAGATGTCCTGTCAACTTGGTCTCATACTGGAAGATTCTTTTAATTCAAAAATTGGATTTATATCTGAGTCTTCTTTTTAGGCTTCTCTAAGTCCTTCATCAATACATGGGTCTGGTTTCGATGGCGGTGAAACAGTAACTTGGCGTACCGAAGGATTTACTAATTGATAGTTCTTCTCTACTCTAGAACAATATCGCAAGCTTCCATTACAGGGTTTCCTTGATAAAGCATTAATATTTTCATGAAGAGTTCCTTTGCGATGTCGTATTTCAAAGTCTAACTCCGGAATTCGTTGAATCCATCTGGCTACCTGTCCTTCTGGATTTTTAAAATTTAAAAGCCAGGTTAAGGATGCGTGATCTGTCCGGAGCAAGAATTTTCTTCCATAGAGATAATGGTGGAAATGTGCTATGGCTTTAACGATTGTCAGCAATTCCTTCCTAGTTGTACAGTAATTTCGCACCGGTTTCGACAGACATTTACACCAATAAGTAATGACATTCGTTATCATCAATTTCCTGAGACAAAACAGCACCGATATTTTCGTTGCTGGCATCTGTGTCTAAAATGAATAATTTTCCGGGCAGGGGATATGCAAGGACGGGCGAAGATGCCAACGCCTCCTTCAGTTGCTTAAAAGCTTTCTCACATTCATCTGTCCATAGAAATCTCTGTTTAACTTCTGTCAACTTGAGAAGGGGTCTGGCAATACTTGAAAAAACCTTAACAAATTTCCTGTAAAACGTGCATAGTCCAAGAAAACTTCTTAATTGGTGGACATCTTCTACACGATTCCAGTTCTTAACTGCAGAGATCTTTTCAGGATCTGTTCTTACACCTTTTCTCAGAGATAATGGGTTCCAGATAGCTTACTTCACGTCGAAATAAATTACATTTGCAAGGATTCAGTTTCAAGTTGGCCATTTTTAATTTTTACAGCACCATTCGGATGTTTCTTAGATGGTCTTCGAATGTGCGTCCTACAATGATGATATCATCCAAATATACCAAACAGGCTTCGTAAGAAAGCCCTCGTAATACTGTCCCCATCAGGCGCTCAAACGTTGCAGGTGCATTACAAAGCCCAAATGGCATAACACTGAACTGCCAAAGTCCTTGTCCTATAGTGAACGCCGTCTTTTCCTGATCCTCAGGATGTATCTGTTCTTGCCAGTAACCACTTTTGAGATCAAGAGCCGAAAACCATTGATTTCCGAATAAAGTATCAAGTGTATCGTCAATCTTAGGAAGAGGGTAACTACCTTTTTTAGTGATGTTGTTTAACCGACGATAGTTTCAACGCAGAGTCGGGTAGAACCAGTTTTCTTCCGAACTAAAACAATAGGTGAAGCCCAAGGACTCTCTGTTGGCTCAATAATATCATTCTGCTGCATTTCCATCAGAAGATTATCCACCTCTTCCTGCTTAGCGAATGGTAGTCTTCTCGGATGTTGTTTAATGGTGGATGATTTCCTGCATCGATTCAGTGTTGCGTCATTTTGGTTCGCCCAACATCATCTGATTTCTTGGAAAAGAAATCTCCGAATTCTAACAATAGATTTCCTGCAGTATTTCTCTGTTTATCATCTAGCTCTGATTTCTGAAGGAGGTCATTAATTAGAGTGTCAGGAGGATCAGATAGTGTGGCTTGACAATTTCGGTTAATACAGGTCACTGGAGTACAAGTCGCCAGCACTTCCTCTCTTATTAGTTTTGCCTTATCGCTTAGATTAGCAACTCTTATCGGGATTACATTTCGCGAAAGGTCGACGAGTGAAGAAGCCACTAGTACTCTTTTAACGTTATTGTCAGAATCTGGATATTCAATCAATCCTTAATGAAAATTATTATCTTCTGAAAGAGCTGCGAAACTATTGTCTTTAGTTCTCGGTGGTAATGTTGTTTCACTCTTTGCAGTTATATGATGGACTAATTTCATGTCTGAATATTTCGTCTTAAAAATCGCGATGTCTTCAGAACACGAGTGCAATTCATTATTTTTAAAATCTAATTTGAAATGGTTTTCTTTGAGGAAATCCAATCCGAGAATAAATTCGTCATTTATATCAGCGACATATGCCATATGATGGTACACGGCATTACCAAATGCAATGTTTAGATTCACTTTTCCATGCACTTTAATCTTATCTCCAGTCACAGTTTGGAGGGCAATGCAGGGCGGCGTCCAGATGAGTTTCTCACCAAGTTTGCGAGCCAAATATGTCCTAATGATAGTTACGTTGGTTCCAGTATCGATTATCATCTGCAGGGAACTTCGTTGACATGTCCCATAACGAAAAGTCCGTTGTCGCCGCCACTTACGGAAGAAATGTGAAACAATTTGAAATGGGGCTTCTGACTCTCTGGACATCTCCGCCCCGCGAGATGGCCACATATTAGTTTCCCTGCTGTGGTGGAAGATTATTTCCACCATCTTTTGGTTTCGGGCAGTCTACGGGCGTGTCCGACTGTACCGCAAGTCTAACACTGAATTTTCGTCTGCCACCTTTACTCAATTCTAAGCTACGGAATTTTCACCGCAGATCTTCAATTTGCTTTCTTAAAATCATAGTCCGTATCAGTAGCAAAGACGGCTCTGATTGAGTGCCGGTCTTTACGCGCGGCCTGCTGGACAGCCTCTATCTTATGTACGTAGACTAGGACAGATCCGATATCTTTGACATCGGTTAGTCTAAGTGTTTTCTGTATCTCCGGATCCCGTACACTATCGATGAAGTGATGGAGAGCCAGATCTTGACGTGTCTCAGCTGGGCAGTCCGAAAATGCTAGATGATGCTAGTCGCTGAATATCGGCAGCCAATTCTTGCAGACTTTCACCCGCTTTTTGATAGCGGGACTTTAATTGCAGTCTGCTATATTCTTTAGTGCAATTTTCTCCAAATCGCAGCTCAAGCGCACTCGATAAGGCTTTGAAATCATGCCTCTGTTCTTACGGAAGCGTCTCGAGGATGTCGTCCGCGTCTCCTCTTAAAGAAGCCGCCATGTGAAAAGCTTGGGCTCCGGGATTCCATTCATTAGCTTTCGCTACCATCATAAACTGGGTCTTGTACACTTGCCAGGATGATTTTCCATCGAATGTTGAGAGTTAAATCGTGGCTAGGGAAGGCATAAATGCTACGTTGGGTTCCTCATGTCTGTTTGACATTTGTTTCTTCAAGCTTTCAATCTTCTTATTCATATTGTCTAATCTTCTTCAACGTTTTCTTCTATCTCCAAAACTTTAGTTTCAACTGAAGTTAATTTTCCATTGTATTCATCTTCTCCTGAAAGATGTTGGAAAATTCTTCTTTAAGACTAAAAATGTTCTTCTTAAGTTCCTTTTTAAGCTCCTCCTGTCTAGATTTTAGCTCTTTCATCACCTCGGTTTTAATTTCTTCTTGTCCAGCTTTCATCTCAGCCATCTGCTGCGCTAATTTTTCGAGAAGACTTTTAATTAAATCCATATCCATTTTTCTTGCGACACGCTGCATCAACTCTTCAACCCCGATTCTGACACCATTTGTACCGAGCTTCGGAGTTCGTGTCGATTGAGAGTTGAATAAAACAGCCACTCATTGAAAACAAGACTTTTATTCATAAAAATTCCACTAGATATACCAGCTGTAACAATCACAATTATACAGCTACAATTCGTCAGATACAATAATTAATAGCTTCCAATCACAGGTTTCAAATACCTCAGACAGAGAAAGTTTCTCTAGACAAGCAGTCATGACTAATCGTCTTCACTCACTGACTGTCTTCACAAAACTCTTCCTTCTATGTCGGGCTGCGGTATTTATACCTGACTTGACGGAGAAATCCACCAGTTTCGCCAAGGTTCTGGAAGCTTCTAGGCTATCTCGCTAAATATTGGTCCTAGAGCTTAGGTGATGGATGTTTCCAGAAATATCTATTTCTCGCAAGTCGCCAAGAATCTCGCCAACTGTCGCCAAGTTTTCGCGCCAAAACATCGCCAAGTCGCCAAATTAATAGAAATCTTGCTTTTAACGTATAACAGGTCTAAATACCGCAACTTTTTCCCAAAATGGGAGTTTTTCCGATCTGTTTGAGATATTTTAAGACAAATACAATAATATTTATAAATTTGTAACAATATACATATATATATGTATATAAAGCATAACCAAACCAAAAAATAAATTATCATACATCCAACTAATCAACCGACGAAATTCCAACCAGTAAGCCTCGTTTCGAACCCCATTTCACGCTAAGAACTCATCAGATCATAACATATTTTCCAGCGCGTTAATCATACTCAATATGTATTGTATAATGTTACTTACTACTACTCTTTTTAGAACTATTGCTTATTACTATTGTTACCAGAAGAACATGAATTCAAGTATATATTTAGCAGAAATAAAAACCTAAATATATTTGTAATAAAATGTTTTTTTTGGAGATATTTTAATTGATGTTTGACTAGTTTATACGTTAAAACTTTTATATACATTCAAATCATATCTTACAATTGAGGAAGAGATGAATAAATAATTGATGCTGTAATTTTTAAAATAACCTTTATGAATAAATTTAAAAATGCTAGCAATTGTCGGTTTTAAATCGAATACTACATTCTGATAAATTTCGTTATTTTTGAGAGAGAGAGAGAGAGAAGCATAGTTTTTATAACTCTTATACTTTATATATTACCTCATTAAAATAATCCAAAATTAGAGATAAATCTTCAGTAAATCCTCAAATTTAAATTAAATTTAGTTCTTGTAGAAAATTATTAAAACATGTATATGATGCTGATATATATTATCCATTATATGTGATTTATAGTGGAAACTATTTGTTGTGACTTATATGAACAAAAAAATGATTGATACAAAACAAATGACCATTAAAATTTTTTTCGTTGTAATTAAAGGGAAAATATTTATTCTTATAATAATATTAGTGACAGCGGACAATTTCATTTTTCCTCAGTTTATGAACGCATACTCCATAAGTGTTTATACTAACATTTTTCATGTGATCAATTTGAATGGAAAAAATCCTACATCTTGAACTCAGATTTTTCTATTAATTACACTTAAAAATTAATCAGAAAAAGTATTCAATTTTTAATTTACAAAAGGAATTAAGATCTGAATGCAATTAAAATTAAATCATATTTCAGTGCATTTTCTATACAAGAGACTCATTACTTTACATTATCATCTTCTAATCGACAAACATCACATACTAAATTAAAAAATATGAATATCCTTTATCAGAGAAGATAAAAATTTGTGGATGTAAATAAGAAAAATATGTACAGAATATCTAAAAATATGAGAACGCGATTTTTGAATTAACAATATGTTTTATAATCCATCAAAAAGACTGGATTTTATATGTTCAGTTTTTAAAATTTACTCGAATCCTCAATTATCAACAATGATTATAGTTCATCTATATCAGTCAACTACAAATTAATTAATTAGGAGTGTTTATTGCAACTGAGCACATAATTTGAATATATTTTAAGAAATATTTATTAAACTAAAGTGACTTACAATACTGATATAAATTGCCCCAGTTTAATCTTATAAAGTCAAAAAAAGAACTGCCTAATAATTGCCTTGTCTAACAATTAATCTTCATTTAGCTACTTATATCAAAAGTAATAGTGTTAGCAAATTTAAATAAGAACTGAAATTCTTCAAGATGTTATTTGTAATGTAAATGTTAAGAAATAAATGCATATTACTTTATCATATTACTATTTCATATGCTTTTGTTGAATAAAATTATATTAAAAGTTAATCTCATAAAAAGTAGACTTCATGATTTTAATGTGGCTGAGTCAATTATTTGCTCAAGTTATTTTCATTGTTTAAATATTATTTGATAGTTTTTATATAAATGTTCTCAAACGTTTTCCTCTAGAGTCATATTATACTTTTCAATGTAGTATACTATGTAATGTAAATGTGTTTTACATTGTGTTACAATGTAAGAATATTTTTGTTTATTTTGTGACTCATCAACTATCAGAGTTCTTTCCTATGTAAGTTCGTAGCATTTCTGTCTTCTTTTTTAAGTCTTCATCGCGTGGTCTTATTTTCAGAGCAGCTTCAAATTCGACCAGTGCTGTAAAAATAAGAGGCAGTCAGTAAAACAATAGACAACTTTTTTTTTTATCCAATACATAAATTTTTGGAAGAGTAAATCTATAGCTACTCAAGCAAAACTTAATATTTTGGTATCAAATGAAACCTCAAAAATCAGCTAATTATGAAACACAAACATGTTATATAATGAAGAAGCAAGTATAAATAAACTAAGGTATTTTCAAACAAATTCAATACAATTTTAAATAATAAACAATTGGAAACAATACATACAACAAAAATTTAAATATATGTGATTAAATACCCGAAATATAAAAGCTATAGACTGATCGTGCAACCAGAAAAAAAGAAACATTTAAAAATCCATCAAAATTTATTCTACAAAAAAAAAAAAAAAAAAAAAAAAGAAAAAAAAGAAAGAAAAAATAAGGTAATAATGAGAGAGAATAGGTTTAAAGGTTGATAGGTGTCTAGCCGTTAGGCCATTTACCCCATTATTTTAACAAAATTAAGTTCACCCCTAATAGAACATTCAAAATACACATAATTCTTAACTTTAAATAAGTCTCAACTTTTTGTTAACCTAAGGTAAGTGCTCCCAAGCTGGAAGTACTTTGCATGGTGTCACAATATTTATAGTAACAAGGAGTAATGATATGATTCACCATTCTGATCCATTGGATTAGAACAGAAATATTTACTTCAATAGTAATCCTTACAGTAACTTTTTTCCCTTTATTTGTTCATATTATATCTATACATACATATACATATACACACACATACATATATATACATACACACACATACATATATATATACATACATATACATATATATACATACACACACATACATATATATACATACACACACATACATATATATACATACACACACATACATATATATACATACACACACATACATATATATACATACACACACATACATATATATACATACACACACATATACATATCTATTCTTTTATTTTAAATATTTATTTTCACAAAATACAATGAAGACAATAATAATTAATTTTCCAGGTTTTGATAATGGAACCAGACAACAAATTACATATAGAATAAAATTTTTCAAGTAATCATTTCATTAGAGTTATATACAATAAAACCAACAGATCGCGCCACCCATATGACACTTTTTCAGGTTGTCCGTATATACTGTTCCCTTGTATACAAACAAACTCGATGTTCCTAATTGCTTTCCATTAAGTCATCCTATTGTTTTCTTTTCTTCCTTCTTCTTGGGCGTTGATTAGTGATTGGATAGTTAGAATGCGGTCTAATTCTGAGAACTGAACGTGGTCTATGGAAGTTTATTAAATGGTAGGGGTTATAATTTTCAATTTTTCGTATTTCAGTGTTGTTTGGATGATAGAGTTTATCATAGAATCTAAAAGCCAGGTATTTGATATAACGCGAAAGCGTTAAAACTTCCAGGTTTTTTCTGATAAGATCATTTCTGAAATAATATTCCGATTTTGACATTAACCTAAGTAATTTATTTTGCTGTCTTTCCAGTATCTTCATGTTCGTGTCCGCTGCTCCACTCCAAACTGGAGCAGCATACGTAATAATAGGGCGCAAATAGGGCTTGTAAATGAGCAGCTTATTCATCAATGAGAGTTTTGATTTATGTGCAATAAGTGGGTACCATGTTGTTTTTGCTGCTATAAATTTGTTCTTAATTTTAGCTATATGAGGCTTCCAAGTAAGCCTTTTATCGATAGTTAGTCCCAAGTAATCCACCTTGGGTGACCATGGAATTTCAGTGCCTGCTATCTTTATTCTAGGACATGATGATAATTTTCTCGTGAAAAGGACTGCCTGGGATTTCATTGCATTAATTTTGATTTTCCAGATTTTCAACCACTTTTCTATGGCCACTAAATGTTGAAGCTAGGTTGTTGTGAATTTTTTGGTATTCCGAACTAGTGGATAGAACTGCAGTGTCATCCGCAAACAGGCCTAACATAGTTTTTGGATGTTGTGGGATATCATTTACGTAAATATTAAATAAGAAAAGGCCTAGCAGTGATCCCTGAGGGACGCCTGCATGAATGGGCTTATTACTTGAAAAGTCATTACTTAGCTTGACAGCAAAAGTTCTACTAAGTACATAATTGTTTATTAATTTGATTAAATAACAGGGAAATTTGAATTTAAGAAGCTTAAAAATAAGGCCACAATGCCATACTCTGTCGAAGGCTTTCTCAATATCGAGAAAGACTCCTCCTGTAGATTTTTTGTGTGCCAAACCAAGCGATATGTTTTCCACAGCTCTGAGGAGTTGGTGAGTAGTTGAAAGTTTCGGCCTGAATCCAAATTGCTAGAGCATGATAACAGGATTTTGGTTGGCAAATTCCAATAGTTTTAATAGCTCAAATTTTTCCGTTATTTTTGCCATCGTTGGCAGGAGTGAAATAGGCCTATAGTTAGTGGGAAGAGTTTTAGATTTTCCCCGTTTGTGAATGGGGATGATCACTGCTTTCTTCCAAGTAATTGGAAAAGGCCCAATTTTCAGAACACTATTGATAATGGCTGTTAAATAACAAAGTGCTCTTATCGGTATTTGTTTAACGGTTTTGTTATTAATTTTGTCATGTCCCGGACTTTTTTTGTCTTTGAGATTTTGGATGACATCCTCAACTTCTGAGTTAGTGCAGGGGTGCCCAGCCTTATGCCCGCAGGAACCATGGTGCCAGGCGTCATGGTTCCTGCGAGCATATATATTCATTATATATAATATTTCATTATATTCTCCCAATTTATAAGAGGCGTTGTTTTGATATCTTTTAATACATACAATTGAAATTGCATCTGCTTTAATATAGACAACTGAAATGTTACTAAAACTGACGGAAATATTGCATTAGAATCTATAAAATGAAAGAAAAAATCCAGTTTTCTTTATCAAAAATTGTAGGGAAAATTTAAGCAAATATTTCAATCTATTTTTAAGGCAAAGTTTTTCAAGCGTTTTCATTGAATACAATGAAAAATATTATGTTTTTGCCTAGAATAAATCAATTTGATTTACGTAGGTACATAGTATCATCCAGTTTTCTCCACAAAATTAAATTAATTAGAATTCTCGTATTTCATTTTACATTTCATTATTTAACATAAAATATTCATTATTTAGCATAAAAATGAACACATTTTTTAACAGAATAATCCTCGTAAGTGAGAATTAGCAGTCAAAGAAATTGCCTTTTTTCTACTATAGTGAAAGAAAATACTTCATGTTCGCAGCTTGAAAATATCTTAGCTTTAAAAATGTATGCATGATTACAAAATTCGATTTCTATTCTTTCTATTATAAATTTAAAATTTTATATTCATGAGGAGCGATTCGATATAAGTTTATGTATTATAAAATATAATTATATAAATTTAGTAGTTATAAAACGATATAAATTTAAGTAAGAAATCTTTAATAAAGACAGGGAATAATTTATATTATATTCACTAAATTTGAAGTAACAAAAGGGCAAAGGATACAATTATTATTTAAAACATATTTGTTGCAATACCACATGCCAAATCATTAAATATTTACCTTGCACTGGAAGTTCAAGCATTTGGAAGGCTGTACCTCGAATCTTCAGTACTTCGAATCTTTCATTTGCATTCGATGCAACTGGAGGTACAAGTAACTCCAAAGCCTGAAATATATCTCTAGGCATAATTACATAGTTTTATACAAAAAATAAGCAAGAAATAATCACATATACATTCCTATATTATATTTTAGTAAATATGAAAGCATTTAGCATAAGGAGGACGATTTCTTTGATTCGGAAACTTTTTCGAATCTGCACCTAAGAATACATGTATGCAAAAAGAATCCAGCTAACCTTTAAATTTTCTTATAAATAAACACAACTCATTAATGAAATATTGTAACTAGAGAAAGAGTTATCATATTATGATAGACTTACAAACCGTTCTTACAAACCTCTAATTTACGAACATTTATATTTTTACGAACTAGGAGTAGTTCCTAACCGGATACCATAGACACATAATTTTAACTCCCATTTACGAACTAAATTTCTTTTTTGTAAACTTTCGTTTTTTGACAAATAATTATTTTTTTAAAAAAATTTGTTTCATTTTTTTATGCATTAGTATTTCTAAATTTTTAATTTTATTTCCTTTTTAAATCTTCCTGAGAACTTCTTTCATTCTTGTACGAAGCTACACGTGCATGCCGTCTAGATATTGTAGGAACAATAGACGAAAATATATGGATACTAAACTATGCTGGAATATAGATAGGGAGAAAAATTTTTATAAAAAATTGAGCTCTGCTGCTCTATAATTGGTTTCATTTGAACAATTTAAGAAGTTCCGTTTGCCGAGAGGAAGATTGAGCCGTTCCATTTGAAGATCAGTCACAGTTGAATAAACGAGAATATTTATCAATTGAAATAAAAAAAAAAATTATAACAGGACTAAAAAATATTAAATAACACAAAATTCTCAAAAAATATGAAATTAAAAAAAAACTGCATTTTGACCATTTCAAAAACTCGGAAAAAAAAATCCTTGAAAAAGGAGCCTGCACCAACAAAAGTGCTTTCTCTCGAAAATATCGTAGAGAAACAAAGCATTCTAAACTGGGAATAGCTTGGCTGTAAAAAATGAGAAGAATCCTTTTGGTGGTAAGGTCGTTAAAGAGAAATCCAATTATTTTGCTATGAAGCTGAACATAAGGAATTTCAAAGCATCAGACGGTTAGAAAAAAAGTAAAACCAAACCCAGTTTGAGCGTCAGAAGATTGCGTGGTGAAAATGGAATCAATGAAATGAAAGTGTTTTTAAGTATGAATCCTATTTTGCACCTGTTTCTTATAGTGTATTCTGAGTAATTCTTACTAATAATATTTTATTTATAAAGATAAAATAATTTAGAAAAAAAAAGTAGATCTTAATAATCTAATGCATCATTTTTCTACTATGCGAACTGTTTTAGTGGTCCCTAAGAGTTCGTAAAAACGAGTGTTTACTGTATTAAAAATTTTCTCTTAAGAAATGCTTTTTTTAATGCAATATTATAGTTGCATTAAAGTACAATTAACCTGTGTACTTTATTATATACTAGAACAGCGTGTAACAAGGTACACAGACCATTCACTCACATTTTGCTACATTTGTTGCTGTTGTTGTTTCTTATCTCCCATCTGCTCTAATGAAATTAGTCCAAATCAATGAAACATTGATATTAACGAAGTTCGATACAAGAAGTGGATTATTGTGGATATCCTCTCAGTCCAGTCCAAGGCAGTCTAAAGAACAATTTCTAAGATTATTCTGACAAATAGAGTGATACAACTATTCTCAATTTCTCAGATATCTTTCCTTATATCTCATAAAATATTGCCCAGTGAAATTTGCCAGTGAATGCAATGCAATCACATCATTTATGAAACTCAGCGTATTGCGTCTACCAAACAAATTACATATTATTCTGCTTATGCCTTCAGGTGTTACATTTTCTGGTCATGAAGAATATTATTTTCATTATTTTATAAATATCTGCCCAATGTAACCAATAGCTCCCGGATTTTTATTCATTTATTTTTTTAACCTCTACCGCTTATTTCTGCATCTTCATTTACGGAAAAATTTTATAACCTAATCGCTGATAATTTTATCATCGGTTAAAATTCCTCTACCCATTATGAGAGCTTGAATTGCCCACCGTTGAATAATACGGAATAAGCTATTTATCCATAACTGACAAATTCGTATGAATGTATCCCTCCCGTATAATAAGAAATATATTTATGCAAAACGTTGTAAGCAAAAAAATATAAAATAACAGTTGGTATAAAGCAATTTGTAAAACATTAAAATTTATTTCATTTGATTTATCAAAGCAATAATGTGCTACGTTGTGTATTATGTTCTTCCTAATACACCATTTTTCTTGAAACTTTTTGTATTCTTTTTTTATCTCCCGATCATTTAAAGGATATTTTATATGAATTAAAAAAATATTGTGAAAAAGTCTTGGAATAGAGTGAGTGTTAAAAAGCTAATTTTTATTACGTATATAATCAAAGTATCTTTCAAGTATGGCAAAAATCCTAAATTTAATTATTTTGATTTCTTTTTAACATGCAGATTTGTCGTTACGAATTGCTTATAATATTTTGTTTTTGGATTCATTTATTTCTTTGAAAACATTAATAACACCCATTATCTAATAAAATTCTCTGAAAAGTGATCTGAGATTAGAATTATAAATATATATTTGGTTTGGTTTGTCGTTTAACGGTCAATATATATTTTTAAACTGTTTTAAATTAGTGAAAAGAGAATACTTCAATATCGGAGAAAGTACATATTTAAAATTTTGTTATTATTATATTAAGGTATAGTTGAACACAATATTTGATTTTACAATCACTTAAAAAAAGTGTTTTCTATTAATATTTTTTCAATCAATAAGACTCATAAATGCATGCATCAGAGGATAGCACCAAAGTTATCATAAATTGGATAAAGATATAACAATATTTCTCATAGAAATATAAGGGATGATAAATGAGACGTAACTTCACAAACTCTATTTTATGCAGATTGTGAAATATCTTATATTAATATTTTCCAGCGCATATTAAACAATGCTTTAATTTCAATGTCCTTTTTTTTAAACACATTTCATTTTATTAAATTACTTAGATAAAACATTAAATATCAAGATATAATTGCAATAAAACAATTCCTATATAATTAGCCTAAACTGTTTTGAATGGAATAAATTCTATTGTTAGATGCGTCGGAATTCGAGAAACTGCTATGCTTCCACCTTTCCAATTGTTAAAAAGTAATAATTAGAAAAACATTTGGGAAACAAATGTTCAATAATTAAATTGAAATTTTTGCACGTAAAATTTGAAAAAAAGTTCGTTGAATACAATTTAGACTTCACGGCCAATAGGCCGTGAAGTCTAAATGTCGTTTAATAAATATTTTAAATTAGTGAAAAGAGAATACTTCAATATCGGAGAAATTATATACATATTTAAAATTTTGTTATTATTATATTAAGGTATAGTTGAACACAATATTTGATTGTGTTTAATAAGTTGTTAAACCAAATAAGTTGAACACAATATTTGGTGTAATATTAGACAAAAGATGCAGTACAATATAGACAGAAATGCAGTAAAATAAAAATTTTAAATCTACTTATTTTACCATTCATAAACCTTCTCCATTTTTCCTTTTGCGTTGATAATTTTGTTCGTTAAAATAGCTCTGTGTTCCCTAAAAAACAGGATACTTGCTCGAGCCTTAAGATTTATAACTTTCGTCTATTATAATTAGTTTTCCCTGTACTTAAAGTTTTATTTGTGAAATTTTTACATGAGACTCACTAATAAAATAAAAAAATCATTTACAAAGAAATTTAAGAACATTTCTTGCGATTTTATAATTTGTTAGTTTGCTTGATAAAAGTTAAGAGACAGTTTAATTTTTTATTTTAAGCGATAATTTTTTCATCCAAATGAAAGAAAAGAACAAACCGTTATTGATTAATAAGAACGAATAACCCTTGATCATTGACTGCATAACTTTGGTGGATTCACATAAAAAAACAAGACTTGTTTACATTTTCTTAGGAACATTATTGAGGACTTTATAAGAATTTGTCCACTTCGTGCACATAAAGAATCACTATTTATAACTTTTTCGTTTAGCAAATACAAGACATTTTTGCGCAATATAATTCACAAATCCAAAAAATATCCAAATATTTTTCCTTACGGTGAAAAATAAAAAAGATATAACAAGTACGGCATTATATATATATATATATATATATAATAAAAAAGATATAAGAAGTATGGCATTATATATTATATATATATATATGTCATGAAAATTAGAGTTCTGTTTTTCTCTCTATGCAGTTAAAAATAATTACTCACCAAAAAATATTGTCATCATAATTCATTCAATACAAAATCTTCTTTCATTTAATAGTATTTCACTGTTTTGTTTAATTTTCCTTTACTTAAGATTTTTTAAAGCATTAATAATCAAACTGTATGCGGTGTAATATATAGATAAAATTTAGCATATTTTCAAGTGATCAGAATGCAAACTTACTTTTGAAGAGTCTTCGATAGTTTTATGTAAATTACGAAGATTCAGATGACATTCAGCTCGTATGGAATATAAACTAAAAATTACATTTTAGATAATTAGTTCATAGTAACAAAAGTGTAAAAAAAAAAAAAAAAAAAAAAAAAAAAAAATGGTTTATTTTAGGGACAAAATAAACTTTTAGAAAAAGTAAATTATTTAAAAGAATAGTTATTCGAATCAAAGAGAAAACATCCTTTGCATTTGAAAAATTTAATTTCATTAATTTCTAATCATAAAACTAAACTAAACTCAGTAGCATGACAGATCAATGGGACCAAGTCCTATAGTATCCATATTTGTATTCGTGACCCAGGGTATTAGTGTGAGGAGCATATGTCCTGTTACGTCTTCAGCCTAACGCGATACTTAAAATGTTTAGTTCCCAAGCATGCTTGGTACTCAGTTTCATCGACCCACTGAAGAGATGAAAGAATTTCTAATGATATTAAAAATAGAATTTTGTCCCTATAATAATAGTCTTCTTTAGAATATGTGTAAGGTGTATTTATGTATAAGAATGAACAAGAGGATTTTTAAATGCTTTTTAGAAGACATTCCATATTGACCAAACTAGCCATTAAGATTCTAAAAAATATGGGGATATAGAATAAGTGAAGAAATTTGCCCAAATAATGATGCAATTGTACTTCATTGAAATATAGTTTCGATCTCAACGAGGTAGAAGACTGAACTACTCGTATGGAAATATATTAAGAAACATTTAGTTTTGGATAAGGGATATAACTATGATCATCGACTGTGTTTCAGGATTTGCAACTTTCCTATAAGTTGAATATGAAATAATCAAGGAATTGTTGAGGTATCAAGATTTATTCCTCTTGTAGAGTTAATAGTAAGAGCAGATTTGTTGCAGAAAACTGGTAACATGTTCGTAAACATTCACCTAGGAATTCTTCCGCTTATTCGATAGAATTTGCACTTGAGAATTTAAAGACATTTCTCAAGCAGAATATCTATTTTTCAAAAGCTTTGTGGTAGTTACTGTATGGTAAGATTTAGCATAATCATCCATGAAAAGAATTCTAGAGATGCAAAACTCTTTAACAAACGCACTTATTTCACGATTTAAATCTGAAAAATGCTAAGGTCCCTAATAAATATGATTCTGTTCAAAACAAAAGCTCTCTCTTTCCATAAAATTGATTTGGTGATAGTATGTTTCTTTCTCTCTGTAAGTTTGCATCGGTTAGAAATTCTATGCCAGAATAAATCTCACCCAAAAAGAACACACAGTCATTCTTTTATAGCGTCCAGTTTTCGTACTTCTAATTTAAGATAAATAGTTTATTCAATAAAAAAACAGTTTTGTCGGTAACGCTTATTTATTGGAGACGCTTGTTATGTATACAGACCATACTTATGCAATGTCTTTTGACAAAACTGTGACATTGGAATTCCAAATGTCTGTTGCATGTGACTTGCAGTTTGTCATACTGCTTATAGTTTTCTTCTGTTATTTTCAGAATAAGATACAACATACCAACAGTCTGCAACCATTAATAAAATGAATACTGATTATCAGTTAGATAACTATTATTGTCAATATAAATGCTCTACGGCTTTCCGAAACGATGCTGTGAAATAATTTAAAATCTTCAGAATCATTTGTCAATCTTCTTTCAAATTTCGAATACTGAATCTCAGAAAAAGATATCTATGTGACATCTAGTGGGATGTTTATCGGCTATATGATAAGAAAAAATAATTAAATATATAAAAATAATATGAGTATTATACAATACTTACAATCGAAAAATTGAGTATATACGAATTTGAATTGTATCACATATCCATTTAATCATACATGTAACACATCACTCAGATAATGAAACAACAAAAAATATAGTATATCCATATTCATTACGAAATGAAACATATTAAAAAAGTATGGTTTAAAAAAATGTGATGATAAAAAATGAGATAATATTAAAGAAGTTTGATTTAATTTCACTGCTCGGGATGTGCAGTCTTGAAGAACATGGCAGTGTTACAAAAATATAAACAACGTCAATATTTGCTGAATATCATCTTTCTATTTATCTAATTATTTCATTGTGTTATTATGATTTGTTTTGTGAAACCATCATCTGAACAATGTTTAATCGATGAAAATAGCTGTTTTCAGAACTGAGAAATGTGTTTGTAAGACTTAAAACACATTGAAGACATTTGGCGGCATTTTTGGTGGCAAAAATTAAGCTAAAATCTCGAAGATTCTAGTTGATTGGTTGAATAAAGCTGAGTCACAACAGGGTTAGTGTTGAAATGTTCTCGAATTTTCCAGAAGTAGTCATCAAAGAACTCTAAATATCGGCTTCAATCAATCAGGAGTTTGTTGATAGAGAAATAAGACTTCATTTAGACTACTGAGTCATCAACTCAGAGAATAGAGTTGCTCTATGCTATATTAAAGAATTTGTTTAAGTTTTTAACCGTTGAAAATCTTTAAATTGTCCTAGATTTATTCATTGTAACTAAAAGAATTTGTATTAAAGCGTGATCAAAATTAAAAAATTCTAATTTTTACTTTAATAAGCATCTAGGCGGTCAACACATTAATTATTTATGTAATCTAAAAATTAACCAAATAATGTGGAAGGTGAGAAAATTATATACACTTTAATAGATTTAAAAATTACTTGGCATTCATACAGCATTTTACATAAAGATGTTCTTTACTTCTTATCAAATTCATTATTATATTAAAACCGAACATGATAACTCACCAAAATAAATTAGGACACATTCGAATTGCAAGATTACAAGCATTTATTGCTGATCTAAAGTCTCCATTCTTCAGCATAGACCTGAAATTTAAATATTCAATTTAGTAAAAGAGGAAATTTTGTATTACAACTGTGCAAAATTAACGTTTTGGTTAATTTTTTGCAGGTTTAAATATGAACACATAATTAACTTAGTTTATTTAGAAAAAGGGAGACACACAAGAAATCACAGCACTAGAATTATCTCACTTCCTGTCACTACTAGAAACAGAATTGTAGTAATTTTATACAGAAAAGTATTCAGTAATGCAAAAATAAATAAATAAATAAAGTTCATTTAGTATAAGGAAATATCTTATAAAAATATGTAAATTTGTATAACAGCAAGTCATATTGAAAATAAGACTTATGGATACTAATATATATGCATACTGATTTAAACAATAAATATTTTATTACAGCATTAATCAATCTATTAAACTTTAAATTTTTACATTAAGAAATACTAAACAAATATATATATATATATATATAATATATATATATATATATATATATATATATCACATACTCAGCTTTGGATTTTAACCACTGAGGATTCCTTTCATCAGGAGAAAGGTCTTTAAGATCCAGTTTCAAACTTAAATTAGCCGCTAGCTGTTTCTCGAGCCACTGGAATTATACAAGATGTATCAGGATAAATTTATATTCTCATAAAGTGCATATGAGGCATCAAACTTACATATATATATTTTGCTGTAAAATAAAAAGCTAATCTAAGAAAAGACTTTACCTATTAAAATTTAGGGAAAAGACTTAAAGTATGAGATATTACTTGACAAACTATAATAAAAGTTTTTCTCATGAAAAGAAAAAATAAACTAACGTCTGAATTATCGCCCGATTTATCAGCGGGATACCATTTCTTATATGAAATATAGATGGATTACAGCATAGAAGAGTTAGATTAGAAATTAGACAATCACAAGTGGAAATCGCCTCGTAAATAGTTCGTATGATAGTCTCCAAATTTTGGCAACACTTTTAGCGATAAAATATATGAACAAACTTACCCAAGAGTTATAGTATTATATTGCTATGGATTATATATATATATATATATATATATATATATATATATATATATATATATATATATATATATATGACGTTCTCAGAGAGAGGACATTTGGGCAGTTCTTTCAGGATCTCTTTTCGTTAGTAATGAATTCGTAGCAAATCGTGTACAACTGACAAAAGTCTATAGTCTTTATGACATATTTCAAAATTACACATTTCAATTCCATGGAAAAGACACAATTCCGTTAGATATGAAGCATACAAATCAAAGAGCATAACAAAAGTGCTCGGCTCAAATAGAATTACAACTGTACTTTCATGCCAATTCACTTCAAAACAAACAGCTTTTTCTTTTAAGGATTTTATCTAGTTTATAAAAATTGATAAGATATTTGAATAAAGACGTATATAACAAATATAACAAATTCATTGTATTCAAACTATAAAATATCTATAAAACCACAATCAAGTCAGACACACTACAACATGAAATGTATAGAAATTTACCAAAATAATATTTTTAAATGAATTTGAAATATTAAATGAAACTTATAATCTTGAAAAGGAAGAAAAATATAAAGACATTTAATCAAAAGAATATTTAAGCTAAATATGTTTGAAATTTCCTTAGCTTTATTTTTCTCGTTAGAATATTTAAGAATAATGAGATCTTACTCAAATATGGAATCTATGAAACGATTGGTTTATCTGATGACGATGTCAACGCATATAACAATATATACTTACATACTTCTAAATTTTATGAATAATAATTAAGTTTAAGCGTTCTGATTTTTCTATTATTTAGCATTTCATATTAAATTATGAAATATCATTTGTGAACTAAAATTACTTTTCTTAGAGAAATTCCTATTAACTTTATATTAGAATAATTTAATGTCCAAATAATTTTGTTTAGCTACTTATGGATTATGAATCTCATGAAAAGCAAAATTTTTATCACTTCATGAATGATAATGTAAGATTTTAACGATTTTTTGTAAGTGAAATTAATGGAAAAGTTTAATGATATGTTGTCTTATTACTTTTTCACTAAACTTTATTTGTTTGAGCTCAGAAATTTTTACAGTCGTGATATTTTTTTTATTTTTTGTAACAATAAACTTATAACAGTTTGTGTTATAATATATATTAAAATAACAGTCAATAAATAAGTAAATAAATAAATATAGGCATGTATGAAATGAAAATTTTATTAAATTTTTAAGTTTTGCAAAAAAAAAAAAAAAAAAATTAAATAAGCAATTTAGCTATGATCAGATGAAAATTGGTGGTTCCAGTGCTTTTAAAACACCATCATACTAAAAGAATAATTAACGATACAAAGAATCAATATGCACCTAAATAAAATTATGCATTAAATGATCAAAATCACACAATATGGAATTAAATAAATACACATATTCCTTAATTAAATTATTCAATATAAAGATTAGTTAATTAAATATCATGCTGCAACATAAAATGTGAAAGTAAATTAGATAAAAACTTAAATTTTTTTTTAATAAAAGGATCATTTTAAAATTGCATTGGATAGAATTATAAGATTTTGCTTCGAAAATACGATAAAAATTTTCCAAGAGTTTGATTGACTAAAAGAGCATTAAAAAAACTATTTGAAGTAGTGGATAACAGTGAAATGTTTTTAAGAGATAACATTCAGACTGTAATCTATTGTAACAGGTGTTTGATAGAACAATGGTTTTAAGAGTATACTTGTACTCATTATGATATAGAACGAAGTTACTTAAGTTCTTTTTAAAAAATAGACAAAGAACTCTTTGTCTAATTTTTTTAAATGTGATTTGAGTAATGGTTTTCTATTGTATAATTTTACTTATTACACGCAATTTTTGTGTTATTAACTATAGTGAAAATAAATATAGTTCATTAAAAGAGTACTATAGTGCAAAAACACTATGCATTTTGTAATGAATTAATTATTTTTTAACTATGTATAAAATATGAATTAAGTTCAAAAAATTCTGATACAAAATAAATACTATACATTTAGTAAAAGGATTACAAACATTAAAATTAATAAAATTTCAGCTTGATTCAAGAAAGCATTAATTTGAACTTATTTTATGCTCGAAATTCAAAGATTATTTCGTTTGAAGAAACATAAGGAAATTGTTTGTGTTTATTTTGTGATGTTTCGAATGTTTCTAAAATGATACGATTCACTACTGATCAATTTAGCGATTATAATTTTTTTTTTTTTTGTAACAAAAAGGTGAGAATTACGAAAAAAAATATTTTATGCACAGCGAGTCCAAAACATGCATAAGCAAATATTTTTTTGCATGAAAAATTACAATTTCATTCAAAAGATTTTCTTGCGTATTAAATTTGATGAATAGAGTCAATTAAGAAAGCTTAAAGTTAATCTAAAACATTGCTATATTTTCATAAATTTGTGTACATTGAGATTGCTAATAATGTTTTAATTAAAAATGTATTAAGCGCTGTATAAAAAAATAACTTATAAAACTTCTGTAAGTAAAAAACCTTTGTAAATATCACTTGATAATATCTATAACAATATAAGATAAACGATATATATTTAACACAATGATCTCAACTAATCTGCAGAATGTGTCGTGGGAAAATATTCTATTCACAAATAAGCGAAATGGATTATCAAACAAAAGCAATCAAACTAACAAACAATTTTTTTTCTTTTTCTTTTCTTTTTTCTTTTTTTTTTTTTTTTTTTTTTTTTTGAATCGTGTAGTAAGTTTAGTTGAATTATTCAGTAGTTGAATTGCTCAGTAATTTCATGTATTACAAAATTATGTGTGATTTTAAAAGATAATATTAATACGTCTTTTATGATACAGTAAATTCTGTAATATAAATCTAAAAATAAATAGAAAAAACTTGATATAAGAGACGAGTCTTGTTTTGTAAATTCAGTGGGGCTGCTTTTAATGACATTTGATAAACAAGACTGCGAAACATAGTAGCGCTGTGTCCTATTCTACAGTCAATAATTATTTTGTCAACGAAAGCCATAAAACTTAATTTATAAATTCAATCTTTTCTTGACAAATTGGTCCTATATGTAAAGGGGATATAACAGGAAACCATAAAAGTACTTTAGAAACTATAATTGAATGAAATCTAATGAGCCATTAATCAAACAAGTCAGACTTGGCTTTTTCTGATTTCTACTTTTCTCGCTATCTTGTCGCTAAGGGGCATTTTTTAAATTTTCGACTAAGAAATTTTGAAAGAAAAAAAAAATGAAAAGAATGATGAAGATTGTGAATTAGCTTTATTATTTTTTTTAAATAAAATATTATTGGAACTACTACTTTTAAAAAAAATGAAAGGAAGTTATACGTTTTAGTTTATATAAATATTATCTATTACTTAAATGTAATAACAGATTCACTCATCATTAGTATTTTTTGTTACTTTTAATTCTTATATTCTTTTTTATATAAGAAAGCTTTTGTGAAAGGAAACACCTTTTTTCATTTCAGGTGAAATAATTACTGCAAGATCTTATATCAAACTTTGCATTATATATTTAAATAAGTGGAATTTTTGAAAAATAAAAACGCGTTTACAGTATTTATGAAAAATTCGGAGTTTATTTTAATTCCTGATTGACATATCTTATTACGGATAAAGGCTAATAGTTCCAATAAAGATTTGAAAGTAACAGTTCCTCTGTTGCATAATATTGTTGGCACATTGGTGTAAGGGAATAATAATGCACTGGAACTATAAATATTCTAAGAGAAGATTAAGGGCCTTTACTTTACTAACACTGTCATAAAAATTATTTAAAATATGAAAACCATGGGCATGTTTATAAAGCAAAAACAAACAAATTTATATTTATGAAACCTTTTCTAAGCGTCGAAGATATCTTTATTTTCAAAATTGTATTTACATTTTCCCGTGTTTTATTCTTTTTATGGGTTATAATTTCCATCAAAGTTGAGTTACAAAAGACTAAGTAAAATTAACATTTGCAGCAGTTTTTATTGTCAACGTTCACATTTTCTTGCTCATAATTCATTCTAAATTCCTCTATTGTTTAAGAAAATATGTACCAGCTATTTTTACTAATTATAGGGTCTTTCACATTCTTTAAAGGACACTTAAAATATTTAAAGGTAATGTAAACGTTTAAATGTGCTTATGGTAGTTTTTCAGGTTTACTTTTAGAGCTATTTTTATGTTCCGTTTCTTTCCATATTTTTAAGTATAATCCATTATAATGAATTGATAAAAAATTTCGTTATTATTTACGATTTTTATTTCCGTAAATAAAATTCATTTTATATTATTTATTGCTTAAATGATTGTCATTATATACACATAAATTACATACTTTTAACATACAGTAGAAATCTAACTATCCGAACTCTTTTTTATCAAAACCACTTTCAGAATTTCAAAGAAATAAATTGGACTGAAGAAGAGACGAGAAATTAGAAAAAGGAAAAAGCTCAAGGAAAAGAAAGGTAAAAACAGAGAGATAACGTGTCACTTTAGGAATTCAGAAACATTCTTTTGAAAATGTCTGTGTTTTCAGAAATTAGAGCTGAAGATGCAGGAGAATGGATTACGAATCAGACACTGGATTTTAGATTTTAAATGATGGTTAACTTATTGTAAGTGTCTGGGAAGAAGAGGATCTAGTGTCCAATCGAAGGAAACAAGAGAACATTAGCTAATGAGGCATCTGCCAACTTTGAAACTGTTTTGAAGAATATAAAGCGTCAACGTGAGAATAACCACCTGCTTATTCTCATTGTCAAGCAGATGCCCAATTTGGTTGCCCGAAAACGTATAACGGCAGTTGAAACAACTTATTCTGACCTAGTTGTTCAGCAAGCAATGACTTTCATTTGCAGAATTGTACATACATACTGTATTAATAATTACTTTAAATATCTTAACATGTAAAAGTGTTGTCTTTTCATTAAATTCTTATTTAAAAATATATAATTTTTCACCCATTTTCAAAATACAATAATGTATTAAAATTGAATCTTTCCCGAAAAAATCCAGTTAATCGAATTTTTTGATTTTTCCGAATCGGATCCGGTCCTAACTGATTTGGATAGTTAGAGTTCTACTGTATATAAGCAGATGCTGTTATTTCTTTGCTGTTACTGCAAATAATGTTGCCATTAAATTATTTTATATATGATTACTCTTTTGTTTTTGCAAATATTTACGATTTAAAATCAAAATGGTTTTCAGCCAAAATATTGCTTATGATTTGACTTTATACTTTGACTTATGATCCAAATTTGTAATTTGTAAAGATGAGTTATTTAAAGCCAAAACTACAATTTAAATTAGAAAGATAACCTTTACTTTTTTTTTTTTTTTTTGGAACCTAAAAATTTTTCATTAACAATAAAAATTTGACGTTTTTTCAGAATATAATTACAAGTAAAATTATAAAATAATACGTATAAAAGAAGCAATTGAAATACTTCTTGTTCTTCAGCTTCTTGAGATTCTCTCGCGGCTGTTGGAAAAGCTCTAGGCGTAAAGCTTATTTTGATGTGTCCACATTTCCTGGTATCGGGTATTTGCTGAGATTTTTGAAGAATATGCTTCCTAAAAATTATTGTCTTTCATTAAAATCAGTGGTCTAATTAGAAAATAATTCATTTATTTTTTATGTATGAAAATTGCAAACAAAAGTTTTGCTAATATAATTGACGGAAAATGTATTTTTCACGCTCTTTCATTTGCATTAGTTGCATAAAGATTTAAACTGAATTTTCATATCTGATAAATTCAAATCTACGAGGTATGACTATTTTGTCTATTTGATACACACACACACACACACACACACATATATATATATACATACATATAATGAGTATTTTGTGATGGATTATTTGCGAGAAAACTAAAACAGTCATATACCAAATAGAATTAGGAGAATTTTTTTCTTTATAAGAAATCAAGGGCCATAGTAGTAACCTAGTTAGAAAAGATACTGCTTTCCACTGCTCAGAAGGTAGCGGATTCGATATCTTATATGGTTTAAAATTCCTCTAACAGAACTGTACATTAAAATTGCGTGGGATTTAATGCTGGTTATCAGCTCATATTTTGATCTTGTCACTTGACTATGGTTCAGAATTACGAGGTGGTTGATTGTTTAACGAGTTTAGTTGGCAAAAATAAGCAGAAGGATACCTATTATAATAACCAAATGTAGTCTAACGAATTAGAACCAATAATGGTATTCCATAACGAGATACATTCAGGGTGCGGAAAGCTAACCGCCTTATTTCGAAATTGCAATGACACAAAAAGTAATAAATATAATGAGGTTGGCGTGGATTCGTTTCAGAGAGGATTTCATAAAAGCGAGTGACATTGGAGTTCAGTCACCATCATGTGTTGGAGAAATGAACGCAATGATTTGTCATAAAGGCCTATTCTCCTGGTGTCTCATTTCAATGAGAAACGATTTGGAATGGTTAGCGCGTTCTCCTGATTTGATCTTATGTAATTCCTTTTTGTGGAAGTATTTAAAGTGACGTGCTTATACTGACCGCCTACAAGCTTTGGAATATCTCAAAAGAAAAATTCAAAGAGAAATAACGATCATAGCTGCCAATGAGTGATGAGAAAGCAGAATTCATTTCATCCAGTGTATCACCAATGACGTGTGTTACTTGCCCAATATGATATTCTAAACTATGTAAACTGCAGCTATAAATATGTAACTTTTGTATGCAAAAATAAATAAAAATATACTTATACTTTTTGTGTTATTGCAATATGAAATAAGGAAGTTTCTTGCTGCACCCCGTACTTAGAATGACAAAACAACATATTGATCTTATGGGATAAAGCAAAACTTAAGTTATATTCTGTAGGAATTAAACGTTTGTTGTTCTACGATCATACTTTTCACACGAGGAATAATTTCTGAGTAATATCTTACAGTTATAAAAAATTTCAAAATAATTTTATTTATAATGATAGTTTTGAATTACTAGAAACCAGAAGATTTTTTATATTAAGATATATTCAAAGAATTTTAAATTGTGCGTTTTTCAATCAGATTATAAACTACACACATCATTTATAACAATTCCGTTCAAACACTTAAGTTAAATTATTTTTCTCTGTTATCATACTTTTAGATAAAACTAATATTTATGTATTTGTTGAAGAAAATATTTCCTATTTCACAGAGTTAATTATTAAATCAATAACTTTTTGGAACAACATAAGCATTTCGCTCTAAACTATTGATATATATGTAATGCCATGTAAGAGAAAAGTTTATTTTCGCCAAAGTATCTTCTTGTGATAACATAGCTCATAAAAAGGAAGTAGCTCTTAAAATATAACAGCAAATACAATAACTTCAAAACAAACCTATTTTATCTCAACAATAGCTTGAATTATATTTTATAATAGCTATTGAAATGCAAACTTTGAATTATTGCAAAATAAACTAAATCAAAGATGTACTGTTTGCATAAAAATGAATCCGGCAAAATCAATTTAAGCTTAAGAAAGACAACAAAAATACTAAGAAAACAATTGAAGAATAAAATTTTTTTTATCGCTCTTCAAATAATTTGAGAAATCTTAGATCTTAAAAACTAAGGAAAATATTTTATTTTCCTTGGAAATATGATTTCCTTTAAAAGTGGACGCAACACTTCATTGTAAAGGTGAGCTAACAATATCCTAGTTAAAGTAATTTCGTTATCAAAAAAAAAAAAAAAGTTTTTCCTCTTCCTTACAATTGCATTTCACAAATACAAGTTGCAGTTTAGTTAAATTTTTTCCTGTTTTGTTTTATTTTCACAAATAATGCAATTTTCAGTCGTTTAAATCAGACATTTGAAATGAACTTGATGTCTCGATAAATGGAACATATATTTAAAAAAAAATGAAAGGTTTTGTATTAAGTATTTCACTACAGGCTTTGATATCGATTAGTGAATCAAGAGATTTTAACTTTTCCAATTAAACAGTAACTTTTTGATTCTGTATATATATAGCTTTCACAATTCGCTTTTTTCAGTTCGTTTTATTCAGCATTATTTGCCGAAACAATTTCAGATTGACAATACCAGCGATATTTTAAATTCTTACGATAAATAATCAGATAAATTGTGATTGATATTATTACAACATTGTGACAGATATGCTGCAGATATAAAAGTTAAAACCTAATTATTATACACCAGAAAAAATTCAAAATTCAACTTAAAATCTGTGGATCATGTATATTTTATTCCTGCTTTTTATATTTAATAAAAAAATTTTAAAAAATATGATCGATCCTCGCAATTGTTTATTTATTTTATTATTATCTTTTGTTGAAAAAAAATGTTAAGAGGAAGGGATAAAATGCGAAAAATTATAACTCTCTGATTTCAAACTTTTATTTTTTGAAAATACAAATGATACGATCAGTATTAAAAAAAGTTACTTTCCAATGATTTGAGAGCTGCCACCCATTGTCTATCTATCTATCACTTCACGTGGGTAACTATACTAATCGAAATAAAACAGTAAGGAAATGGGGGATCAAACATTCTTGTGAATATTAGATAACTATATAAATTCTGTGAAAAAAATGAGAAATATAATTGCCTATACTGTGAATGCCATTATATTTTTAAGGTTCCAAAGGAAATATATCTTGTAAGTTTAGAAATATTAAAAATAAATGCTAGTGTACGATGCAGAATTAATTTGAGAATAATCACAACAAATAAAATATATTCGCTAAAATTTAGTTACACATATTTTTAAGGTTGTACTAAAATCGTACAATGTACCAAAGGTGCTGGACTGATTGTGCAAGCCTATGAAGTTACCAGTGCCCACAGCAGTCTGGTGAGGAAAGATGTATCCGGAAGGACGTATCCACATTTGATATCTGGTCCCTAAGCAGTGAGAGTTCCATGCATGTTAAATGCTTGTAATGGCTAATGTTTTCTTGCTGGTATGATTTGGAAATTTGGAGAGGAGAGCTTCATCTGATTCATCGACATCATTACTTCACATATGTTTAGAATGATGATGTAGTGGAGATATTTTTCGGTTTTAGCAGTAAGTAATAAGAAGACTGCTACAACTACTTAGTTGTATGTTGTAGGGAGACATTTATTTGTAATGGCTCGTAGGTTTCGAACTTAGCTTGGCCACAGAAAATAGACTGGTACTCTTTCCATAGATTTTCTGATACATTTTAAAAAAGAATCATTTGAATAAATATGGTTGCTATCCGAAACAAGTTTTGTATAAAAATGAGTATATTAAAAAGAATATGAAGTGGTAAAAACTAAAACTCATTTATGTAGGTCCCCTAAACAAATCCTATGGATATTTGATTTATGTTAATATATGAGTTCTTAAAGTTCAATTTAGAATATAGGTCATACTTGATCTGAATGTTAATGAATTCTATATCTCCAACTTAAGTTCTAGAAAATGTGTTCTCTTGGGCTTGTTGACATCTGCGTAACAGATGCAAGACACGTGCTTCGATATTCTATTTAAAAACAAAACAGTTGATGGTATCTTCATCATAGATAAATAATTAATGGTTACTACTTCTCTATACCGGTACCGATATACCGGATTCACCTGAAGATCAACACGTTAAAAGTGTCAATGCATGTTTACCGTTTGTAGAGTTTAACGAATCTCTATAATACAGGCGTTTGGAGAGGACAATGCTCACTCAGCGGTCGACATCCACACTTAATCGTGGTCCAAAATTATATGTTACTTAATTATGTTCAGTAGTTTCGATCGCAGAAATAGTTACTTAGAAACATGGCAATAATCTAATTTAAACTTTATAATAAAATTATTCAAGCCAACAAGTCTTGGCTATCTTTAATCAATAAATGCCTTAATGATATTATTCTTTCTGATACGATATCATATGTTTTTACACAATACTTGCATTAAAAAGTTTTTCCATGCAGATAGTGAATAATGATTGAAATATCTAATATGCATACCGTTTTTCAGCAATTTTATTGGCCTTGAGTTGCTCTTCATTCCTTTTCATAGCAGCTAAGAACCTCTCTTGCTCTTCCTGTTTCCTTTTTTCTGCTGATTTGCGTTCTAAATCCTCCAGCTATATAATATAATAGAAAAATATTTAAAGGGTATTCAACAAAACAAAATACAAAATATGCCTCAAAAAATGTCGTATATTCCAAAATAACAACTAATGTAATTTTGAACTTTAAGTAGAATGTTTTAATTCTTTAACATTATAACAATAGATTGAAATGTATAATTGATAACTGTTTTGGTATTTTGCTATATATAAAAAGCTATTTTGCTTTTAAATTTTCGAAATCTTTTACACTTTTTAGACAAACATTTGCAACATAAATTCTTATTTTTGTAGAGTAAACTTCTTAACACAATATGCTTTTCAGAGATTTTGCAATATATACATTCTTCATAATGAAAAAGTTAATATATAGCTGTTTATAAATTTTAATTCGCAATTAATTGAGAAAGAAACAAAAGAAATTCAAGTCTTTTTATCTCAGAAACCGTATAAAAGGCTTCATATTGCTTTGTTTGAGTGAAATATTTACCATATTTTTAAAAATTACATGCATATTATTTTTTAAATTTTGAAAAGAAGAATAAAAAAGAAGTTATTTTTGCTAATTTTACCTATTTGAAAAAACCATTTGCAATATTTACTTTTAAGACAGAATAAGACAATTTTTTGTATCATTATAAGAAATACATCACAACATTCTAATTTTTAACTAAACATTTTGAAATAACATAAAAATTTGCTATAATATTCAAAAACATGAATATATTATGTATTAAGCTCAAAATTATATAAAAATGTAAACGTAGATGGAAAAAGTAGATTATTTGATTTTTTGATAATTGCAATGCACTAGAACGAAATAGGTTAGACTGATTTAAAATCCAAATCAACAACAAAAATTCGAAATTTGGAACTAATATATGTGGCCACAGGAAACTGGCACTAATTCCCCAATTATCATTCATATGGAGAGATATAAGCCTTAGGAATATAATATGGATAGATATAGCATCATCAATTGTTTTTGACTAGGTCAGAATCGAACCAACCACCTTTAGAGAAGAACACATTTCTCATCTAGAACAGAAAATATTGTGAAGTAATAAAAGCAATTTTAAATTAAAAATTCACTGAGTTACCATTTTTATTAAAGAGTTACATAAATTATTTCATCTTTATGAAACGCAGATGTGTAGAGCTTCTTAACTTCCTAATGGTTACACTCGTCTCTATTGCAAATTGAACTGGTTTCAATAACAAATTCACTTTTAAATAGTCCAAACCCTTGATGATGAACCATATACAGTGCATCATATGTTCACCTTCTGACCTATTTTAAATACTACTGCTTCATACTTTTATAATATTCTATTAAGTAATATTTTATTCTACAGTATTTATACTAGGAAAGGGTAAAATTTAAATGAATAAATTTAGGTGTATGTAAAATCAACAAATATTTCGATAAAAATTTAAATTTTCACCTAATATTTAATATATATATATATATAAGATAAAACATGAAAAGTATTGAATATTGAAACCAGAAATATAAAATTGGAAAAATAATAAAATATACGTTGCAAATAACAAGAAAAAGGCATAGGAACCGCGGAGGAAGAATCTCCCTCCTGATGAAGACATGGTCCCTATGCCTTCTTCCCTATGTTATGAATGTTATTTCATATATACATGCTTAAATGCATGAATGTTATTTCCGGCATAAAAATCTTGCTTCTTTGAAACACAAGGTTGACTCAGTTTGTCTTTTTTTGAACCCTGGATTTAAAAAATCCCAATCAAACTACCAATTGAATACAATAGCATACCGAAGTGATGCGAGAGGTGCAAACGATCCGCGTGTGTGACTATTTTTTAAAGCAATTATTGTCAAAAATGAAACTTGGATTCATGCCTTTGGCAAAAATAGTTCAGTAACAAACAAGTGAACTGTGCTTGAAAGTTGTGCAATAAAATCAAAGTGACATGACGTAAATACTATAGATCAAAATAACATTAATTTTCTTTGATTGTCATGGGAGGGGCATTATGTATTTTTAATAGTTGGTAAAACAGTCATCAATGATTACTGAAGTACTTGGTATCGTTTGTGATTCACGAACCATTGCAAATTGATGATGTAATTCACAGAAAATGACATGAATTATGGTTCGATGATTCATGGATATTGCAATAAATGATAATCTCTTGACATAGAATCATTAATATCGTTTAGTTTTTAACAAAATATTCTACAAATACGGATGTAAGGGTTTTTAAATTCATCTGACATGATAACTGAATTTCTTTTACATATTTTCACATCGGGAAATACTTCATCGTAGTTACTGTTTTGAACCCTTAAAAGGAAATTTGAAACAAATCACATAATTAACACATAATAAATCAATAATTAATAATAAACAATCACATAATAAACAAATCACAAACTGAAATTTTAAGGCATGTTTTGAAGACTGGAAAAATCATTGGCTGCACTGTATTGCAGTCGAAGTAGATTGTTTTCAAGTATACTCAGTAAGATTTTTAAACAAAAAATTTACATTTTGCTTGAATGACAGTATTTTGGATACTTTTTTTTTTTACTTCTATAGTATTTAGAAATTTGTTTGTTTTGTAATTTGTCACATATTTCTAAACTGGCCTTCAAAACAATGAGACAATTACTTTTAGACTGCTCAAACTGAAGTTTATTAATGCTTTAAATTTGAAAAATAACAATAATTAATACTTCTTACTTCCATTTGCTTACGAATGGTTGCGCTTCGTATTTCTTTTTCCTTCTTTATTTTATTTTCTGTCATTTTTTCTAGATATTTCTCATGTTCCTCAAAGGCTTCTTTTCTTTTCTCTTTGCGATATGATTCGTTTCCTAAATTGAAAAAAAAAACTTAAGTTGCAACAACACAATTATTGTTTTAAAAAGGTTTCCGCTCTTCATAATAATAAGAAAATGAATTCATACGTGCCGTATGTGGCAATATGAGGAAATTATGTAACGGAAATTAAAAATACCACATATGAATGAAATAATAGCATATATATATATATATATATATATATATATATATATATATATATATATATATATATATATATATACGAGGGTCACTCTGAAATTTTTGAGATACAGCTAGGTTTATAAAGTTATACTTACAAAATTTTAGGTGTGTTCAAAGTAGTCTCCTCCAGCATCAAAGTTTATAGACGAATTTTCCACAGATTAAATGCCTCAATCCATTTATTTCTTGGAATAGATGAAAAAAATGCATTTATAGCCACATCACTCTCTTCTTCTGAATGAAAACGACATCCACGTAAGTTCATTTTTAGATTAAAGAATAACCAAAAGTCGCACATAGCTATATCAAGTGAATACGGCGAATGTTCATTAACTTTAATTTGTTTTTGTTTAAGAAACTCGACTGTTAATTCGGCGGTATAAGATTGCATTGTCATTGTGAAGCATTAGTCCCCTAACATTCAGTTCTTGTAGAATTTCTGAAAGACGTTTAGTGGTATACCAATTTGCTGTTACTGTCTTCTGTCCTTCCAACTTGATGGCTTTGACCAATCCACTACTTCTGAAGAAAACGGCATACATCACTTCTTTCAGTGAGCGCTGTTTTTTCATCATTCTCGGCGTGGGATCACCTTCAAAGACCCCTACTTTGCTTTCTTGACGTTTTGGGACGTCAAAAAACGGTATGTACGTTTCATCACCTGTTACAATTTTAGAAATCATGTGATGGCCACCATCATTTAGCAATTTAAGAGTCTCTTTACTGATTCTGACACGCTCCTCTTTTTGGTGCTCAGTTAGATTATGGGGAACCCAACGGCAAACTACTTTTTTCATATGTAATTCTTCATGAATGATTTCGTGTATGCCTGCGGATCCAATGTTAAGTTCCTTTTGTATCATTTGATAGGTACAGCAATTATCATCCATTAACGTTTTTCGTATAGCAAACACATTATTTGGGATTACTGTCCACGGCAGCCTTCCTCTGTGTTCTGCATCCTGAAAAAAATTGCGACCTCTTTGAAATTCTCTAAACCAACTGAACACAGTAGCACGAGCTGGAGATTCATCACCAAATGCACCGTTGAACGCATTCTTCTTGATATATTCTGTTTTAAAATCATAGAAAATCATAGCGCGAAAATGCTCTCGCGTCAACTCCATTTTTTCTTCTGTTTAAAATTTATTCTACGCTAAACAAGTTGAAGTAAGTCAGTAAAAAATCGTCTTCTGTGTTAAAATATTTTGTATTTTAAAATTAAACCGTTATTTTTATTTTGTATATTCTCGTCTGCGCGTATCTCAAAAATTTCAGAGTAACCCTAGTATATATATATATATATATATATATATATATATATATATATATATATATATATATATATATATATATATATATATATATATATATATATATATATATATATATATATATATATATATTTGTGTGTGAGTGTGTATATTCAAGTGGTATTGGCCATTTTTATATCATTTCTTAATGTAGAGTTTAGAGAACATTTTCAACTTTCAGAGTAAATTTTGAAACATTGGTTATACACAGTTGTTTATTAATTAATTTCATCCGAGATTGAATAATTATTTAAAAAATCTCAGGAGACTTTTCTAAAATGAGTACAAGACATTTGAATAATATATTTTTTATCATTAGAATTCTATATTTTCTTATCATTTTGTTAAGGAGCTAACCTTTTGTAGTATTTTTGTAGGAAATTGTTAAAATCAATAATTTTCTGAACGAAAGCTACGAAACTTATGAAATCTAGACATAAATGATATATACCTTCTTTCGCACACAAGAATTTATTTCAAAAATGATATTTATAAGATTTGCTAAATTTTTATTTTATGCAAATGCTTTTAAAATGGACTCATAACTTTTGAAGATTTATTAATGAGGATTATTCAATCTGTATTGATCACTAATAATATTTGCAAAGGAAATGAGAATTAAAATGAATTACTTATATGGTCATGACCGTGACTGTTAGGTTTCCCTTGGCCTATGGACCGTCTCCTCAGTCATAGTCGTTTCTTTGTCAGCGATAAATTTGTATCCTATTCTAATCTTCTAGAAATCCATGTTTTAATCGGTACTATCTTATATATATTAAACACTCTGGTAAGAAATTATATGGAAAGGAAATAAACCGATAGAAGACTTCTTTTTTTTTTTTTCTCTAATTCTGTTCACTTATTTCTTTTCAGTTATTGCCAATTTGATAACTTTTACTGTTTTTAAAAAAGATTGAAATTTAGAAAGACTGCAAAAATAATTTTATTTAAGATAATTAAAATATATATCTCGTGCTTACGGATTTCTAAAAATGGCAGTTGTTTACAAATGATTTCTAATTACATTATAAGAAGTTTAGGAGGTAATGTTGCTCGCGTCCGTAGCAGCCTTTAAGCTACACTTGCCTCCTGGGTAGTGCTAAATGAGTAACAGCGTTCGTCGTGGCCCAAAGTGAATTATGCTTTCTTATAAGCCAAAATATAGTCCTTCTCAGGGCTCGAACGCGGCAGCCTTCTCGGTCCTTTTCTGGAATGCGGGTGGCCTGTCAAAATTTACTGAATTTAAGACTGTAGCAGCTAGAGAAAATTGCGATGTATTTGCCTTTGTTGAAGCTGATGCTTCTACTGATACTCTGGACTATTTCAAATGCAAAGATTTTAATATTTATACTTTACCAAGATCTCGTCAGGTTGCCTCCGGCCTTATTGTAGGCGTTAAATGCACTTTTAAAATACTTTGCTCAATGCAGGACAATATTTTAGAGGCTGTTGAATTAAATGTCTGGAAGGATTTTCTGAGAACAAAATTAGTTTTTGTTTATAACCCTCCTGGTAATGTTCCAAATACCTCTATTCTAGAAAACACTCTTGATAAAAACTCCATAATTATTGGTGACTTCAATATCCACTCTTGCAGGTGGGGATACAGACAACCAGATTCTCCTGGCAAAGCTATGGAAGATCTTCTTGACTCTACGGCCCTTGTTTTTCACCAACCAAATGGACATACTTTTCTTTCTTTCAAAGGAGAAAAGACTAACCCTGACCTTGTCCTCTCACACATTAATTTGTCCAAGAGTATTAAATTTGACCTTTTGGAGTCCTTTAGTGGTTACGGACATAAAGTCCTGAAAGTAACTCGCACTCTTGACTCCAAGCGCCCTTATATAAATGGAGATTTCTTGCCTAGATGGAACCTAAAAAAGGATAATTGGTCAAAGTATGCCCAACTAACTGACAGACTTCTCGCTGTGAATAAACTTAACTTTTCGAAACCGGATAGAAGTAGTGACTATATCACTGAAGCTGTTCGAGTCTGCGCTCAGGCTTCAATACCTAGAGGTAAAATAAGAAAATATAAACCTTTTTGGACTAATGAGTTAACCGATCTGAAGAGGATGCCCGTTTACATGCTGAGCTCTTGGGTGACTTAAAGTCAAATGTAACTCTTCGTTGTGCGCAAGCTGTCCTTAAGAGAACTATTAAAGAGGCAAAGAGAAAATGTTTCAAAAATTTTGCTTCGGCTTTGGACTTTAGAAGAGACGGTGTTCGGGCTCATTATTTTCTTTCTTCCCTAAATAATGAACAAACTGAAACAAAAAATGAACCCTTGGTTAGTAATGGAAGACCTCATTGTGTCAATAGAGACAAAGCTTTGGCATTTGCTAAATTCTATGCCTCAGTATGCAGACTCCCTCGAGAAAAACGAACTAGATTTCTTCAACGGCCGCCCCCTGGGTGTCTCAACTACGACGACGAACGTCTTTTTAACAATGATTTTACTCTTGACGAACTCCATAGAGCTATACAACATGAGACAAAATTCGGTAAATCTTCTGGACCTGATGATCTGTCCGGTGAATTTTTCATTTACCTGGGTGAAAGTGCCAAACAAACTCTTCTCACTTTTTACAACATCATTTGGAAATTATATGCCCCCCTCAGAGTGGAAAAAGGCTACAATAATTCCTCTCCTGAAACCAGATAAGCCAACTGATTCCCCTTTCAGTTTTAGACCTATTTCCTTAACAAATAGTTGTTGCAAATTAATGGAAAAAATGGTTACAAATAGGCTAAACTTCTATCTAGAGGGCAATGGGCTTCTCTCTAACCTTCGGGCTGGTTTCCGAAGGAAGAGAAATACTATGGAACAGGCGGCATTCTTTTCACAATGTATAAAAGATGGTTTTCATAGGAAACAATCCACACTAACTGTTTATGTAGACTTTAAAAACTCCTACGATAGAATCTGGCGAAAGAAATTGATTGAGAAGATGATCAAGGTCCGTGTCAGGGGAAATATGTTAAATTGGCTTAAATCACTAATTTCCCAGTCCTTAGCCAGAGTGAAATATCATTCCTCCTTTTCTAAATATGTCCTTTTCCAAAATGGGCTCCCACAGGGAGCTGTGACTAGTTGTACCATGTTTAACATCATGATTAATGAAGTGATTACTGGATTGATGGAGGTTCCGGGCATTAAATGCCTGGCTTTTGCGGATGATTTGGTTATTTACACTACTGGAAGTGACATTTCTGACCTAAATAAGTCTATAGATGATGCTTTGAAGTTTTTGGGGAATTGGTGCAATGAAAATCTTGTAACTGTTAACCCTAAAAAAACGGTGTGCCAATTTTTTACCCTGTCAACAAAACACTCTCAGTTCAATATTTCCTATAATGGACTAACTTTAACTCGAGTGGACAGTTATCGCTACCTCGGCGTCTTTTTTGATAATAAGCTTTTGTAGAGAAGACATGCTAATAAGATGGCTAATAGAGGCAATAATAGACTCAAACTTCTAAAAAGATTATCTGGTATCACTTAGGGTTCCTCAACTGATACCCTTTTGAGCACCTATAAAACTTATGCCAGGCCTGTTTTGGAATATGGAGGTGAGCTTATAGCCACTGCCTCTAAAACTTGTCAGGATGTTATTGACTTGACGCAAAATAAGGCACTTAGGATTATTACTGGTGCTGCCGGCTCAACCCCAGTCGTTGCCATGGAGCTTCAGACTGGTATTGAGCCTTTAAATTCCAGAAAAGAATTGCAGGTCTTAAGACTCCATGACAGGTGTAAGAGATTGAATTTACTTCATTGGAGAGAATACTCCCCCAGTACCCCTAGACTGAAAACACATAAAATCATTTACCTCTCCTGCTGATGAACTCTATACTTTTTACAACATCACACCAACTTTACCATACCCATCACTGTTTGGCTTCTCTCCACTTACAATTAGAACTCCTACCTATAATCTTAACATCGGTACGCCTGTAAAGAAATGTGATGAAATTCCTGATGGTCTTAAAGCTATTTCCTTAGAAATTATAGCTACAAAGTATCCTAGCTATGAATGGATCCACATTTATACTGATGGTTCTGCCTGTGATGCAAATATTGGTGCTGCACTGTTCTGTGAGGGCTTTTTTGAGGAATCCTGTGCTGTTGGACTAAAAGCCTCAAACTTTGATGCAGAGATTTTCGTCATGAATAAAGCAATCCTAAATCTCATTGGTATTGATACTAACTTTGGCAAGGCATGATACTAACTTTGGCAAGGTTATTTTTATTGACTACCGGGCTGCAATCTTCCCTGCTGCCTCCTACATACTTAGCAACTGCTCACTTGTTGAAGAGACTAAGAAACTTGTTTCCAATGCTATTGCTTCTGGCTGGGAGATAGTTTTTCAATGGATCCCTTGCCACTGTGGGGTGCCTGGAAATGAAAAAGCAGATGTGTTGACTAAAAATGGTTGTAAGCTGCCTCAGACTCTGTTTCCAATAACTGCTCATCAGTTTAGTTCTGAGGCTAGGGGAAAAATTGACCAACACCTAGAGCAAATTTATACAGCACTTTCCGCAGATAAAAAATGGAACGTTCTTATGAAGTCGCCTGTCACGATGGATTTGCCTAGTGCAGTTTTTAATGCAAATTTTCGTCTTTTGAGTGGACATGATTTTTTGTATAAACAACTACACCGCATTGGTGCAGTTGCTGTAGATACCGGCCCCCTTTGTTTGTCGGATGAAATTATGGACTTTAATCATTTGACAACTTGCACTGCACTTGCTTTTATTACTTTTGACTCTGATAATTTTACCAAGGCTAAATTTTATTGGGCCGCCAGAGGTCTTATGGCAGATAATGCCAATAACTGACGTAGGATAAAAAAAAATTATAAGAAGTTAGGCAATCGAAGTCATACATATAATTTTTATTTCAATATTAAAATTGCAATCCCACTTTAATTCTTCGAAAAGTAAAAAACACAATTACAATTTTAAAACGCTGCTTTTAAATATTCGTTACTTGTAACAAACTACATCCTAAGTAGGCTTAGAAGTTTGTAATTTTTTTGCTTTCCAAAAATAAATTTATAAGCTGTATAATCATAAATGAATATAACTTTAGGGACCCCAGAGTAATAAGTTGAAAGTACTAATTCCAAAACTCCTAGTAAAATTAAGTCTTCATTAAAAAGTAATAATAATGATAACTCGTTGGTATTTTTGCCTCATTTGGAAATGATGAAATTTGTAATTTTGAAAATACTACAATACTGCTGTGATATGATTAACGCGAAAACCGAGGATATAATTTTTTTTAATTTGTTCACAACATGAAATCGACTCTTTCCTTTGAAAGAGTTATGATTGATCAAAGGTAACTTTCGAACAAGTTGACATAGTTCTGGAGCTGCTTATGATCTAACATCAAAAATGTATTTACTTTATCATGACACGCATTTCGTCTTAAAATTGGGATTGGCAGTAATATGAATCGATTAATGAAAAAATTCATGTCATCTACCAAGGTCCTACAAACTACTCCAGAGTCTGAGTAATATCAGGGGCAATTCAAATCAAATGAATGTCCTAAATAAGACATTTTGGGGACCTCAAACTCAAGTTAGAAATAGTTACAAGAAATATTCCCATAAGCTTACTAACAAAAAATAAAAGTAATAAAAGGTTTCATGGTATTTTACATTAAGCAAGTTTATTTGAAATATATTTTGCATGATGCTTTTTGTTCATATTGCTTTATGTTTTCAAAGTCATCAATTATTTTTAAGTATTAAGTTGTTTTAAAACTTTCTGCTCTGTTTAGAAATGATCATATTATTCTCTGATTTTGTGTGGTATAGTGTATGCTTAACTGATTTTTACTTTGTTTTAAATAGAAAACAATATTTATCAGAGCATATTAGATAAGGACATTGCTAGAAAAATTTTCAATAATATTTCAGTGATTAGAAATGGACAAGATATTTCTTTATTAGCTGGATGATTGAGATGTATGTGAATGACACTTAAATGAAAAACTAAAATATCTGGGTTGTTTGGTGTCATTTTTACACCATCCATTATTTTTATTTTTTTAATAGAAATAGAATTTAAGAAAATGTTTAATTTCTCTTTCAGAAGTGCCAACATCAATAAAATTTTTGTCCATGTTCTTCAAATTTTTTAATTTCGTCTGTTGGAAAATTAGAATATATACGAAAAATTCAAGAACTTTATAGGTGTAAATATTTACAGATGGTTGTGCATAGTGTTGCCACATTTGACGTAAAATAAATTTATTTTAAAAATCTTCTCTAATGAGAATTCATATCTGAGTTTTTAAATCAAAATACTCATTTCTCCATCTCTTTCACCGCTTGCGATATAATCATCCACTCGAAATGATAGATTTGATGAATTAATTATCCCTTTTTAAAATTATTTTATTCTTCTCTGAATGTAAAAAACCGGTAAGATAGGTCCTTCCTATAGCTCAAACTTTAATGATAACAGTAATTTAATAGTAGTATTTATTCTTTAGAGAAATAGTTTTTCAAATCCATATATATAGTATTACGATAACTTTTCATATTCATCCATTTTTTCAGGAATGAAATCACCTTCATTGAAACAATTATATTTTCTTCTTCATTATAATTTCTTATATAATTCTTTTTATATAACTCGAATCAAATTTGTCTTATGGTTAATGCACCATCTATTCTAGTAATCTATTATCAGAACTTTCTTCTTACAGTTGTTTTGCATATAGCTTCTAAGATTACATTTTTCTTTCCCGTTAGTTCTCAAGTGACATTAGTTCTCGAGAGAGACAATTTTAGAGTAAATTTGGTGTCCACATGTAACAATGCATGCCAAAAGCTCTTTTTAGTGAAATGGGTTCTCAACTCTTAGATTTTTTATTTTTATTTTAATGCGTGCTTTAAAATTTTAATGCTTTTCTGTTGTATATGAAATAATATTAAGAGATAATCCTCAACACTTTTAAAATAATCGAATACTTTTCATCACTCGATAAATGTCACATTTTTCTAACTCGCTTACGATCTTAAATAAATCTTATTTTGGTATTTAATTGAGGGAAAAAGGTATGATTACAATTTAATAGTAATTTTTAAAAACTTTTTAAGACATAATATTTTAAAAAAATATTAGTTTTAAGAAGTAAAAGAATGGTGATTCCGTCCGTTTGATTGGAATTCCATTCAATATTTAAAAAAATGTACTATTTTTATCAAAAATACTAAACATTCGAAACTTTCTTTTCTCAATGAGAAATCGTGTTTATCTACGGAAAATAATATCAAAAAAAATATACATTGATAGAGGTTAAAACATAACACGTCGCAAAATAAATCGAGAGACATAGCAAGTATGGAATGTGAATTTAACAATTATACTACAATAGTACACTGATTTGTTCTATATAATTATTTAAAATCTTAATTGCCAATTATGTTTCCAAATTAATCACAGCTATTACGATATAAATTGTGCACATATCTACGTGTTTGGTTATGTTTTTGCACTGGTAATTTCAAAAGCTCATCTTACGCACTTACATATAAAACTGGTTAAATAATTACTTTTTATATTGTTTTTTTTATTTACAATACGACTTCTAAATCCTTATCATAAACCTTTTAATAATTTTACTGTGGATACATTTCATTTCAACTTTTTTTTCCAGTAGCACTTATTTTTTTATTTATTTGAAAGAATTAAAATGATATTCAAAATTAATTTTTTTTATAAAAATTGCAAATTTGAAAAATTTAAAAAAAAAGACAAAATGCAAAATTATATTTTTTTATTTGTAAAATAAATATATATTTATTGTAAATATAAATTTATTGTAAAAAATTAAATTAAGTAACACAATAATCAGATCATAAAAACATTTTCAGGTTATTAAAAACCAATAAAAAAACATCGACCTTTTTTTTCCCTCATGAATGTAATCATCCTTCTTTTATTTTTCATTCTGGCTATAACTTTAACTATTTCAATTAATAAAAAAAGCTTGCTTCTTCGGAAATCATTTGAAATTTTGCTATCAATTAGTATCTTAATAAAAAAAAAATTTAGAATACTGTGCAAGCGACTATTTTTCCATTAGTCAAGGTAACTAACTATTAATAAAAATTTAAGTTCAAAATTAGCATATTTACAATTTAATTTCTGGATAAAATCTTGAGCTAATCGACTAACTATATATACACACACACGTCAAACTTAAAATAAGAAGAATTTAAATAAAAAATATCCCTTGAAATCCTAATCGTCAACAAAATTCGAGAAAATTTTCAAAAGCTTGCGTAATGTACAAACTATACCTGCTTGTAAATCTATTAAGTTCTCCCATATTTCTGCTTTCATTTTCTTCAATTCAAGTGATACAACATCCTCTCCAATTCGAACAATACTGTTTTCAGGGTTAATCGAAGAAGCTAAGAAGCATTCCCAAAAGTAAGGGCGAGAGTTCACCTATAGAATGAAGGACAGATCAATTCATTAATAAAATGGAAAGATAAATGAGCTGGTTTTAATTTCATTTTTTTTTAAAAAAAGGATAAGTTTCATGCTTGATTTTTTAATTTTTGTTCTTGTCTTCTTTAAAATGGATATAGATCATAATTTCACTTAGTGTAATTCGTTAATTAAAGATGATAATACAATTTATGTTATAAATTTTTGAATGCCGCATTTTGGTAATGTCATTTATATTCATTAAACTAAATAATGCGTTCATTTTGTTTACTTAAAAAAGTACAGTAGTCTAAAATGGGCTCCACATATTATGTGAAAATAAAATATATTGTGTTTCAATTACTTTCTGCTATTCAATAAAATGAAAAATATAGTGATTTCAGCATTAAACAAAAAAAAAAGCTTAATTTTTTAACGAATGAATAAAGCGTTAAATTTAATTACGCGTCTTTTTTTTAATATTATTCCAATTATTATATTTATCATCATATTACTTATTAATATTTCGATTGTATCTTTCAGAGTATAATTTACATTTCAAACTGCATTTTTAATTAGATTTTAATATAACTCATTATAACGTACATTGCATTTTTTTAAATATATTTCATAATAATGCTAAAATGTTTTTGAGAAAACTAAATTAAAATTAATTTTTTAAAATAAATTCTTAACAAAATTAGTTCTTTGAAAGGTATTTGAATGAAATAAATCAATAATGGGTTTCATTATAATAATGCATTTTAATGTAAAAGTTTTCATGGAACAGTAAAAAAATAGAAACTCTATAAATTAAGAATTAAAAAATGTAACTTAGTTGAATTTTGCAATTATTTTAATAACAATCCATGATAAAAACAATAAGCGGGGACTAATGTTGTTGTTGTTCTCGTGTGCCAGCTAGGCTGGCAAATTGGGGTGCGCTGCTCCACTTTTACAACTGACCCATATTTGGGTGTGGTGTCCGACTTCTTCAGTACATACACATGCTATAGAGACCCGTTTATAGGGTAGGCAACCATTGACATACAAGGAAAAGACAAAGCCAGGATAGAGAACGTATATCAATGCCTAAACAGGGATTCGAACCCAGGACCTCCCTATTCATAGTCAGACACGCTGACCACTAGACAAGTTAGCCGGCAGCGGGGTCTAATGCATGATGCATATGAAGAATTAATCATTTTTTTTCTGTATAGATTTTCTAATTGGCTACTGAATAGTTATGGCTTCGGCCTTTTCATCTATTATGGTTTTCTCTTCTTCAAGAATGTTTGTAAAGGTTCGGAATATCTGTTAAGCTGTATATCCTGTTCGAATTAGCAGCAATCATGGCAAAGAGTTTTCATACAGTGATAAATCAACGCGTAACATTACTTTTTACATAATAATTTATACATATTATTGGTTAATAGGAATTTAGCTTAGACCTATCACAAAGTATGCTTAGAGCTATCACAAAATATACTATATTTTATAGCTAATATTTATAGTTCATGAGAGACTAATCTTTGTATAAAATTTGATTTCTGAGTGCAGTACTTGCAGAATAAATTGCAGTATATAGTATAGGATATTTAAATTTTTATTTAGGGAATATAATATGATATTGTGCTATAGCTAAATTTAGGAACACCGATATTTATACCATACATTTAATCAGTATAATTTTGAAAAAAGATATATTTGTATTACATTTGTAATAATTTCTAAATTCTTAAAAATATTTGATATATTAAGAGAATGTTTTTACAGTCCATTTTTAACTTTAGGAATTCAAACACAAAGAGAATTCAAAATAGCTGTGAAAGTAAAATGTTTCAATTTCTTCCCTACAAATTATTTGTGTCAAAAAAGACAGAATATTATACATTACAACATATGTATGCAGGAAGACTTAAGCACAATATTATATTATAAAAAGTTATTGCCTTAATATATATATATATATATATATATATATATATATATATATATATATATATATATATATATATATATATATATATATATATATATATATATTAAGGCAATAATTTTTTATTTGCATTCACTTGCTATTATTAAATTGTTTTATATACTAATTAAGAATAAAATAAAACAAATATATTTAAAACTGATTATATATATTGACATTATATAACGACAAATATATTTATGTACATTTTATGTATTCATAAATAATTATTGAATATACCAAGCTTAAAATACTAGTTATTTTCTAAATTTCTAATATAAATAGCTAAAGTTTACTGGTTTTTGTATTACAAATGGACTTAGGCATAAGGGAAAAAGTTTTTGCTTTATACTTAAATTTTAACTTAATAAAAATATTAAGAGAAGCAGAAATAGAAAAATAACGCAGAAATAATAAAATAAGTAGAAATAAAAAATAAATTGTTTTACATATTCTAAAAATCTCTGTTTTTCATATCAACTATAAAGTGTTAATGATAAAATAAAAAAATTCTTGATAATAAAATTAATTCAAAAACTGATATTATACTTAAAACATTTTATCGTTTTCTTTTCTAAAATAGGGAAATTTTTCTTCAAAACTCACTAAATATTTGTTCATTTTATCCGTAATTTGGTATGGATTAAATGTAAAATATACTGCATTGAATTTCATATTTTTTAGATTTAGAAGGAGAAAAATTTTACTCACTAACAAGCAATCTGTACTATTCATACAATGAGTAAACTGTAATTATTTTTTTTGCTTATTTTTCTATAAATTGATATAAAACAACTGATATAAAGTTGCAATTTTTTCATTATTTTTCTTCAAGAAATGATGAGTGAAATTAAATCAAGTATTTTATATATATGTATAAAATTGTTTTTTATATATTTGTATAGAATTTGCTTACTTTTAAATATTTGCTGCAAACTAATACTGATGGTTTGACATCAACTCTAGATGACAAAGGAATAATTATATTAATTTTTTGTTCTGTTTCATTCCATTTGATATCCCTAAAATTAATAATTATTGGCATTTTCTATTTATAATATAAACATATATTAATAGCTTGATTGAGTATAAAGTTATTTTGGATATTTTTTCTAGGATTTATTCTGCTTAAACGTTATTTTCATATTAACCCCCATAACATTTCATCTTTCAGCGTATATCAGTTACTATGGTGATAATAATTCTTAAAGTTACAGTTAAATACTTCTCTTATACAGAACTGATTTCTTTATATTTTCCTTAAAACTTTACAATAAAATAGTAAATATCTGTAGCTTATTATTGCTTTATTTTTTAAAGAATTTGTTGCAATGACATTAAGATTTTATTTGTATATATTGCACTTTAAAAGTATAATCGAATATTAGTTTTAGTGTCAGGGGAAAATAGTTCTCAACTCTTAGTTTAAAGTTCAAGAGTTCATTTTTTTCTTTCGTGTTTTAGTCGGTGATTTTGTTCTGAAAAAATATTGAATAAGATATTTATGAAATATTTTGTATTATTTGCTAATCTGTCAAAATTTTTAATTTTTTAATAAAAAGTGTGAAATTTAAAGGTTGTTCATTTATTTGATACTGATTAGTCTTACAGTAGTATGTAGAATTAAAATTGTATCTTGATTTATAACGAAGCAATCTTCCTTAAATTTTGAGTTTCAAAGTATATTAGACAAATATCGACGAAGATTTGTAATCCTGTAATAACAACAAGTTTGATTTTATCGAATATTTAATTTTTTTTTTAAGTTTTAGCTTAAACATCAAGACCGTATTACTAATTAACAATATTAATTATTGACCATGTATCTCATACCTTGTATAGAAAAATGATCAAATGAAATATATGTATCGAAACTAATCTCAGATTATTTTTAAACGCGTATCCAAAATTTTATTTTCTCTAAGATCAGGAAACTGGATTCTCTAATTCAAATAATTTTTGTGTCTTAAGTCTTATCTTATTTTTATAACTAATATCTCTTAATTTCTTATAACCATGTGTCTTTTCGAAGTATATCCTTTGGAAATAATTGCTAATAGTTTGTTAGTGGACTTATTATTAAATGTATTGTGTATCAATAGAATGGCGAAACTTCTTAAAGTGCCTATTCGCAGTAACAAACATCCACAAAAGAAAATAAACGCAATAAAGAAACAAAACAAAAAACTTTAATATTAAAATAATAAAAATGCAGCCAATAAAAATTTCAAGATGATTTCATTGTATGAAATACCAGAAAGAACCACATTTTTTTTGTAGGTAGCACAAACTGCAATAAGATAAAAATTCATATGAAATCATTGCAAAATTATCATTATTGTGCATTATTAGTCATTTTAAGAATAATTTAATTGTTAATGAACTCATTTAATGTATTTTAAAACGTATCCATTTGAAAAAAGCTTGAGCAGTTGTTCTTAAGTAGTCTGCAATTATTAGGCATGCTAGTAAATTTTCATTTACTTTGATATCTACTTCTGATAAAAAATTAGAATTCTAATTCTAATTTTTTTTTAAAAATAATTTTTATATAAAGAGAAAAATTTTGTTGTTATTTTATTATCTCTGCATTATGTATAGTTTAGAAAATATTGATATTTCATATTAATTCATTGCTGTAAGATGCTATTTATGTAATTAGACTCTGGTTTATACCATTTTTTAAATGAATAATAATGGCATTAATATATTCCCCTTCTAAAACATAAGTAAATCAGTATAGAATAATTATTCCTTTCTGAAAATCAAATAGAATTTCAGTTTTGTTTAATTTATAACTATAATACTTTTAATTATTTAGAAGTTGATGAAAAATTTAGAAGCATTCAGTGAGATTTGTTTACATTTTCAAATACTAAGGATAGATTAATTACTATCTTTCATTTTATGATATTGTAGTTAATTAATAATCTAGCTAAAATATGTATAGTGAGAGTATTTAATTTTATAGCTTTAAATTATACAAGTAATTAATGTTACATATTTTTTGTAATAATTACTTATTTATCTATTTTTGGAGTATAAATCTTTAAAAGTAGGCATTTTAAAATCTCATATATTTAATCAAAAAAGAATTTTCACCATTTCTTATTAAGATTCTTATACATTATTTTGCATTATTAAAAATATTGTTATTATTCCATTATACCCCTGCAATTGGTCATCAGTGATTGCTAAGCTGTTTCCATTGTCAGAAATAAACTTAGGCATTTAAATAAGTTTTTCAATAAATAATAACTGTATAATTTATAAGATGTGAATAAAATATTTACTATTTTTAGTAATTTCTAAAAATTCCCTTCTTTTTAAATAATATGTGGTGCAAATATTTACAACAATAATTGCAAATTTTCCCCCATTGATAAAATGAAATTGTATAATGTCAATATGTAGTTGCTATTTGAATTATTGTTTGAATGTAAAAGTAGTGTTATCTATTTGTAATATTGGTAGTTTAGTTTAATTCTAAAATGCTAGTGATTCTGCCATCATGATTTCTATAACTAATTATAACAATTTATTGTATGATAAAGTAGTGTGTGTTATCAGTTTTGCGTTGATATACAATGTCAAATATAAATATTCCTAACTAGTTGTATATGGACATAATTGATTAACACCAAGTAAAAGTAAAAAATTTAATTTATTTACAGTATATTAATTTATATACTTTTTAGCTAATTTTTTATAGAAAAAAATATGCATTACTTTGTTATTTTGATTTTTAATGCTATGCCTATTAATTTAAAATTAAACTTCTCATTCAATTTATAAATATAATCTCTAAATATCTATGCATATAAAACTTATAAATGATCTATTTTATAGGTTATAACAATGCCTGAAGATCAGATTAGAACTTATTCTCTCAAAGAAATTGCTGAACATTCATCTGAAGATTCCTTATGGCTTTTAATTGATAATCGAGTGTATGATGTCACAAAATTTAAAGATGAGGTAATTTTCTTAACTTGATGTTATCATTTTTAAAAAGAGATCTTAATTAAGTATTGCCAAATTAATAATTTTCTAAGGACTTCTAAGCTATACTCAAAGTTAATTTGGAAAGTTTTAATGTACTTTTTCAATTCAAGATCCTTTCTTATCTTAACAATAAAAAAGATCATATAAATTCATTACATTTATATGAATTTGTGAGATCATTTCTTATCATTGATCATACATTCACGTACATTTAAATTAAATCAGCACAGTTTGCACATGATAGTAAAAATGTTTTGATATTTTTAAGAATCACTTTTTTTAGAATAAAAAAGATAAAATAGATATTTTGATTTGTTTAATGTTATTTAGTTATTAATAATTACCTTTTTCTTTCTTTGTTTGTTTGCTAATTATTTCTTTGTTTATAAACCCTAATTTCTTTTTAAGCCTTTCATATATTTTGTAGAATTACAAGAATTTAACTATCACAATTAATTTTTTTTGTATAAAAACATAAAAATATATATTTAATAATACAAATATTTTAAAGACTCATGATGATACTTTTATTCATTGTATATTTTTTATGTGAACTTATAAAATGGACTTTTAAACTTTGCAATTATTAAAAAATGTATGCAAAATTTATGTATGTTAATGTGATGATAATTGTATAAATCATTAACAAATGTTGTTAGAGATGGTCATCTGTTTCTATTTATATGATGAATTTTTACCCTGCAAATTTTTTACTTATATAAAAGGTATTTTCTTGCATTAGAATATATGTTTTAAATTATTTAATGTATGTTTTTTGCATTAATTTTACTGTTCAATTTTATACTTTTTAATATTTTTGTATTTTAGTGCATACTGAAACACATGATTAGTAAATTTAAAAATAATTCCTTATGGTTACATAAATTTATTGATAATTTACATATTAACTTCTATGGATAATAAATAAAAAGAGTTTCTATGTGAATTACAAATTTGTCTCAGAACTAATAAAATGATAATACTTTAATCATGAAATTAATATTGATGCTATCATGATAATAATCATCAGAAAATAATTTTCATCAATTCTAACTTTGCTTATCTATCTTGATTGACTAAATAGTAACTTCATTTTTAATTCAAATAAATATTATTATATATAATATATTAACTTAATTTTGAGTAAATTTTAATCAACAATATTTACGAAATAATAGTAATATATTTCTCTTTTTTAATGTATGAAAAATATATAAAGGAAAATTTATTTATTTATAAAGACTTGTAAAGTGTTCTTCTTTATAAATGAATAATTTTTATTATTCATAATCATCGATTAAAAAATGATAAAATATTAATTAAAATGAATTTAAAATTTTATGATTGCTAACATTAAACTCAAGGTTTGTACAATTCCTGAAAAAATCCTGAATTTCAAAAAAAATATTTAATGGCCCTTGAACTCCTGCAATTTTGACTTGACTCCTTGAAAACCATGAATTACTTTTGGAATTTTTACTTACATTGATACATTTTTTTTGTTAGCAAATATTTATAATTTTTTTTTAGTTTTTTTGTTTTAATATTTTAAAATTTTCAACAAATTGTATGAAAATCTAATTGTTTATTACCTTTTAATGTTGCCACTAGATGGCACGATGATCAATTTAGATTATTTTATTCATATCTGTTGACTAAAATACAGATCCAGTTCAGCCATAATAATTTCATGGTAATCCAGTTTAATCATGACCTGATATAGTATTTAGATTTAAGGATGTGAAGTGAAGTAATTATCAAGATCATGTTGTGCAATCAAATGGGTAGTTTTAATTGATTCTTTTTCTGTTTTCTTTACATTACATAAAATTCACTGATAGTTTAAAAATTTTATATTTAAATATTAATTAAAATATATTTACCATATCTTCCATGGTGGAAATTACATATTATTTTAGTGAATCAGAATGAATTTGTTTATTAGTGAAATAAAGGCTGAAATAAATTATTTAATATGACTGTGGAAAATGTCTTTTCAATGACTACTGGATGCATATAAAGTCATACAAATACATATGTATTTCCTATGTTTGTATACATAAATAACCAAGATATTTAAAAATCTATTGAATGATTAAAGAAATAGAAAAGCGCGAACATAAATGTGAAACTATTTAGCTTTAAAAAATAATTCCTTTTGTTTATTGATAATTAGGGAGGGGGAAAGTCATCCAGGAAATATTATCTACTAGTTGTATTTGTTTTGAGTAAATATATTTATATTTGAAAAGAGGTTGTTATACATCTTGAAATACTCAATAAATTAATAGATAGAAATCTAATGAAGATGGTTAAAAACTTAAAAATTATCCATTGTTTTATGCAATGTGTAATCCAGTAATATAAATATTAATTATTTAAATAAAAATATTTTTTGTTTTAACTGTAAATCATTGAAGGTTTTTGAAATAATAATTAAATATAATTCTAACTTAAATAAAAAATATATACTCTCATAAATTTTTGCAATTATTTATTTCTCTTTACAAATATAACCAAAAAATATTGTATATTTATAATTATATATATATTTGGTTAAGCATAATTTTTAAAGTAAAATAAAAATATTTAATATGAATGTGTGTGTCCATACCTACTGGATATTTTTGATTTGACTCCTTGAAAACTGAATTGAAACTGAATGAAATTTGATTCTTGGAAATCTGTATGTACCTTGTAAACTTAGCAGATAAATAAAGTGTAGCTTTATTTATTAGATCTGATCTTAAGAGATCATGTGTATATGTGATTTATATTTATATAAAGTCCAATATTATTGAAAAATTTAATTTACTCAATTTGATAAAAAATATATTTTACTCAATTTGCATATTTGATATAAATTGTTATTAGGAGTAAAAAAATTGTTTTTTCTTTAACCCACTTTATTTCAGACAAGATAAATATTTTTAAAATTCTCCAGCATTGGCTATTTAATTATTTTGTCCATATCTTCCTGCCACCCTTATTTTTATATTTATTTTAAAATCAGATTAACAAATTTAAAGTTATTTAAATTTTGTAATTATATTAAATTTAATTTCTTTATTAAAGGAAGATAGTAAAATTTAGAAATTAAGTTTGAATGCAGTCATTTGCAATTTTGATTGTTTAACATTTTCTGATAATAGAATAGATAATGTTGCACTGAATTACTTTATCACCATTTATCATTTTTACTTTTATAAGAACTGTTTTAGGTAAAAATATAGTATTGTAATCATATACATTATATGCATTCAGGCAGTGACAGAAAAAATATTCAGATAATTGTCTTAGAAACAGAGCAAAATCATAGGTTGTATTTCTCTATTATTAAGAATTTATTAATTGTTTGATTTTCTTCTGGTCAAAATTATGTATATATTTTTTAACAAATTTCATATGAATTTAAGATTATTTAAACATTTCTGCTGTATACTTTTTCTCAGGCTCAGTTTTTTTTAATAATTTAGGAGAGACTCAATGTTAATACAATATTTAAAATGATACTTAAGTCTCCTTTGATCTCTTTTGGCCTATGATTTTGTTAGACACATTTTACAGAAACAATCCCCACTCATATATTAGCACACAAAAAAGAAAATTTAAATCAGCCTTATTAAGAGATATTTTGATTAATAAAAGTGGCATTAATCATTCTCACTATATTTTTACTGATGATGTGTTTTGCATCTTGGTCAATAATGCAAAATATTGTTCATGATATTGTTGTAAATCATTTTTATCATTGTCTGTTGAAAAGAAATATTGACTTTAGGTAGAGAAAAAATTTTTTTCCATAGAAACTATGACTAAAAACAAAATGTTTACAAGGATGTAAATATCAGATTATTTTTACAAATACAGTGACTACTTAATCTAAATAATCTGCATTTTAATTGCTTGTCCTGTATTGAAAATTATGCAAATTAAAAAAAATTCTATGCTTGTAGTATTCGAAACTCATTCTTTGAAACATTAAATTTAGAATATCTAAAATTATTGATTTATAGCTCTGATCAACCAAATATGTGTCTTTATATAAGATTAACAATTTAATTTTTATTGTGCTACAAATGAGAAAATAAAGTTCCAATGCTGTCAATAACTACCATTGAGAGTCACATTATTGTTTTCAGTCTACAATTTTATTACAATATTTATATTATTATATTGTAATATTTTCATTAAAATGAAATTTACTGTTTTAGTTTTTGTGTATGAGATCAGGCTGTAATTTGAAACTCTTTTTTAATGTATTTTATTATATACTAAAATATTAGAATTAAGAAAATTATTTTAAAATTATTCCTTGATCAATTTTATGAAACTGCAGAAATATACAGAATATTTTCTTAATTATAAAATATGTAAAATTCTTGTATGCATATATGCAAAAATATTTTCTTAACGTTAGTTTGTATAATATATTCTCTGCAAGTTAAATGCGTGCAAGTATTTTATTTATTCTTTCTTTATTTTTTTTTAAATTCTGATATAAAATTATTATCCTTTTATAACAGTTATAGATTATTATATTGCAATTTTTTAATATAAATGATATTAATGATTTATAAAATCTTTCAGCATCCTGGTGGGCCAGAAATTTTGTTGGAATATGCTGGTATGCTTATTTAACAGAAATATATTTGTATTCTTCCTGTGAATAGTATTATTTATTTAGTTTTATGGTTGAAATTTAAATTTATTTCTGGATAAAATGAGTATTCCGACATATTATATTCAAGTGAATATTAAGCATGTTATTTTTAATCCGATTAATATTTCTTATTCATTTGCTATTAATTTTATAGTTTTATTCTAATGATGAAATAAAAAAGTGTTTTTAATGTATGTTTTATTAAAAAATTTATAGAATTTAAGAAATTAAACTAGATGTCAAAAATGATTTTACTTTATCAAAAGTAAATTAGAAAAGATTGAAGATATATATGTCCTGGGCATAATTTATTTTTTAAAGTTTTAATATAATTAAATTATAAAATTGAACTGTATCAACATTTTTATCAGATTCTATTATAAATTAGGAGTTGTTCTAAACACTTTAATGTCAAATTTCATTGATATAAATTTGCTCATTGATGAATTTTTAAAACTTTAATATAAGTTTATATTATTTTATTAAAAAATTTATATATATATACTTGCTGTATTGGACAAGTTTTCATAACTAGGAAATGTTGCAACTGTAATAGGAGTTGTAGTCATCTATCAAGTTTTTTTTAACTAAGAGCATATTAAAAATATTGGAATTATTTTGTAATGAAGAGTTCAGCCTGTGTGTGGTTAACAGCTTTAAACATCCTTTTATCATTAATGGTGATATTGTGTAGCATAGTTTATCATTATTTGTAGAAGTTTAGATGTATTTCTTACCTATTCATACATGTATTCAAACTACAAATTACATAAAATTTTCATATTATTTTGAGGCTTCTTAGCTTATTAGATTATCAAGTTTATGCCTACAATTTTTTCTAATTTGTAACATTTAAGATATTTTTTTATTTTTATTTACTAATTTTTTATTCTAAGCTTTATGTAAGTTGAATATAATCTAGGAATAATAAATATTAATAATTTGCTCTAAAATATATATATATATGTATATAAGTTTGTTATTTTTATCAAGTATATTTTTAAAAAAAGTGAATCGGAGATATTGTTTCCTAAAATAATGACATCAACAAGTGAATAAATTGTTTTCTTAGGTAAAGAAGCTACTGAAGCATTTGAAGATATTGGACATTCTTCAGATGCAAAAATGCAGCTGAAACAATATGAAATAGGAGAATTAGTTGAGGTATATTATTCTATCCACTATTATGTTGTGTGCAAAATAAATTATTGCATTTTTATTAACAAAACAAATAGCTAAAATAATTATACACAAATGTTTTTGTTCAGATTTTTAAAAAAATATTTTTTTATTTATTTTTTTAATTTCATAATTTTTTAATGTAAATTATAGTAAACATTATTTTTTTTAAAAAGAACTACAAAATGTATAAAAATATTTCATTTGCATTTAAAGGAATTTCATGTTACCAAATTTACAGATTTGGAAACAAAAGAATAAAAAAAATTTTCTTCTTTGCATATGATTTATATATTTTAAAACTTACTTAGGACTCACACATAATTTTTTAATGTAGAAATCATATCTTGAGTTTGACTGATCTTAAAATTACTTTAAAGTAATTCAGTACTAACGTTAGTAAATCATTCTTTTCAAAATATATTTTGATTTGCATTTTGAAATATGAAGTAACTAGCTGTAAACATTTTATACACTGCAGTATTTAATTTGATATCTATTTCGCTTATTATTTTTTTGTGATGGAGCATTTTTATTTAAATTTAGATTCATATGTTGATGTTGAGAAAACATGATACAATACTTAACGTCAAATTTTGTTGAATTTAAACTTTTTGAATGTTAAAATATATTCTTATTTTCTTTAATTATATATATATGCTAAGATAAATTCAGAGTTCATTAAAAGCTTCTGTGGATTGTGCAGGATTTGTACAACTCCTAGAATTTGAAAAATTGTTTTAAGAGCCCTTGAAACTTTTAGAATTTCATCTAGACTCCTTAAAAATCATTAATCACCTCTGGAATTTTTACTTAAAGTTTGATAAATATATTTTTTGTTAGAAAATATTATAATTTTTTTATTTTAATGTTTTAAAATTTTTAATAAAATTGTCCAAAAACAAAATTGACCAGTATCTCTTAATTTTACCACTGGATGGTGGCATAATCGATATTTGATTGCTATTATATGCATAACTGCTTACTAAATTGAAAATCCAGTTCAGCCATAGTAGCTTCTTCATGATTCAGTTCAATCTGGATCAGATGTAATGTTTAGAATTTATGTGTGTGAAATGAAGTGAAATAACCACCAATAAGTTACTTATGTTGTGCAAACAGGCAGTTCATTTTAATTTATTCTCTTTCTGTTTGTGTTCTTTATATGTTACAAAATTCACTGAATATTATTTAAATATAAAATTTCTGAATTAAAATAAGCTTTCCATATTTTTCTTGGTGAAAATTATGTATAATTTCATTGAATCAGGATGAGTTTTATTGTTTATCAATGAAGTGAAGTATAAAATAAATTATTTAATATGCCTGGTGTAAAGTGCCCTTTTAATGACCAGTGAACTCAGGTAAAGCCATACAAAAATTGGCTTTTGCATGGTTCAGAAGGATTACATGTGCCCATTATCTATCTAGTTTGCAAGAAAAAATGAAAATCTCAAATATGGGGAAATCTTATATAAAAGAAAAAAATTGCATGTATTTATTAGAATAGGTTATGTATGCCAAAATATCTAATCATTTAAAAGATTTTTTCTTGATTACTGTTACTCCAAAGAATGTTCTGAAAATTTAGATTAATTTGCTTTTCCAAAATAAATTTTAAAGGCTTGAAATTCTGAATACTTAAAGCTTTAAACAGTGGATTCAGATACAGTTATTATAGCAATATAAATTCGTTCAAGCAATGTTTTGATACCGTGCTATTTGCAAAGCAATTAAGTTGTGGTAAAAAAAAGCATGCTTATTTAATAGTTTTTGTAATTGTAACTTATTTTTCCAGCTTAATGAAAGAAAAAATTAAGTATGCTAGTAATTATGTGCTTTTCTTTAATGAAAATTTAAATCATCTGCAGCCAAAATAACTGGATTGCTAGGTAAGATTTTAGGATAATGATACTGTTAAAATGCTATTATTAGTCAAATTTTTTTGGTCTTTTAACTGGAGATATTTTAATTGAATAAGTGAATGAGAAGTGCTTTGTATTAAAATGGCTGATTCTTTAAAAAGTGTAGAGCATTCAAATTTTGTAGTTTGAAGCTGGAAAGAGGCTGTTATATACATCTTAAAATACTCAACAAATTAATAAATAGGAATCTAATGATGCTTAGAAACTCAAAAATTTCTCATTATTTTATACAATATATAATTTAGTAATGCAAGGAATATTGTATATTTAAACACTGAGATTTATTATTTGAATAAAAGATTTTCTGTTTTATAGCTGTTATTGAGGGCTTTTGTATATTTTATTGAGAGCTTTTGAAGTAATCTGTAATTATAATTTATATAAAAAAGTAATCATATTAATTTTTACTATTTACAAATATAATTGAAAATTATTGCATATGCATAGTTATATGGATATTTAATTAAGAACTATTGGTGAAAGAATTTTTTTTTTAAATAAATGTTGATATACCTCCTGGAAATTCTTTGTTTCAACATGTGGTAAATTACTGGAATTTGATTATTGAAAATCTATATGAACCCTGAAACTAGTATATAATCTTATAATTTCCAAGTAGTGTCTATATCTATTTGGAATTCTAAATTTGTATGCTTTTTCTTATTCCTTGTTAAATTTTTATGCTTTGTTTTATTAATATTTTATTATTTTCTAATTTTTATGTATAATTATATTTTTTAAATTCACTTACTGTGATGTTTAAAAAAATTATAATGATGTTTTATTTTGAGTGCTTTAAAATTATTTTTTCTCTTTTTTAGGGTGAGAGAAAAAATGTAGCAAAGGTATATTTCATGTTTTCGTTTCCTTAATTTTACCATACAAATACAAATTGTTTATTTAATATTAAATCTTTGTATGTAGTTTTGTAACAAGTAATATTTTTCATGGTACATTTTAAATTTATTTAAAGATAAAAGAGCAAACAATATTATATGTAATTTCAAATGTTAAACTTTAAGCTCTCTTCTTCTGCATTAAATTTTTTTTTAATTTAGCAAGATGAATTCTTTTAATAAATTTTAGATAATTGTTGTAATTAAAGACATTATTTTACTATATAAATGTTTTCCATCAAACAATTATTTTAAATCCTTCTATTATGGAAATGTATATATTTAATTTGTTTATAAAACTTATTTTATTGAACCTTAAATAGATTTAAATTTTTAACTATTCTTAAGTTTGTAATGCAATACCAAAAAAAAAAAATTACAATTATAGTAGTTTAGTAGTTTATTCTCAGTACAATTGAAATATTTTTAGAAAATAAAACTGATAAAAATGTGTAATATATTACACTTTTTTAAATTTTAAAACTATAAAGAAATTTTTTTGTAATGCATATTTTTTATTTTTTCAATATAGTTTTTAAAGTAATAAAGTATATATTTTGAAAATTAAAGGTTTTAAAATAGAGAGTATTGTAAAGTGAAAATCTTGTATCAAATGATGAATTTGGATATAAGTTGAATATGTATGGCATATCAATATAAGAGTTAAATATATTAGCATGCTGTATGATAATTTTTATTCATTACACATTTCATTTTAAAAGTTGTTTTCAATTATACTTTGTTAGTATATATATTAGGTTGGGGAATAAGTTCGTAGCATTTTTAACAAATATTTTTATTTAAACAAAAAACAATTATATCAATAAGTTAATTAATTATATGTTCACCATTGCTGCTTACAACCTCTTCCCACCTCTCGATTAATTAGTTGATGTCGTTTCACCAAAAATTGCCTAATCTAGTGTCAAAGAAGTTGTTGAGCCAGTTTTTAAGAGCCTTTTGGGACACTGGGAAATGGTCAAAAAAATTGCCACAGTCAACAAGGCTACATTGTCCTACATGAATGAGGCTATTCGATTGAAAAGACCTGATCGATATAGTCAAACTATACTCCTTTACAACAACACCAAGCCCCATGGTGCACAAGTTTTCAAAGCTGTATTCCAAAAGCTCAAATGAGAGGTGCTTCAGCATCCGCCATATTTCCTGACCTTGCACCGACCATCTGTTACCATCTTTTCTGCCCCTTGTGAAACCATATGATGGGCGTTATCTTTGATAACAAAGAGGTCCTTAAAAACTGTCTCAACAAATTCTTTGACACCAGACCAGGCTATTTTGGCGGAATAGCATCAACAAATTGGTTAGGAGGTGAGAAGAGGTTGTAAACAGCAATAGTGAATACATAATTGATTAACTTATTGATATAACTATTGTTTTTTGTTTAAATAAAAGTCTTTGGCAAAAACACTATGAACTTATTCCCCATCCTATTATATTTTATTTCTGTGAATCCTCATAATGATTTATATTTCTTTTAGATTCCTTCAACAAGTAGTTGGTAAGTTTTTATAACATATGTTCTTTCATGATGCTTAATATTTTTTATAAAATGCTATTTTATATATTTTTATTCTGTGTAGCTGTTCTAGGTTTCTGAATATTTTTAATTTTACTCTAAAACTTTTTATATTAAATTTACCTCCCTTTCTTTTTACTTAATAAGCAGTTATATGTTTGTAAGAGAATTTATTTTTCCTATATTTTATGTTTGTCCAGTCAATTGCTATAAAAGCTATATTTGTAGTAGCACTGTAAGGTTTTTCAAATGTCATGCAATACATGATATTTTAATTATGCTTCAAAACAGGTTAATAATAGTTAAAAGATTTTAAGAAATCTAAAAAAACAATAAAAGTTTCAGGATATTTCTTCATATTTGTTGTAAGTAAAAAGTAACTAACTTAATAGTTTAGTCTTCTAATAGTAGTAGCCTAAAATAGCTAGTAAAAAATAGCTAAACTTCAAAAAATTTTTTAAAGAACGTAACATATTATCTTCTGACATAAGTTAACATATTTAGTTCTAATATATTTTACATATATCATGTATATTATTAATCTACTAGTAAATTCTGAAATACCATTAAATTCAGTTTGCTTTTGTGACAACTTACAAATGTTGTTTTGAATCAAACAAATAACTCTAAAATTTTAAAAACAACTATTAACTTTATTTTTTAAATTAGTAATTGAGAAGTGCATGGTCGATTATAATGGTTTTATGGCTTTTAAATTGCTTTGTATTCTACTTACTTACTGTGAAAATGTAAGATTGGATAAAAACGTTTTGCTAGGATTTTCACGCATTGCAAAAAACAGCAATATTTTTGGCTTTGTTAATATTTTATTTAATTTCTTCTGATGCAAAATACTTAAACAATCATTTTGTGATACATTAAACGAATTAGAATTTTTAGTAAAGTATAGTTATCTATTTTAAAGTATGTAAGCAATTTAAAAAATTCAGATAAAAAGAAATTTTTTCACTGTGTTGTATTCCCGATAGAATTATATCATTTGTATGTTAGAAATTTAAATTTATTTCAAGGGTTATGATAATATAATTTTTTATATCCATTAATAAACTTATATTTATTTTTTCTAAAACAATAAAAAATTTAAGAATATTTTGAATTGTTTGTTATATGTTTTGAGCAAATAAGATAAATATATTTTTTATTATTTGTATGTTTGTTTTAAAAATAAAATAAAAATGAAACAAAAATTATAATATTAAACCTATTTTTAAGTTCTTCCTTTTATACTTATTATATTGTAATGAAATTATGAAATTACATATTTGTCTTGAATTTTTAAATGTTTGTATCAAGTCCTTAAAATTCATTGACATAATATTTAATTATTTGGAAGTAAAATTGGCAGATATTTTTGAATTTAATATTATTTTTTAATATCATTTGTACTGGACTTAAGTGTAACAAGTAATTGGAGTTATGAAAATATTAATCCCTGAAAAAATTAATTTTATACCTTAAACAATTTTTTTCTTCAGTTTTTATTGTACTTCTAAGTGTAATATGCAAAAAATGGGCTTGATAATGTTCCTTTTTTATATGTTTGTTAAACGTTAAAAAAAATTAAGTTAGAATTTATATTTGATTTGATTAAATCTGAAAGTTGAATTCAGAATTATACAAATGAACAAACAAACATAAATTTTTTACTATCTGAAAACAATAAGGCATTTTAAAATATTCCTAATTTTTGTGATAATTTTTGTTGAGAATTATCCATATTATCAGGTGTGTTCTTCTGTAATTATTGATGGCCTCCCTTCTGCAGCTTCCGGATGCGATATTTTCTTCCTCTGGGCTTGGCATTGACAGCTGTTATATTATACAAAGTGTATTCTCGCATGAACAAATAAGCACTTTGGCTTCCCTTTTGCTGTGTGCCAAATGTATGCAGTGGAGCTACTTGATGAAGATATTTCCATCATTATAATCTGTTCTCAGTATGTTTAGTTTACTGATTGTAAGATTGTTGATGTCCTTCAATGTACAAGCATAGATTTTATATTTATGCTCCTAAGTTCATAAATCGTTTTGTAACGTATGTGTCATTCATTTTTACTCTTTTTTTTTTCAAGTTATAATATTAATGAAATATTTACTTATTATTTTTATGTATGTAGAATGATGTTATAACTTAATTATTAATAATGTGAAATCATATCTCTGCTTGATTATAAATTTACCAATTGTTTCAATTGCAGTTATTAGGAAAACTATGCTAAATAAAAAGAAATTTTTAAATTACTCGTATAGTTTATAAATCAAAACAAATATTGTTGTAAATTGATTCTTTAAGAAATGTGCCTTTAAAACTTAAATGTTTTTAGTATATATTTTGAATTACTCAATGCACTGAAGTAAATATGTGATAAATATCATTTTAAATACATAAATTTTGATAACAGTCAATCGCACAAAGGAGTTATAACAATGTATTTTACTTCCTAATCAATTTGAAGAATTAATTTTTATATCTTAATTACTAATTTGAAATTTTTCTGTATTTTATTTCTGTGATTTCAAAAAGGAAAATTCTGTATAAGAAAAAAATATCATTTCTAACTATTGCAAAGACAAGCTTTCTTTGCATGGAATAGGAATAAAACTATATATTTCAAACCAATATTTGTTATTCTATTTTAATGCTAAATTTATAAGCAATAATGTTTCAAATCAATACTGAATGTTTTTTTTTTTTATTTAATGTTCTAAGGAAAACAAAATTAGGAATAGAAATTTATGTAATTATAGTCTTCCTTTTTTATAATATATTTTTACAGTAGTATATACTTAGCAATTTCTTGTAACTTTGTTATATGTAAATAGCTGTTACTGTATACATTTCCAAACTATGCAATGTTGTTAAGCTTTATTAAAATCTTATTATAGCTAGTGTTTATTTATTGATCACTTAGATGAAAAAATTTCCAACAATATAATTTTCTATATTCTATTTAAAATTATAATGAATTATGATGTTATTTGAATGCACATGTATTATTACAAATGCTGGTTCAATGTTTTTTGAAATTTTATAAAATATATTGTTTGGAATTTATGGTATTGAATTAAGATTAGTATATCATGTAATCGAATTTGTACTTTGATAAAATTAAATAACATTATTATTTTTTTTTTAACATAAGGCATAATTTTTTGTTTTGTAAGAACATGCTTAATTAAAAGACATTCCAATAAATTTTTCCTTTCCTTAAACCATGCAAGTGATATTCTTTAAAATGATTTAATTATATTTCGGAATAGGCTGTTTTTCATTTGTTGATTCAATGGAAAATATTCAAAGTGTTTTATTTAGTTGTTATATATCAAATAGTGTCATTCTGTGATAAAATAAAATACTTACATATTTCATAAAATTATTTAATAATGAATTTTGTTTATTGGCCTTTTTAATAAAACTTTTTTTTATAACTATGTTTATTTGTCATTCATTTTTGTCTTGTATTTGTTCATTAACCTAGTTAGTCATTTAATATTTTTAATTATTTATGTGTGAAAAAATTATACTGTCTCTCTTTTACTATGTAAATATTATTAATATTTGCTCCAGCAAACTTTATACGAACAGACAGTATTGCTTGATTGGGCTTCTTAAAATTATTTTTTTCAATAAATAATTCTGAAATAAACCTCTTCAAGTACTGCTGTGTACTGTAATGTGTTATATCTGTTACATTTTCAATGCTGAATCAGTAATTGCACTATTTTAGTGAATGGTTATGCTGTTTTAATATTTTATTTGTTTTTATTGGATGATAATGTGATAAGATAGGAGATATTGTTCAAATTACTGCAAAACCTGTCTCGGTGTAGCTTTTCGAAGACTCTTTGAGTTCTTTTTTACTTTTTAAATTAAGTTGACTCATATTTTCAATAAAATTTTTTGACCAACATGTCGAATTTGTGGAAATATAAGTATTTTATATATTATATTTGCATTTGCTTTGGATGCCAATAACTATTGATTCTGTGTACAAATGCATACAGTTGTAATGCAAACTCTAATAAAAGTGAATAATTCAATATATAAAATATCATGATTCGGATGTGTTGGCTTCTTTAAAATGTTCATTTCAAGCGTTTATTTCCTATAGAAAATGTTTGAAAAGAAATCTTTGATGAATAATCTATCTCTATGTGTCTTATATATAATAGTGTGCATTGAAATGTCGACACACCCTATCTGAATTTTTTCAACTTTTCAGGTAATTGCAGTTTAATTTCAATAAATTATTGTTTTGCTCGTATTTAAAAATTGTAAAAGAAAAATAATACAAAACTCTGTTGATTTCATTTTATAAGAACACCTTCATGTCAATATATTTAAGCAGGGTAAAAAAATATATCCAGAGTGCCATTGGTACACAGCTGACATGGCTTCCTCTGCTCATATTTTGATGTATCTAAGTTTTAACAATGGCAGGGTTGCGGGGGACTCCTCCCCTCCTTTTTTAAAGAAAAAAAATAGAAATTTTCTTATTTATGGAGATTGTATAGCTCTGTTAGGTATAATCTCGAGATTAGCAACACACACAACAAATCTTAATTGCCATTTTTAGTCTTCAATTTGTTAATTATAATACTAGAGGAAGAAAAATAAAATGGAAATGTATACCACATTCAATGTCATATTCTTACTATTAAATTTTGTAGATAAAAAAATACAGAAAGATGAAATTTATGTTTAATTAACGTTATAAAAAAATCTTTTTTTTTTTTTTTTTTTTTTTTTTTTTAAATAAAAAATATATTTTAAAGGTAATTGGAAAAATATTATAATAATATTAATTGGCTGTGTGTAGTATCATACTGTGCAGCAAACTGCAATTTCTTTGAAAACATATATGAAAATTTTTCATTATTTTAAATCATTAATAGGAAAAACAATACATAATCGATTAAAATAGTATGCTGTAAAATGTTAAATATTCTTCTAGTAAATGTATTACATTTTAATAAATAAAAGAATAACGATATTAAATTAACATAATTGTCACATTTAAAAATTCAAATATTTTTTTCACTGTTCATGCTGAATTGGCAGTCCAATGGCTTTCATTCAGTCATTGATAAGTATGATTCTCACATCGGGCGTGAATGTTTATAATGATTCAGAATCCACCTTAAATTGTAGTTCCCTTTGTAATTAATACTTGTGTACAAAAATAAGGTTGTTGAGCAACTAACAAATTAACTAGTGTCTACTATTATCATATAAGCAAAATTATTTTCTGCAAAATAAATAATAAAAAGTTTGTGACAAAATAAAACATTAAAAATGAATTCACACATAAATATATTCAAATATAAACTTTTTGTCATTCATTTTTAATTGTTAACTGAATGAATTATCTAAACTATTGAGAATTATTTAATTTTATGAAAATTAATTTATTCAGCAAGTGCGAAGAAATATGTTCTATTAAAATTTCTGTATATTTATTTTCTGTTGAAACGTGCAAGAGAATCATTTCGATTTTACAAGAGGCAATGAAGAAAAGAATAGGTTTAAATTTATCAGGGGAAATATCAAATTCATCTACACCAAATGCATATAAAAGTAATTTGGGTCAATTGACTCAGTAAAAGTTTTAATCTTAAATATTGGATACAAATTCAAGGAAGTATGTGTTACTGGATTTAAGACTTGAAAATTATTGGTAAAAAAATTTTTTTTCAATTTTGTTTATTTTACAAACTTTAAATTAATAAACCTTAAACATTGCATGTTACAATTTTTGCAATAATTTTACTGGTATTAAAGTTGATTATGCGTATAACTTTGAAATTTTAATTGAAATGTTATAATATTTATCATTAAATGTCATGTAGTATTGTGTGGTTTAGAATTATAATATAAATCTAGTAAATTTTGTATACAGAATGTTGCACTTGTATAAAAAACGTATGAAATCAACACTGGAAATTTCTCAAATTAAATTATCAAATTTGAGAGTAAATAGTTAGTATATAGGTTATGTAATTGAAAAATGATGTAGAAAATTCTAAAATATTGTTTAAAAAGTTATAAAAAAATATGCGTTTTTGAAATTCATTCAAAACAACTTCTCTATAAAGAAAGCCTATTTGTGCTTTGAAATCAATAATTTTAGAAAAAAAAAATTCTTTTAACTATCTTCAGAGAGAGATAACAAATCTATAACTTTTACAAATTAAGTATAATCTAACTTTTATAATAAAAATTATAAAATTTTTTCAACCATCAAAATCCACTCTATATTTGCTCACTGAGCATTAAAAAGACGTCTCAGTTATCGATCGATGTTGAATTCTTTTTAAGAACGATGCGGTACATATTTTTGAAAATGTATAAGGAAATAAAAACATATAAGGAAATGAAGTAACTCCAAATTGTTAGCATGCTGCTTCCAAGGACTAGGGAAAGAGAATAGCTGGTTTAAATGCTCCCCGAAACTGACACCGGAAATAAACGTTGATGACGTAGTCAGGCTTCGAAGGAGAATAAGCTACCTGCAGTTTCTAAGCAAAAAACTTATTTTTTATTTTTCAGTTCATTTTGTTTATAATCAGAGTGAAAGAAACTACAAATGCCTCTCGAATATTAAATAAATTTGCAATTATTTAATAAAGCCCAAAAAATTATTACTAATATATTGAAATTAATTTAAAATTGTATAACCAATATAAAAATAAATTTCAGTTTATTTTGATTTTTTTACTATTGACCCATTTCTTGTTTTTTTGTTGAGCTTTATTATGAGATACTATCGCTGCATTTCTATTTAAATACGTAATTCGTATAAATATGTTCTCAAGCGAAAAAAAGTTTAATTGCCTTTCGATTTACAGTAGGAAAAGCTATGACATTTTTCCCTTTAAAAAATGTGTCGCCATGAAATTCCATTTGTTCTATAGTTTCCTTCCATGCTTTTGTTGGAACTTTAAGTCCACCAGCAGAAATTAAATTCATCCACTCGGAATGATTGGGCATATCGACTAAATTTCTTGATACAGTTCCAAGTGAATTATATTTAATTTTATAAGCAATATAACCTGCCACATAAACCATAGCTTCTTTTTCAAATGGAGATATATCACAATTTGGATTGGAAGACGCAAGCTCATTTTCCCAAGAGATAAAGGTAAGGGATTAACTAAGAATTCATCATCTTGAGAATCAAAAGAATTGATAATTTCTTGACGTTCTTTTACATTAAATGCAGAGTATAACATTTCACTTGTTAAATAAACGCCTGGTCCATTTTCTAAAGAGTTTACTTTCGGTGACAAATTAGGTAATTTATTTGCGAGTAATATTTTTTTTAAGCGAACTTTTACATCAGAAGGAGAAGGATGGTCATTGAATCTCCCGAGACTTCTAATTTGGCTGAAGAGGCTTTCGAGCGCATCTTGAGTAAATCTACTTATCAAAATATAAGATACATTTATAGATTTTAAGTCTTCATATAATCCATAAAGAGAATGAATTGAAATAATCCCTTTCTGAAAAGGCAAAACCGATTTTTCTCCAAATACACGTAAATTGAAAACTTCCTACATGATTGCGCTTAAGGTTTTTTTTTTTTTTTTCCAGTATTAAAGTATTTTTCACTCCAAAAGCAATTTTTAAAGTCTTGTTACTGGGAGGAATTGGTAAGGAGTCGTTCATAATATCAAATAAATTATCGATTAATGAAAAAAATGCAACCGTTTTAGTATTTCCAGTGAAATGTATTATAGCTTTAACAGTAGTTTCCGAAAATAAAGTCTTTACAGGTGTAACCTTTTGTCTTTCATTTCCTTTAGCAGTTAGAAATTGGGGCTTTAGTTTATGGCAAATTTTTATTTCCCCGACATCTTTAATCAATATCTCATATAATATTCTAGAATTTATTATTGTACTATCACGTAAAGCTAAACCACTGTCTAAAAAATGGTTTCTCAATAACTGGATATAATGAAGCATATCAGCGAAAACCTATATCTTCCTTGAATCTTTTGAAGGATGAAGAAAACACGATTTGTCAATAGTTATTTCGAGTTCTTCCCATAAGGTATGACACTCGCCAAGATCCGAAATTATTGCTCGAACTTGAACACCGGTGAATTCAACTTCTTCTGTTAAATAAAATAAAAGTTTTTTATTCATTTTACAGTCGAAGTCAAAAAATATTGGCTGTCTCTTGCCTTGGCTGCTTCCTATCAATCAGTGTAAATGGCAGTTAATTTGGACAACGTTTCTAGTTACAATCCAGTTTAGTTAAGACACTTCTTTTAAATTAGGACAAATTATTCCTGTCTAATAAGAAATCGAATTAGAATGTGAGTGATAAACAAACCTAACTATTGAGGCTCAGCATGGTCTAATGGTAGCAAAGCAATCGTCGCAATATAAGGTCCGGGTTTAATCCCAGCCACTGTTAAGCAACTGGCGTTGTTTAACAACAGCCACTATTGCGTTTTTACTTGCCTCATACACATCTGCAGGAGTGGATGCTTGGGAGTTTTCTGGTATTCTTCCCTCCCTTACGATACACCAATACGGCCTATTATCTTTGAAAAGTTCTCCCATTAGTAATTTACACGACGGGTGCTAAAATGCTTTACAACAAACGGTCTTGGTCGTTAGGCTGTCAGAAAAATATCATCAAATTTATTTTTGAAAAAATATTTTTACAGTATTAGTTTAAGTTTAAATAGTTTTATTTTGAGTAAAATCAAAAATCGTTTGAAAAAATAGAAAATTATATATATATTAAATTTGATATCTAATTAGTAAATAAATCTTATAAATATATCTATTTGGTGATATCAGTTAATCTATTTTTAAGAATTTACTAATATCTCATTTGTTCATATAAAAAAACAAGAAAAATATTTTAATTTCAAATGAGACATATTTCGATCGTTCAAACGTTAAACACATTTCAATTTCAAATGAGGCATATTTCGATTGTTCAAACATTAAACATATTTCAATTTCAAATGAGACATTACTTCTTAAAAATTTTTAATTAATAGCCTAGATATCAAGATTTTACTCTGTCTGCAGTCTACATTCCTTTAATAGTAATAGCAATATCATAATTGATGAAGTAATAATCAATAATTTAACCGAAATACCTAGAAGTTCTTAAAATCGGAAGAACATTCAGGAAAGTTCTAGGGAAAACTAATCAAGTTGATGTTTTAAATTATTTTTATTTTCGATATATATATATTAGATTTTTCGGAATCAAAATAACTGAAAAAGTAAATATTTTTATTTTTTATTGATCATTTCAAGTAAGTGTTAATGTTTTTGAGTTTAATTGTATCTATATTTTTGAAAATTTTGATTATTATTTATTTATTTACTTATGTATCACATTTAATTCAGTCTCATTAAAAGCAAAAATAATCAGCCAATTTTACTCTGTGACTATAGATATAAAATTATAAAATTAATAATAATTTTCCTTATTATGGAATTAAAAATGTCGAATGTATTTTTTATAAATTTATACCTTAATACTAATTAGCCAGAACATATATTTTTCAGTTAAATAAATAATACCAAATTTTGAGTTGATCTCTCCAGACATCGGTCTTCTGATGGCAGCTATGATTTTGAAAATATTAACTTTATCCACATACAATGGAAATCCTTGATTGCCCATTAATTGGAGAGATATCATCAGTCCACAAATACTTTCTATAGCAACAGGGAGGAAATTAGTATTGCAGGTGTCATTCTCATTAACAGTTTGACATCATTAGTCATTGTTTCTTATCAGTTGTTGAATTTGTATTGCCTGCGACATCAAGAGATGTTAGTGCAATGGTAACCTGACAATGAAATATTGATATTAGTGAACTGAGTATTGTTTATTTCAGAATTTTTATGACGCAAAAACTATTGATGCTCATCTACTAGTGACTTTATAATTTTCAATATTTTTTGCTCCTTTACACCACTGTTTATTTTTTCAAATTCACTGGGTGTCACGACTGGCATTGGCAGAACAATTTCAGCTGCAGGCTTTTTGTGTGTGTGTGTGTTATCGATTCTTTATCATTTGACCAATTTCTTTTTCTTTCTAGCTTAAGCATGAAGAGAAAGTTAAACAAATTTTACTTTTTCCATGTAAAATTTCATTTATCAAATTTAGTTGTTCTCTTTCTAAAAATTTATATGAATAATAATAATCTAAATCTATTTTTATAATATGTCCAACACACAATTTATTATTGATGTACTTATTATTTTAATAGAATGAGTGAAATAATCGGTTAGAAAGTTCTATCTCGTTATATGGATTGAATTAAAATCTATCTGACTTCAAGAAAGAATATTTGACTTTTATTGTGAAATAGCTTTTGAATAAAACTTTTAAAATTTTATTAATCAATAAAAATTGTAAGAAAATTTTTTCACTTGTTATCAATTTTATTTTACTTTTATATCATTTATTGTTCCCAAAATGCATATATTGCGTGATAAAAAAGCAATACAATAACTTTTTCACTGTGGATTGAGAAAGAGGCGCATTCAGAAATTTGTTTTCTTCAAGAAGTTATGAAGATCGACACACACAGATATTAACGTTGATATTTTGTATTCTTTTTTAAATTCCTGATTTTTGAAAACATACCTTACTTTTTCTTTTAAAATAATTTTTTAGAAGATAATCCACAAAAGATTATCTAAAAATAGCAATTACTAAACGGATCTTTTAGGAACTCTTAACACCTTGAAGAGTATTTTTTAAAATATGCTTCGAAGAATTAATTTTTATTTACATAAAGAATAATATTTATAAAAATAAAATATCGTTCATTTCTGAGGAATTTTGTATTTCGTAAATTCGAATATTTTTAGAATTTTTATATTACAGTAGTCTTACGTATTTGCGATAATCTTGTGTATCATCTAGAAATAACTGAAATACTCCACAAGTAAACATCCTGTTAAAAGAATTTAAATCAGCGCAATCGAATAGAAACTTCACCAATGCAAAATACATAACTAAGGAATTAACGTGGCGGAAAGCGATAGCTAAGGGTACTTGAAGTGTAATTCTCAAAAAATATAACAAATACGGGTTTAAGGAATAGAATATATAATTACTTTCATTTTAATTATAGAATCTGCAATTAAAACCCTTCTGAAATAGAAAAAAGTCGCCACAAATTAATCATTTACTTATTTTCCTGATTTTTCCTAAAATAATTATTTCATTTACAATAATTTATTTTTTATAAGTAAATTTTGAAACAAGAATTTAAAAGATTTTAATTTTTCTCATTCACATCTAAAGGAATTTAGTCGAGTTACAACTTGATTGACGCAGGAAATATTCTTTCTCATATTGTGTCCTTGATATTTTATAGTGGTGACTCAAATTATTTTTTTTATAAGTAATCCATAAATGTACTCGATCAAAAATTTTATATTATTCTTATGATTGAATTTGACTTTACAGCTTTTAAGATATCAAAATAATATTTTTAGAAAAATGTTATTGTTTATTATCAAAAATTATTTTTTTATATTTTTTACGATGTGCATTAATAATACTATTTTGTGATTCCTACAAATAGATAAATGAATTTTCGGTTATCCTTTTTTATAAATAATCAATAATTCCTAAAACTATATATTCTTCGAAAAAAACCAATACTGTATAAACAAATGTTTTTTAGCAACAAACGGGGAAAAAATAAAAAAGAAAAATTTTAATATTAATTTAAAAACTTTTAATACAATAAATAAATTTTTTACATTACAAATAAGATTTTTTTTATTAACAGAATTATTTAATCTTTTTGCTAACCTCAATGCATTGATTTTAATGGATTATTGTCGATAGATAGAGAAAAATGTTTAAAAAGCTTTTAATTGAAAAAAAATTAATTTATGTTGTGATAAAATATATTTCTTAATTGTTTATTTTTAAGAATGAAATATTTTGAAATATATTATCACGGTCAACTATTCTTGAGAAGTGGTTTTCCTAGCATTTTTTTTATTTTTGTAACTGTCTGAAGTTCGAAGGATTTTTTAATAAAAGCCATCTGTTTTGGGAGCATATGTACTTTCGATTTTAAATTTTAAATCCAATATTGTTTTAATCATAAAGTTAAAGAAGGAAAGTATTTTTATGCGTTTTTGAAAAGAGAAATAATCAAAATAATTTTAGAATTTCATTTACAAGTTAAAATTGAGAACAGAGATTAAATATAATTGTTTATTCCTTCGTAGAAAGTATTAAAGTGTATAAGACCATTAAAAATTAAAGAAAATACCTTTAGTATTTTGATGATTCTTCATTATTTAGAATACTTTTTCTTTGATAGTCATTTTCAACCTTTTTTCTTCACAGAACTAGGATTAATTAATATTTCTTGTAAATTTTGATACTTTCCACGAAGGAATATACAGTTGTATTTAAACTGTTCTCAATAATAACTATGTAACTGATATTCTAAATTTTATTTTTAAATTATGAGAAAATTTATAAAATGATATTTTAAATAAAATAATCTTAATTCATTTTCACGAAAAAATAGTTGTCGAGAACGATATTCTGTTATTAGAATTTGACCTCTAAACAAGATTTCATTAAAAAAGCATAAGAAAGCTTCCCAGAATGATAAAAAATACATAAATCCTCAATAAATCCTGTGTTCAAGAATTTATTTTTAAATAAAAGAATAATTATATTTTCTATGAAGGAATGAGGATGTTATTTTGAAAGATTTCAGTTCAATACTTATAAATAAGTGCATTTTCTTGAAATATTTTTCTGTAATGGTCTGTTTATTTCTTTTATAATATAATTTTAAATAAAACATTTTTGTTTTTTAAAATAATTTTTCCTAGTCAAAATTTTAAAGTAAATTAATTGTATATTGCGTTTGGATTTAATGCAGAACAAAGAAAGAAATGCTTTAAAAATATTTAATTAAATTTTGGAGGAAATTTAATTTTCACTGTGATAAATGTACATCATTGCCGATTTTTAATGAAATATTAAAATGTATTATATATGTGTGTGTGTGTGTGTGTGCATATATATAACTTCATAACAGTCAATTTTTAAGAATGCAGCTTTCCTAGTATTTTGATGATTCTTGCCTCCATCTCCATCTGAAGTAAAGACTTTCTTAAGTCATCTATTTTGAGAGCATCTAATTAGGTGTATTTTCAATTTCTAATTTTAAAATCAATAATTTATTAATCCTTAGATTTAAAAAAAGGAAAATATTTGTAGACATTTTAGTATTTTTTAAAAGAAAGTCACGGAAAAGATGAGTTATAATCAATACTATTCTTATACAGCAGGGATGGTGAACCACAGGCACGTGTGCCACAATTGGCATGTTTGAAAATTTTGATGGCACGCACTAAAAAAAATTTTTTTTATAAGTTATCTTTTTTGATAGAAATAATATGTGAATTAAAAATTATTTATCTATACTTAATTTATATAATTTATGATATAAATTTGTATTACTGAATACATATCTTAGTATCTTAACTAGAACTTTCAAATTATATATTTACGATTAAAATATCGCATGAATTCTCTAGAAGTATATAATTATGCGCATTAGATAAAAAATTTTGTGTGTCCAGTTTCGCTTTCTAATGTTATTGCATGTTGTTGCTATACTAGCTCAGGAATCATACGACAGACTGCATTAGTAATTTTTTTTAGTAAACTGTCGTTTTTGAAACTTCAGTGACTTATTAAAAAATATAACCATTTATTGTAAATACATCTTAGTGTATTTTTTAGGTAAACATTTTTAATTATTATTTTTAATTTTATATTCTGCATTTGTTTACAAGAACATATTGCGTCACGACCGTAATTTTAACCTGTAACTACCTTAAAGTAACCAAAAATGTGTTGATTTAAGAAATTATTGAAAGTAATCAATAAAATAAATAAAATTGCAGAAGATGAAATTCTAACTACATGGAATTGAATTTCTGACACGTTTAGTTGCTTGAAAATATTAGCAAAGGCAATTTTATCAATATTTTTATCGACGTGGGCATGTGAATCTATTTTTTTAGAATTATATTTTATAAAAAAATAAATATAGGAATAGAATGACGGATGAGTCGAGCTCTGCATGCGTAAAGTTAAAATTAACTAAATATGTGAACCAGATATTGAATCTTTATCATCTTGTGTACAGCAAAAGAAATCACATTAAAACTAATTGTTTTTAACGTGAATTTTGTTTCTAGTATATTGCTTTTTGTAAAACATAGGTTAATAAAAAATTGTTTAAAGAAGAATTGCTTTTATATTTTTTATTTAATTATACTTATATATACACATAGTTTCACCACGCTGACATTTCGAATGAAATTTTATTGTGGCACGTTACCTATTTTAAAAAATTATTTTTATGACTTTGTGGCACGGACATCAAGAAAGGTTCACCATCCCTATTATATAGTATTATGATGATTCCTTACAGAAATCTGATATAATGTTCAAATAATTGTTCATTCTTGTAGAATGTTTTAACATGTGTTTCAGTTTTTTTTTTACCTCATTTTAAAACTAATAATATTTTAATCATTCACTGTAATTTTGAGGGAAAAAATGTTTTTGATCACAATTTAAGGGAACATCCGGAAAAATTAAATTTTTTATGCAAATACTTTTAGCTTTTCTTAACTACATTTTGGTGTAAAGTTTAAATTATTTTTCCTTCTTTGGAATCATCCATTTTTGCAGCACAATTTTATAAAAGAAGTTAATTATTTCATTTTAAAATCAACAGTATTTTGATCATTTAGAGTAAAATAAGATAGAAGAAAAATTTTCTTCGTACATTTTTAGAAGAATTTTCTTTAACCATGTTTCCGAGAAGTTTTCCACAAAATATTAGTTATAATCGAAAATGCATTTCTTATTTCGATGATTCTTTACAACATTCTGACTTAAAGTTTAAATGTTTTTTTACTTGATATATTCATTTCAAAAGCAGAATTTTATAAATTTCAATTTCTAATTATTTTTATTTTAAAACTAATAATATTTTAATCATTTAGGACTAAATATTCTAAAAAAATTTTTTATTACATTTGCATAAAAAATTTCTCTTTGTACAGTTTTAAACAGAAAAACATGGAAAATTAGATTTATAATCAAAAAAAGTTTTTGTAGATCTTTACGTAAAAGGTTTCATTTCTAAGTTATAGAGGGTAAAACGGCCTTCAGAAGTCTTTATCTTCGTTCTTGAATCTTATATGCATACAATAACTCTATTGCTCTAAAGTTACATTATCTGGCCAAGAACCTGTCACATACAGTGAATAGAAAAATATTTACTTTGTTCTTGAAATAAAACGGTTAATGCCAGGATCAAAATGACCTTGAACATATGATTAAGAGAATCCAACCTTAAAAAATTAATGGACCCTGTCTCCTTTTATTCTTTCATTGTCTTTTTACTTCTGCAAACAAAGCAAGCGCTTTCGATTGCTCCACCATTGCTACATTGAAACGCAATAAGCTTGATATTTCAAGGTTGATTCTTCAGCCTCACTATCTTCATTAATTCTATTATTTTGCATCTTTATTGTCAACTGACCCATAATACATACTTCTCTGAGAATTTTTCAGTATCAGAATAAAAAAATAAATAAAAAAGCAATTAAACTTTTCCCTCTTTCAGTTTAAGCTATAACGACGATCGTGTTTATTCTTGGAGATTCCGTAGTCAATGGCTTAGTAAAATTATGTATTTTCCATCTACTACAATATTAGCTTGGATTCCTTTTTTATATTTTATTCGTGATACCACCAAAATATGAAAATAATTAACCTGCTTGGTGCTCAAAGCTCAAATTTGGCAATTATGTTACAATATTTAAAAGCTAAATTTTGTAATGCAAAAAAAGAGAAGTATTTATAAAAAGTTATAAATCCTTCCATGATCAAAATAGTTTGCATATGATAGTTTTCCTAAAACTGTGATTATTCTTTTTTCTAAGAATAGACTTTTCCAACGGGGTTGCTTTTCTTTGTTGTAAATCTTTTATGCGTTTTTCTTACGTAGTCTTCAATGTTGCAATCAAATCCTGTGCTGTTTTGTGCATATGTCATCCGAATTTGGTGTTTTTACATTCATTCCTTTGCAAATTAAGCACAAAAAACAAACCTGTTGTTTCTTAACTTCTGGATGCCAAGGTAAATCAGCTACGCTATCGCCTAATAAACAAAGAAAAGTTTTTAATTTCACTTATGAAATATTCTTTTAACAAATGCTACTTTTCAACTAAAAAAAGAATAATCCCAACATTTTGAATTAGTAGTTTGACTACAATTTTATTTATTTTTTATTTCGGGACCCCGTAGTGTATAACCTAATTGCCGAAGGCCGTTGTATGGCATTTCAATATCCACCATTAAATTGCCTTCCACCAGGAAGTTTCATTAACAGTATGCATTTTTTACGTGTTGCAAGTGGGAAAACCAGAAAACTTCCCAACACCCCCTCTGAGACGTGCATGTAAAAAACTTAAGTCGAACTCCCTAACAGCTATAATTTAATATTAGTTGGGATCAAAACATCTACAATTTAATCATTTGATTTATTTCACATGAAAAGTTTTCTTATTTATTTGCTTGAGGCTCCTATTAGTTTTAAAAACGAAATTTTACTAATGTTGCGAATTCATTTGAATCAAGCTTTAAATCATATTTTCCCGTTTTATATTTCTGATTGTAATTTTTCTTAATTTTATCATTGTTGATTATTGTTTATAATTATTCAGTACCTATCATATTGTAATCCTAGTTAAAATCAATTTTCGTAATTTCATACTCCTTTTCTCAGAATTTAAGTAATCAATCTCATTCTAAAACTATTAAGTTAAGATCAGCCCTTTATGTCTTGAAAGATATTGTAACTAGTTCAATTTTCGAAAACTCAATATATATAATCAATATAAATATAAGTCTCGAAAATCTTGGCAGGAATTAATTTTAACAAATGAGATGTGTAAAATTCTTCCGCTATGTACATTATTTTTCAAATGTTACAAATGTTTCCAAAATCAAACCATATTTTGACAAACAAAATATCCATTCATTTTTCTAAAATTTACTTTAAAAATGAGTAAAAAAGTTTTTTTCACCACTTATCTTAGAACAAATACAAAATTAAACTTTTTAATCTATGATTCTCTAAATAAAATTTCAAACTATTATGAACGCATTTTCTTTTTTTAATACTGCTAATTGTAACTTTAATTTTGTCACAAGATTATAAATTATACTTATTTAAATATTTTTCCAAAGTATTCTATACATAAAAATATAAATGTATAGCTTTACAAATTACTAAGCTGTTTCACTTTTATTTATATTATATTTATTAATTGCATATCCTTAACAAACGAATTTTTGCAATTTGCCAAAGTAAGAATTTACGAATTTATGTCAGAAAAAATAAATATTTATCATACGTTTCTTTTTAAATCATTTAATATTTAAAAAAATAATAATTTTGCTTGTTATTATCGCGTAATAATTTAAAGCAAAAATATAACTATAATTAATATCAAATAATTTTTATAAATAAAATCAGGATTACTAACTTAAAAAAAATAAAAATAAAATAAAAATCCACAGTTATGGAGTCCCCTACTTTAGTATGATTCCATATTTTTCATCATATGGCGATTACCTGGTTTTGCTAATTCTGTTTTTAATGTTTACTTTATTTAAGCACAATAACAAAACTGAGCTATATGCTTAAAAAACACAAAAGTCAAATCTTCCTTGAAATAATCAAATTTCAGCAAATATTAAATCAGCAAACATATTACATGAATTAATGGAAGTTCGTTTTCCTCGTCGCCAATAGCTTTCTTGAAAAAGGATCATATATTATGCAACTTCCCCAAAATAATTTGTTTCAAGAACAAAAACAAAACGTGAGAAGTCGAAGCATAGGAATCCGACCGTGCAAATATCATACAAATTATTACTTTTTCTAGAAAAACACTCTCCTTTTTCATTTTATAAAACCTTTCTGCTATTTATTCTGCCGCAGTTGTTAAGCGATAATGGGAAAACACAATCTTTAAAAGGAACAAAATTACGTATTCCAATTAATAAGGAATTTCTTTTTTGGCAATACAGGGAAGTGTGGTCTTTATCTTGAAGCACAATATCCGTCCAGACAGCTCTTTCCCTGTTTTTAATTTTCCAGTTGGAGACCTTTAAGACTTTTAAGTCGCTTAAGATCATGAAGACACTTTTTCATTGGTCTACCACTTAGCTCATTGCACATGGGTTTTCACAGCAAGATCATTTAATAAGGAATTATAAAAGTAAAAAAATTCTGAAGGACATATTTGCTGCACCTCGCAGAAGAACTTCCTGGTAATGATAGACCTCCCTCCGCTGTTCCATTGATACGTGTATATTGAAATTTTAATTTTTCTGTAAGTCATTTGGTTTATTTTGTTAGTTCTCAAAGTAATCAACATTGGTGGCATCTATCACATTATGCCAACGTGTATATAGTTGTGCAATCTCCTTGCGGTAAAATCTTGGAGATTTGCATGCAAAGAAGTTCGTGAGTGGCTGGCGTAAGTCTGCTTCATTGATAAGGGGTTTTCTACAAAGTTGATTGTCCAGGAGTAGAAGAGGTGGGGTAATCTGATGGTGCAAGGTCAGGTAAGTTGGGAGATGTTGTTGCACCAGCATGCTTCCTAGCCCTGAGGAGGGCTCTACCGGTAAACAGAATTAACCAGGTGGAGTGTTCGTGATTTTGAAGCAAGAACCAAGCATATGTATGGGGATGGAACAAAGTCACCCAACCAGTTCACTGTATGGTATACCTGGCTTCCCGCGTGATATGTGGCCTCGTATTATCGGCAAAGAACAATGCATTCTTGCTTTGGATACTTCTGTTACAATGCCATTTGCACACGTACCAAATTCTGCGAGTACAGGTCTACAGTGATCATTTGGCCCGTTGGTAGCAATTCATAGTGAACCACTGAAGACTAGTCCACCGGCTTCATCACAGAAGAGCAAATATCCCGACCTATATTTCTGAAACCAATGCTTTGTCGTACGTACAGAACTATCCCTAAATTCTTGACATATTCGGAGACTTGATGTAGAAACTGATAAGCTCACACATAATATATATTTTTTGCAACTACCCCACATTCATTTAAAGATGCAAGTAAAGCATATAAAAGACTATTCTATATTTTTAGTCTTCTGTGTTAAAAATAATTTAGTTTTAGGTGAAACTATTTAAAACACAATCGGTTATAATTTCAATTTATTTTAAATAGCTAAACCGCTGTACTGATTGATCTATGAAATACCCAATCTGTTTTCTTTTCTAATTCAACTGCAGAAAATTTTCAGTTTTTCAAAATATACACGTCACAAAAAGTAAAATTTTGAATGTTTTATCTAGACCATAGAATGCCATATTTACTGAAAATTTTGTTTATTTGACATTTCTGTATGAAGATTTTATTTAGGCTGTTAATGACTTGTTGAAAAAAATTTTTTATTTAATAGTTTTTAAGTTCGAATACTCACTCGAATAAAATAAAAATTTCCAACATTTTAATCTTAAAATCTTAATTCTGAAATAATTTTTAATAATTTTATCAATTAAATATGAGATATTTTTTGAAATATAATGATGAGTGTAATAATATAATAATGAGTGTTTTTCAACAACATAAATGTTATTTCGGCATAGTTGTTTGGTTTTATTTATCATCTATAGTCATCATTCCACAGAGTTAATTAAACGAGAAATAAAAAACTTTACAGTGGGTTCCGTTCTACTGCAAATATACAACCCAAGATGAAAAATATGCTAGTTAAAAATATTATCTATATTTTTAAATAAGCAAATTCTAAGTTTCGATCAATTGTATTTTTAAATTTAAAAGATGCAAAGAGTTTATTCAGTTTTTAACAGAATTGGGTAAAGATAGCAATTTAATTATGAAATTGACGTTAAGGAAGATCAAATTAGACAGTGGTTTCCAGCCTTTTTGTACCGGCGCCCCCTTTAAAAAACAAATTGTTGCGTCCCGTTAATTTATATAAAAATCAAATTTCATAAATAGTCAACTGATATTATAATTTATTTAATGGGCTACAAAATAATATACAATATTGTGTAGAAATATAATATATTTATTATAAGAAATATAATAACAAAACAAAAAAAGAATATATAATTAATGCTACTTCAATATAAAAATTTAATGCAACGGTTGAGCTTGTTTTTCAGCACAAATTTTCTCAAACAGTTGTATCATTGAAGAAAAACCAGTTTCACATTGGTAAGATGTTACAAATGGTAATAAAATTTCTAAAGCTTTGTTTGTCAAATTAAGAAAATCGTCCTTTACTCGTAGCCAAAACGTAACAATATCATTTTCATCTCGAAACATCTGCTTTAATGTGCTATCACTAGATAAGTCAATTATCATTTCCTGCTCTGCTTTCGTAAGGCCAAAATCATCATATTTTTCATTCACAAATGGGTTTCTAATCCATTTATATTTGGACATGTCAAGATCTTTAAAGTACAACGAGAATTGCTTCCATAGACTAGTAAAATAATTATTAATACGAACTTTACTATCTTCTATTTCCTCAGCAAGATATTGACTATTCGACTTTTTTGGTTCGTATTCGAAAATGATATTTTGGAAACAGCTGCATGCCCCCCTTGCAAATGTCTCACGCCACCCAGGAGGGGGGCACGCACCACAGGTTGGAAACCACTGAAATAAGATATTCTTATTCTAAAAGCAATAAAATGAATTAATATAAGTTATGTGTTAAAACACACACATTAAGGTGTTATAATTTATTAGAGTTAATAAATAAGTAGTTATCACACAAAATAATGAAAATCTGTGAAATGTGTGTGTTTGAACGCGCTTTTTAAGTATTACAGTATAAAAACAACTATTATATTTTGATATAAATAATATCTATGCACTCTATTTAATAGCATATATATATATATATTGTCAAAGCATATATTTATTAAAGCTCTATATATCTTTGATTTTTTCAAATGCCTATAATATCGTAACTCTTAGATTTGAAAAATTATAAAAATCTTGCAAAATTGAAAGATCCCATCTATTTAGGACAAATATGATCGAAATATCTTAACCATTAGCTGTTTCTAGAGAAAATGTACATTAAGCTATGACAGAATATGCACAGCGCGGCAAGACAGGATTGGCAATGTAAAATAGTGGATTGAAAAAAACTCAGTGAAAGAGACCGAAGAGTATTGAAGCGGATAGCAATGTCTAAAAAAAGCGAAGAATTGCAGCAAAATGTTATCCGAGGTTCATTAAGCATTTTGATTCTTCAGTGTCAATGATTACAGTTAGAAAACACCTTCATAAATAGAGCATTTATGCTGAGGAGCTATTCCCAAGTTACTTTTCATTAATGAAAAACATGTTTAAAGTGAGGTCACACTCACAAAACCTAGTCGATTCATAAGCGGAAGGAAATAATGTGATCTGACTAATCTTTTTTCACATTTTACCCCTCAACAGAGCAGGTGCACGTTATGAGGACACCTGCAAAAGCATGATTGGGATTATCTCCTTCCATCAGTCAAGAATGTTGTGGATTTGTAATTATAGCCAGCCACGTTGTGTGTGGTTTTATACTAGATCAATCAACCCTAAAGAAGGGTCCCATATGAGAAACATCAAGAAATTTTAGCTGATCAGATCCGTCCTATGATGCAAAGTTTGTTTCCTACAGATGACGGAATGTTTTATGATAATATTGTACCCATCCATGTAGCAGGACTTGTCTAATCATGGTTTCATGAAAATGAGGATGGCATTAAACATCATTTCTGTCCCATACTGGCACCAGACTTCAATGTAACTGAACTATTATGGTCTATATTTTAGAACATTCTGAACAGAATCAATATCCTCCATCAGCATCTCTCCCAAAACATTTCTCAATGTCTCCATGAAGAATGGTATAATGTTCCTCTCTTAACACTATTCAGCACTTGAATAAACTGATTTCTACGCAAATCTAAGCTATATTACATTCCAAAGGCAGTCCTACACCATATAAATAAAAATATTCTGTATAAATTTAAGGTATTTTCATCATTTGGATAACTACTTTTACGATTCATATGAAAAATTTGGAATAACAATACTTTGCTAGTCATTTCAAATAATAAATATGTGCTAGGGAAATGACTATATCGGATTATAGGACCATTATATCTGTTTCATTTTTTTTGTTTAAACATATTCAATTCTTTTGAATGACATGACAATTATTATACATCATTTGAGAAATCAAATTTTCCATGTCATGACACAAAATGCATATCTTGAGAAAACATGATGACAAAATAAATACTTATCTCATTAAAGATAATGGCGGAAATGTTATTTTATGATTTATTTAAAATTGAGTTTATATAAGACAAAAATAACTACTCAGATTTCCAAACAAATTAACGAAGCAAATTGTTTACCTAATTTAAAAAGAAAAGACTATGAAAATGCTTCATTTAGCTTGTTTCCATTTTACTTTGGAAATTTTTTTTTCAATGAGTTTCTTTTATTATTTTCTGAAACTTACTGAAAATTTATTTTATGATTGTTGGAATGGAAATACTTACTGAAAATTTTCTCCGGAAAGAAATGTTCTAAAATAATTTCCTGAATTAATATGGAATAGAACTAAGGAAATAAAACAATAGCACTCAAAAATTAGGAAATATATAAATACAGGTATGTGTGATAAGTAATAAAGAAATGGCAAATAATAATTAATGGAAAAAATCTTCGAAAATCCCATCCCATAGTTCAAAAGTATAATAATCTATGCATTCAAACTTATTTCCTGTTTTATATATTAAGTTTAAATTTTAAAGTACTTTTTATACTTTTGAAATTTTTTTGCTTTTACATTTTGATAGAAATATAAGTATTTTTCTTCTTGGAATATAAAAGCTAATATTTATGCCTAATAGAGTTATGTTTAAATGCATAAATTGGTTTGATTTGTGCATTTAGCAATTGGTTTTGTAATGTATTTTTATTTTTAATATTAAGCATTATAATTGATTGGTAAACGAAAGAAATGCACTTGTAATCAATAATCAAAACAATGTTTTCAATTCTCTAAAAGCTTAAGTAAGCATTTGCAATTACAATGTAAAGTAAAACATTTAATAAAAATTTTGCCTTAAAAGTTTTAAAGAAAATTTTGGTATAATTACTTAAATTTTGTTAAATTTATATAAAAACAATTTAGAATATTAGGCATTCAATGTGCAAAATACGTGGAAAAGATACTTATTACTATTGAAACAATGTATAATCTTTAAAATTTTAATTAATTAAATTTTTTTAAGACACCATATTGGGAACTTCGATACAAAAGGTAGTAGTTTCGGTACGTAATTGTGTTGAAGACCGTTATGCTAAGTCTAATCACGTTAAAAGGTCTAAGTTAGTGTGAGTGGTATGGAGAGAAGAGTTCGGGTTTGGATTTCATCACTTGAGTATGTGTCAAAATTATAAGTGGAATCAATCAATATAACAAAATTAGTTTCTAAAGTAAACCTGAAACTTATAAAATAAACCGATTGATCAGACTTATATAGGCGCAAAAAAATACCGCCGTTGTATAAAGCTAAATTATAAAATAATTCCAGACATATAACCGATCTAACAATCCAGATTTAAAAGAAATAAAATTTCAAATTGGGTTTTTTTCAGGGGAACCATCCTCTCTGAAATTTTATGAGAGTTTTTCTGACACAGGGTAGTCAAAATTATGAAGGGATATTTTGTAGGGGCACATCAACTAATAGAAATACATATTCAGAAACTTAATGCAACCGCATAACCTACCTGAAATTTTATTAATGAAAAAATTTTAGTTGTTTCAATCGATTAAATTATTTATGTAAAAATTAAAGAAGATTCAATTTTTCGAAACTCAGAAACTTTTCAGGCGTTTGAACATATTTCTTATTAACAATTATAAAAATAACTTCTCAAATATTAACTAATAGTATACTGTTAAATGCAATTCGATTGGAACGTTTTCGAATTCAATTATGAATTTGAAAACGTTCCAAACGAATTACATTTAACTGTGTGCTCATTCATCTACTATGTGACTCCTTTCACTTTCTTTCGAGCTAACTTTACCTAAACAAAGTAAACGAAAGCCCGTCTTCAAGGAAAAAGGCATAAAATCTTGTTAATAAGAGACAGGAGATGATTTTGATTCCTTTTAAAAATGCGGTCAGTGTGTTAAACGACTTGGAAAACTGCTCGTGAAGTCCGGGTTCCAATGCTTATTACTATCGTTTCCCAATAGGATTTCCCTAACTGACGACATGGTGTGATTCCAACTCTAAACTCAACAGGTGTAGTAATATCAAGATGCTACCTCAAAAGACGATTTTTTATTGAATATATTTCGTCTCATCTTGAAATTTTCTTTTTGGGTAAACCTGTTAGTTAAAAATAAGCAAAATGTTATTCAAATCGATATGAGTAGGTCTGCGTCTAAAATTTATATCTTGTATGTTGTTAGTGTTCTACCGCATAAAAATTATTTTATGAGTATGGTAAGTATTCCAACAAAGTCAAGATTCGAGGCATTTTTTTTAAAACTAATTTTCCAACTATGCTTATTTTTAAGTTATCACTGAAGAAAAGATATGGTGTTAAAAATAATATAAGCGAAATTTGAGCAGAATTAAAACATACAACGTATTGAGTTCAAAATGTGAAGGGAGTAATTTTACTCTTTTTTTCTGGTCTTATGACAAATTCTTATATTTCATACAAGTTCCAATAAAATATTGTTGTGCTCTGAATTTCTGTGGATAAAAGAATCTCAATGGATCTGTTGTTTTTTGTTGGTATGGAGTTGTAGCTGAGAAAAAGAGAATGTTGTGTCAGATGTTGACCTTATCCCTTGACCATGACATTTCTTTTTAAAATTACAACGGAGATGAATGTTCTTAATGGCTTCGGTTGGTTGAAATTTGCTACTAGAATTGCTATTCCAATAGTCTTACTTCTTATATTAAAATAGCTACATGTTAAATTTGTCTAAAAAAATTGTTAATGAAGAAATATATTAATTATAAGTATGGCATTTGCAATTTAAATCAAAATTAACTTGTTTTTAAATTCTGCTTAAAAAATTGTATACGGTGAATTGTATAATGCAGTATGTCCATTCGATAATTCAAAAAAAACTTTTTTTATTAAAATTTATAAAGCGCACATGTATAAAATTTTTTAATTGATTTTCAAAGAAATATTTATTATTAGAAATGTGTTATTTAATATACTATGCAAATTATTTTTTCTATATAATGTTTTTCCCTTATAAAATTATATTTTTTTCTCTATTATGGGAAAGACATATTTTAAGAGATAAGGAATTCCAAATTAAGTCTTGACGTTTAGATTTGTAATGAATTTGGAATTCTTTTATTTACGATATAATGTTCAATATTATCATAAAGTATAATAAATATTTCTAATAGTATGCGTAACAAGTGTAAATGGAATGATTTTTTTAATTATTTTATATTTATGTTTTAATCTCTTACTTAATTTTGGAATCAATTTCTGAAGCTATTATATGGGATTCTAAAACGAACTATTTAATAAAAAAGGCATTCAAAGTTGGTTTCATTCACAATAAATAAAATTAACTATGGTCACATTTACGCATCATTATTTATTTATATAGATAATTAGAAATTTTTGTTCTAGGTCAGATTAGTATTTCTTTACTCTTAGGAAGTTATACTAATCTGGAAATGAATAGTAATATCGTGTTATATATGAGTGGAATTTGTCTTGACCTCATAGACATTCGTTTTTCTTTGTTAAAGCAATTTACTGCTTCTTATCGCCAAGAAGAATTTTACTTTATTTCAGAATATACTGGTTCAAGAAATTCCAGGAGAATAGCAGGTCTCGAGTTCATCAGGTACAAATTATTCCAGTTATTTTTATTTCATTTTATTCTCCATAAAAAGAAACTGGTTTTTGGATAAATCTTTTATCTTTTTCACTAAGAGGTCGTTGCATTTGACAAAGGTATTGGCACCCTTGTAAAAATTGCATTCATAAAATGAATATAATTACTAGCTGCTGTTAATTTTATATGTCCTTATGTTTATACTATCTATACCTAATTCCCAGAAGAAACGATGCTCATTTAAGCATTTATATCAAAGCTACATTTTTAGCGGCATTTCTAATGATGAGGCATATATGTGCACTTAAAAACTTTTCACCATTCTTTACAAAATTAAAAGTTTTTGGAAAATTGGGAAAATATCAATAACATCAAATCCAAAAATATAGAAATTATAGCCATAGATGACATTGTACTTCAAGAAAATATACTTGACGACTCAAGATTTAGATTTTATTTTATTCAAGAATTACTGAGTCATTTGAATTCATACAGAACAGAATTAGACTTTGAAAACTACGCATGATTTTTATTCAGAAAATTAATTTAGGAAATTTCCTTGATTCATTCAATTTAATATCTCGTTTAAGTGTGATATTTTTTAAGAAATATGAGAATCAACTATACCCCGATTTTATTCGGCGAGTAAACATAAGGACATATAAAAAATATTTCAATTTTTCTCATTTACACTTATTATTTTGTTGTTTTCTTATTATTATTGCTCTCCTTCTTATTATTATTGTTTCCATCTTAAGTCATTTTTCTGGACTTGCATGCAAGACTGAGGATAAAAATCTGCTAATATGCTATGCATGAAATACCATTCACAATTTAATTTAACGCAAAATATAAGCTAAAGCGTTTATTTCAAAAATTTTAAGCAGTATTTTTTAACACTGCAGAGTATAGTTAACTTAATTGAGATATATGATAAGGTAGAGTGTAATTATATATGACAATGCAATAGCGGTTTGTTTTTGTTGTTGCTTATCTCCAAGGGTCTGACGGAGTCAGACCAAATCTAGGAATCCGTTGACTGAGAGGAAATCGATGACAAGGAAGGGAGAAGTGTAGACTTCGTCCACCAGTATATGCATACAATTTAGGATATACTCAGGAGACCAGCACTAATTTGATAACACAACACACTTCTTGATACGACAATAGGCACAATAAATAAAATATAATTGAATACGATGACAATTCATCGAATAAAATTTTCATTTAACATATTCGTTTAGTATTAATAATATATATCTGACTCAAATTATCACAACTCAATAATCTTTATTTGTTATGGGAATAAAGTTTCGAACAGATATTGGTATGAAAAGGAATTCCTTAAAAAAAATATACCAAATATAGAGTATTTTGGGTGAAAACATTTACCATTTTGTCATTAATACTTAAGTAATTAAATGAATAATTATTCATTATGAGGAAATATATATTATATATAGCTTATATATATAAATAGAAATGAACATTCAAGTATTGTGTATTTAACATTCAAGTGTGCGATTTCAGTAAAGTTCAAGTCAATCAATGTAAGGAATTTTAGGTTATTATATGCTTTCGGCTATTTTTATTTCTAGGTAGTATTAAGTAACTAAACACAGTCAATAATGTTTAACAATAGGCAAGTTCGTGATAACGTCAGCACCTAATAGAACAATTTCCTCTATTTATCTCAGCACATTCATTTGTTCGTTTTTCTCTTGACGGTCATTTTTAGATTGGACCGAGAATTACAGCTTAAAGTGAATTCCGAATTACTGCAAACATTTAAGCAAAAGATAATATTCGAATCCCCCAGATCAACTTTAACTATTGAACTGAAGGCAAGAGATCTAACTATACGACTGATAAATTGGCAGCACAACAGAAGAGACAGATTGGATACCACGGAATATTTGAATGTATATTTATTCTATGTCCCTTCATGAAATTCTTCGGTTGACTCTGTTTCTAACTTGTTACCAACCAACCCCGAAATCAATACTTTTTTCCACCAAATTACTTCGGCCTAGTGTTATATCTTAAGCAGTTCTTATCTACGACTGATAAATTTGCTAATGAGCTCTTATCTCATGATACCTTATAAATTCTTAAGTCTGACATATAATGACATCTGAAAAGTTAATATTATTTATATTGTAGAAATAAATAAATAGATGTGTAAATAAAATCTTGACTCGTTTTTGCATTTAAAAAAGGTATCTCATAATCGTTTGTCGTTTGAGAATATTATATTGTTCCCAAAATATGGTAGAAAATTTTGTCAATCTATTAATTCTGAGGAAGAAAATGAATTTTTAGTTTTTTGTAATACATGTTAAATATTTTGCACACATATCTGTTATTCAGACATAGCTAAATGTTAAAGCTGTTTTGGTATAGTGTTTGGTATAACTTATTAATTATAAAAAAATAATATATAGTGTTTCACAAAAGTGATGAGACACTTGTGCTTTACAAAAGGAAACTGTAAAAAAATAAATTAAAAATACATATACAAATTTTTTGTGGGTGTGTTTCATACTTTAGTAATAATTATTATGTATCATACATTTTGTCAAAACAATAAAATATAAATTTAATAAAAACATAGTTGTTTAGAACGGAGCAAAAAATAGCTCACATAAGTGATGGGACACCATTAGATATGCAACAAAAATCGTCTAAAATAAGCAATAAAAATATTTTTTGGTTTTATTTTTACTCAAAAGTAATTGGCAACAATTTATAAAATCGTGCGTCTGCAGTATTTATCTCCAGACTGTTTTGGAATTTTTGTGTTTTTTAGCTGTGTGCAGCCATGAATGCTAAACGAAAAGAAACTTCGCCTGCAATTCGAAAATTAGTTATTAATTTTCATATGGAAATTGGAAAATCTATTACAGAAACTGCTGAAACAGTTAACTTGAGTCATTCAACAGTTTTCAATATCATTAAAAAGAATAATATGATTCAGAATAAAAGAAGACTTGGCCGACCATCAAAGCTATCCAATGGAATAAAGCGAATTGTCGTTCAAATTATCGAAAAAAAAAAATCCAAGAATGAGTGCTCCTAAAATTGCTGCTGATTTACAAGCATTATATGATGTAATTGTTAATCCTGAGACCATTTAGAAGAGTAATTCGATCTGTGCTGGATATTACGGTAGAGTAGCCAGAAAAAATTCTTCGTAAGTAAGTGAAAAGAATAGAAAACTCAGACTGGCTTTCGCAAAATCCCACATAAATAAAAATTCTGATTACTGGAATAAAGTTATATTTGCTGATGAGAGTAAATTTAATATATTTAGTTCTGACGGTTGAGAATCTTGGTGTGGAGAAAACCGAGGTAAGAATTTCGTAAACAGAACTTGGTGCCAACAGTAAAACATGGTAGAGGAGGAGTTATGGTATGGGGGTGCATGACGTCCACTGGAGTTGGTAATCTTGTTTTTACTGACAGTAAAATGGATCAGTAGAAGTATATTGGCATTCTAAAGCAAAATTTGAAATCTTCAGCACGCGAAAATTGAACCTTCATAACAATTTTAAATTCTACCAAGACAATGACCCCAAGCAAACTGCTTTGAACGTTAGACTCTAGCTGCTGTATAACTCTCCTGAAATAATAAAAACACCACCACAATCTTCAGACTTAAATCCCATAGAGAATATTTGGCAGGAATTGGAATCAAGAATTCGCAAACATACCATTTCTTCAAAACAATAATTTAAATCGGTGCTTCAAGAAGAATGGGATAAAATCACTCCAGAAATCACAAAAAAATTATTCAAATCCATCCTAAGAAGATTATATTATGTTTTAAGAGTAAAAAGAAATCCAACAAAGTATTAAAACCTTTCAAAAAGTAAACTTTTTTGGATAAATATTTGATGGAAAAGTAAGTGTCCCACCACTTATGTAAGTTTTTTTTTTGCTCCATTTAAACATCTGTATTTTTATTTAATTGATATTTTGATATTTTGACAAAATGAATGTTATGTAATAATTGTTACTAAATTTAAGTATGAAAGACACCCACGAATAATTTGTACACGTGTTTTTAAAATATTTTATTACAGTTTCCTTTTGTAAAGCACAAGTGTCCCATCACTTTTGTGAGACACTGTATATTATTTTAAAAATATTAAAACAAATTTATAAAAAATTCATTTTAGTTATTATTTAATGATAATTGTATATCAATATCTATAAAGTATCTCCTGTATTGTTTGAGTATTCAAGATAGCAAAAAATTAAGTATTCTCAACAAATATTCTGCATACTATAATAAATAACCAGCTGCTAAAAATTCTAAATAAAAAGGATACTGAAAGAGAAAAATGAAGTTTCAGCTTCAAAAGTCACGTGCCGTCCTACATTAACTGATGGCGATTAAAGCGACAGAAGTCATGCTAACATTTCATGGTCAACTCTCGATTAACTTCTCTCGTATTTGGGCCGAGTTCGGGTGAGTGACTTTAGCAAATGAAAGTTGCCATCTATATATAACAAAAAATCCTTTTTTAACAAATCATCTATTAAACTTAAGACGAGTTCTATTTCCACATTATTCTACCTTGCCGAAATCGCAGATGATGTAATAGTTCCGATAATACGAAACGGTTAAGTAATCTGCAGCACTTCGAAGAATTTTTTTAAAATTATAATTAATGAATTCTTGTTTAGAAATCTTATTACCTATATTAAAGTTTGTAGTAATGATTACTGTGCCATTTATATTCAATTAATTTCATCAGCGAGTGTTAACATATTCATTAATAATTTCTGAATTGCATAATTGATTATTCATTAAAATATATTTATAAGCGTAGATTTTTACGAAAATCCATTTTTCTTTTTCATTGTTAAATTTATATAACCCCGTGGGTCATGTATCTACACTTTAAGTGCTATGAGTCAAACAAAAGTTTATTTTTTAATTCCTTCCAGCTTTCAGTTTCTTCTACAAAATGTATTTTTGTATATCCATTAACAGTAAAAATATATGGGTATTTCGAAGTTTTGAATGAAAATAATTTACTTCGACATTGTTTGAAAATTACATTTCTTTTGAAACATTCGTTTTTAGCATATTTTTTGGAGTAAAAGGATTAAAATGGTGCAATGAATAGATTTTTATTTTCCAAGCCAAAGCATTATGCTAATCTTTTTTCTCTTTAGCTGGATTTATTTCTTTTCTCCAAAGTAATTTCGATTGTAATGGCTGTCGTCATATTTTACCAATAAATTATTTAAAACGTGATTTAGAAATTCAAACAACATACGATAATGATTAATTGTTGTGCTGTGATAGGGTAATTATAACGCAGTAATAATAGGATAAATTTTTGCTACACAATAAATACAAATAAAAAGTTAAAAGAGTAAAAAAGAATAATTAGAAATACTAGAATAAATATAATCAAAGTTAAAATCAAAGATAAACTCAAGCATAGTTAACATTTGTTTTAAAGCACCTTGGATAAAGAAAATGCTTAACTATTTGGAGTAGAAATGTTAAGAATTTACTTAATTCCTATTTGAGAGTGATGCTAAAAAATAATGAAAGAATTCATCGTATTTCTCTATTAAAATAATAAATTTTGCTATAACACTTAATTTCTAAATAACAGAGAAAGAAAATGAGCATGATAAGAAGCATATTAATTAAAAAAAAACAAATATTAAATATACAGAATATGAGAAATTATAAATCAATAAAGTAAATGTATAAAAAAATAGTTAAAACAGCTTTAAAAAAATAATTTTTAAAAAAAATATTATTATAATGTGCCAGGCTGTATTCATTTACCTCTCTTTCAATGCCATTAGGATCCATTTACCAACTTTTCAGAAATACAACGGCTGGAAAACACTTAAATGAGGCACCTAGTGGGTAACACATCTTGAATACCGAATGTGGGTGGGTTTTCGTTATTAAGGAACACAGGAACGAATCTGAATCCTAATCCAAAGGTACTGTTTCACATAGCTATCATGAACATAGCTATCCTGACTTATTTAATGTCTCTCAGTCGCCATTAGAGAGAAAAAGTGATCTTCGATTGGGTCGGGATTCGAACTCTTTTTCTTTCTAGAAACGAAAATGAACGTCCTAATCAATCACAGTTTTCCTTTAAAGAAATGTATAAGTTTTATATTAATATTACAAATTATACAGTACCAAAATAAACCAAACTTCACTTGAAACAAATAAATTGCTAAAAATCACAGAAATATTCCAAACTTAATTTTTTATATGTTAAAATATAATTTAAAATGGAAGTATGAAAAGGCATGCCAGTATAAATGCACAAAAAATTAAGTACATAATTTCAATCCCAAATCAGCAATTAACTGTTTAAGAAACAAAATATTAGCAATATGCTTAAACAATTTAAGGGAATTGAAAAACATTGCTTATACCATTATTACCATATAATTATAACAAATTAATTTACTATGTGACACATAGAACTTGCTGTCACAGTTTTGAAGAGCGATTGATTCCACACGTCCAGAGATGAAACAAAAAAAGTATCTATTTTTAATTACCTTAAAGCTTCCAAACTTATATATTTTACAATTATTTTAGGGCTTCAAAACATTTTCATATTAAATTTCAATCAAATTTATCAAAAATGCTACTTTTTTTAAGGTCTATTTTTATAAGTTTTTTCTCTATTTACAGAATGTTCATAATTAAAGTGCCCCTGTTCATATTTCTAAAAAACCCCATTTTACCAAACGTATTTTAATGAACATACATGGTCTATTTTATATGCATAAAATAGACCATATGGAAATGATTTTTGCAATAAAAAATAGTTCATATTTTGACCACTAGATAGCAAATTTAAAAAAAAAATTATCATGTTAATTAATCAAACTTACAAAGAGAATTGTTTTCAGAGACAGAAAATCATTTTGAATGCTGTTGTCATTGCTAATCATTTTTTATAGAAGAAAGATCAAACTTTATTGGTCAAACTGTTTTATCAGAATAGCAGAAATAACGTCTTTTGAGAATATTATGGAAAAGACCTGTTTCGAAGAATGATTGAACATGATTGGGATACTTGAAGAAATTGTTTACTTGTGTGTGCTTCCCGGAAGAAATCTAAAAGTGGTCCGAATGAAATTACCGAAGAAATGTGGTTCAAATACCCCCAATTCCTGTTTATTTTTCATCTAGTATTCGATCGGCATCAAGTGAGTTAGTGATTTCTCAGTCGTCAATATTAATATTCTGCAATCTAGTTTAAAATATACTTGTATAAAATCCACATGGTGCAAATGCGTAAATCTCGCTACCACCAAACACTTTGCTTCAAAGACTTTGCTTGCCGATTTTTGACGCCTAAAAGATTCACATAAGAATGGAGATGCATAAGTTTTAGAATAAGACATAGCGAATTTTATTGGAATACTTTTCGTATCATGGCGATTAACACCACGTTTTATACTAGAAATTCTGGAATGAGTGTGAGGGCATTCAAAGGATTCATTTACAGTCATGCGACGTGGTGAAAATGTTCTAAAATTCATTTACAAATCGTACTGAAATAAACAGTGTTAGTTCTGAGTTATAGAACCATTTGTTTCTTTTTTCCTCCAATGTCAAAAAAGAAACAAATGGTTCTTAATGGCTACTTTACTACATAATTCACTAGGACAGTATGATCATATCATTATTATTTATATTCGATAATACACACACACACACACACACACATATATATATATGTATATTGTAATGATTTCGACGACTCGAGATGGTGCTGCGGAGACAGCAACACGAGTTAAAAAAAAAATAGCGGGCTGTTCGGCTGAATTCGAAAGTGATTTAGAACGGCCATGCTGAGAATGTAATGGTGGTGTTCCTATTACAAAATGTTCTTGTAAATTAATGTTATGTTATGTGCAATCATAAATGATAAATAAAAAATTGATTGCTAATATGTTGTGTGATAACTTCACGGTGTAAATTTAATTCAGCGTCAGAACAATAAATACAGGGTGATCTGTTTTAAAGTGACAGTGTTTGGAGTGCCTCTAATAGCCTAAATGGCGCCTAACTTTATATTTAGACTAATCAAAACACGGAAAAAAAAAAGATTCCGTTAAAAAAATTATAGTTCCAAAAATTTCCGCTAGGATATTTTGCGGCGCTTTACAATGTATAAAATGGGAGAAAAGAAAAATACTAACGCATACAATCGTGCAGTTAAATTGCTAATGTTTATTTACTAGCTTAACTTCCCCGGGGAGGAATTAGACCATATTCAATGTGAGCACCGTTCTCAAATAACACCGTTCATTCTATGCACAACGTTCAACACAGCCGTACGTAACATACATAACAAGGAATATACCGCACTGTCTTCGTTATATTTTCCTTTAGAATGGACAAATTTGATACTCCACCAACATAAACGCACGTTCCGGTAACGTGAAAGGTACGGCCACTGCAGCTCATTTACTACAGCTGAGATTATTTGTCAGAGCTTTCTACTATTTGCCTTTATAGCCCCTATTTTTGGCACTGTCTTTACACAATATCTGCATTTTTCTTTGAAGCCCATTTTTTATGCTAATTCTCGTTATTGTAAGCTAAAGCAAGGCAACAAAATACCCTAGCGGCAGCATTTGTAACTAAAAATTTTACGGTATCCTTTTTCTTATGTTGTGGTTAGTGTGTATATATATATATATATATATATATATATATATATATATATATATATATATATATATATATATATATATACACCAGTATTTATCATTATTCATTTTTAAATTTCTGTACGCGTATTTTTTTTTTTAAATTTCAATTATGTAGGCAAAGTAATTTGGCTTTGTAACTAATACAATTAAAATATGATGCCCAATTTATAATTTTCTAAATTTTATGAAAATTTACTAAAAAATTCTCTTAAAATCTTATGAATCAATATTTCTTTTTACGGAATATATTTTTTATCATTAAAATAAAATCAGCAACTGATTAAACCTATTAACTTTTACGAAAGTATTATAGTTTAGTGTCAACTATAATATTATTAAATTTAGATTTTTATATCTATCATTTGGAATCATTGTTTTCTCTTTGCTAGCAATATAAGCAAATTGTGTAGGTGACATTGTAAAGAAATGAAAAAATTCAAATAAAATACATTCCCGCTTAATTTATAATTGTTTGTGAGGTTGAGAACTAATTTATTACAGTCCATCACATTAAGTCTTTTTTTCGAGAAATATATTCACACAAAAAATAAAAATATTTCTTTTTTTAGATGAAATGTTATCAAAATAGAGTTAATGTGGTAAGAAGTATAAAATTTGAAGCTCATTGAATATAACATGAAAATTTCAAATGCGATTTTAAATAATGAATTTCTTTCAATAGATATATTGTAAGAAATATCTGGCCATTCGATATTTTTATTGTTCTCCTTTGAATGAGAAATATTGGCTATTGTTAGAAGGAAAGGCAATGTCGAAATGAATTTCACCTCGAAGTGTCAGGTTAAAGGTTTTAGAGGTATTAACACCAAATAGAACATTTTTCTAAGCTGTTTTAAAACCCGGAGACTCATAAAATACGAGACATTTTTTAGTTTTCCTTTTACAGGTCATCTGAAGAATATACTAACAAAAGATACATCGTTATCTTCAAAAATAATCAAGCGAAATATTGTTGAAGGCATAAAAATTGATAAAATATTTGGAAATATTATACTTTATGGTTTATAAAACGTTTTAAGTAGTTTCTTCAAAATGTTCAGAAGTGAGTACAGTATTTCACAATTGTATAAAAATGTGTAAAATATGTAATGTGTATATGTAAAAAAGGACTTATTTTTTGTCATGTAGCATATTGTTTTTAATAGTATTTCTGCTGTTCCACGACGAATATGTTGTAGCAATGGGATGGTGAAAAGATATACAATCACAAGTCATCAAAAAGCTGAAAACAATCTCATCTCAAATGATTATTTTGCTAAGAATGTTTTTATAAACATTTCAATAAAATAAGGTTTTGCAATCAAATAATATAATTTCAATAAATATATCAAAAATGAAAATGAGTAATACGAGGAACATATTCTCATATATTCTAAAAGCCCCTCATTAATGAAGGTATGTATCAAGGAAATTTTTTTAAATAAGCTATTTTCCAAAAACTAAGAAAAAGCACAAAAATAGTGATTATTGAAACACTTACATGCAGAATGTAGTGAAATATATCTAAATATGCAATATATAATTAGGTTTGAAATTGAATGAAAAGAAATTACCAAAGACAATTATTGAATTATAAACATGTGTACAAAATATGTAAAATCAGATATAGTAATTTAGTATAGTCAAAATAATTTTATGCAAAGTATGTACCATCCTAGAAGCAATGCAGCATATACAGCCATGAACCGTGTTGTAAATTATGTGGTCCATCATTTCTGGAGAAAAGGAGAGCCACTGCTTTTGCAAAACAGCTATAAGTGTGGCTAGCAATGGGATGACTCAGGGAAATATTCAGAGTAGCTATACACCTTCCCAAAGTAAGCAAATATCCTCGATAGAATTCAGGTCCAAGAATAGACCTGGTCACTTCATGCGCTGAACTATTTACTGATCAAGATGCCATCCGTCTACGGTTTTGTAACATCGTTCTGAAGCAAGAAAATATAACAAAGGATATCCTACGGTCGCTTTAGGGCTAGATTGAGACTCATCCTTAAAGAGAAATCTCCACTGATCAGTCGTCCAAATATATTGCCGTGATCCTTCAAACGTTCCCTCCTATTATCATGATGCGACGTAAGTGGCACTCAAATGGCTGGTAACCTTGCATACAGATCACCTTTAAGAAGCCTTCTAAGTACGAATGATGTTGGTAACAGTATCCCAAGCTAGCAAATATGGAACATCTGAGTTCGAATGGAGTTACGATTTTATGCCTTCGTGCGTGTGACGACAAAGTGCCCACATGAATTAAAAATACTGACTTTTTGGACATATTTGCAAATGACCTCTCCTGTGGAAAAATTGTCTATTATCTAAGTTCTATGAGGTGTTTTATTTACTCATAAAATTTAATTCGTCACCATTAACTCCTCTTGTATGAACACTCACGATGCCCAAGATCCTCAATTTTATAATTATTATTATACCAAAGAGTTCCCATTACAGTCAAGAAGAAGTATACGACCGTTCACTTTGATGAATTTCCCTACAGCAGGGATGGCGATCCTTTTTTGATATCTATGCCACAAAGTCATGAAAATTCTTTTTTAAATGCGTAACGTGCCACAATAAAATTTCATTCGAAATGTTAGCAAGGTGAAACTATTTAACCACTTAAGGACATTTCAATTTAATTTTTCAAATGGTATTATATCAGTATGTAAAATAAATTTTAAAGTTTCTTCAAATACTTTTAACTGCGTAATTCTTGTAAAAAATGACTGAATCAGGGATTGAATGTTTCTTTACTGAACTAGCCATAATAAGAAATTCTAAAAAATATATTTTTTAATAATGTTGTTATGAAATAATAAATTTATTCGGCATTCGTTTGCAAGAACATATTTCGTCGCATATTAAAGTACTAAAAATATTACCAACACAAGAAAATAATAAATAATATATTAATTCAAGGTAATTCTATTATTTTGATATTTTACACTGATTTAATGATAAAATAATTTCTCATAATATTAAAATATTTTATTGTTGAAAAATAAACAAAGTAAATTATAAGTTTTGTAACTTTTAATACCTTAAGGTTGTTACAAGTGAAAACTTCAGTGGTGTTGTAATATGTTCTTGCAAACGAGTGCAGAATATAAAATATGAAATAATATGAAAAAATATTTACCTAAAACTAACACACTATATCTATTTACAATAAACGGTTACATTTTTTAATAATTCACTGAAATTTTATAGCTGACGACTTACTAAAAATGACTAATTCAGTCTGTTTCTGAAACGAGCGCTGCGACGACAACAACATGCAATAACATTAAAAGGCAAAACTAGATACGCAAAAATTTTTTTATCTAATGAGCATCTTTATACACTTTGAGAGAATTCATGCGATAATTTAATAATAAAATGTATAATTTGACGGTTTTAGTTAACATACTAAGGTATTCAGTATACAGGCTTATATCATAAGTTAGCAATTAAGAGAGAGAGCGTAGATTAATAATTTTTAATTCATTTATCTCAAAAAAGATAACTTATAAAAATTGTTTTGTTTTTGTGCGTGCCATCAAAATTTTCAAACGTGCCATCCCTGCCCTAGAAGATTCCATTTTTACAAAAACCACTGACATGATTTTCCCTTAATTAAATTATCATTTTGAGAATCGTAGCGTTTAATTCTCACAATTCAGGATCATGCTCATCTTAATATATGGTCATCGGATTTAATCTCAGCCATTTTTGAGAAATGAAAAGTTGTTGTTGTACTTCTGCATTCAGCATGAACGTCTGTAGTATCGTTGTTTTAAACTACCTTCCTTCCGAGACATGAATACTGTCTATCATTTATGAATATATACTTCTTTTCTGAAACATTAGAGAAGTATATATTTAAAGAGAACCATTAAGCAGATTTTGGCTCTTAAGTGTACTATGAGGCACTAAAATATTGAAAGAAAAGGAATCATTCATCAATGACACGAGAAGCATTCCTATCTTTCTTTGCGCATAAAACTGATTTAACAAATTTAAAATAATGAGTTTCCTTATGAAATCCATTTATGGAAGAAGCGAATACAGTTTTCAAGCATTTTTCCGTATCTACAGATAATCTGCGTAAATATGCATGTTCGATGAGAAGATTGCAATATGTATTTGCTATTGATATTCTTCTCTGTATGATGATGTATGCATTCAACCCAAGTCCTTGGCCACTGCATTTTCTAGCTACCGCATTTAACGTCAGGAATTACATCTAAAATTTGAATTATATCATCGCCATTATTTCTCAACAATTCTGGTCTACACCGATTGTTTGAACTTTTAATCATAATCGTATTATTTTAAAAGTTAAGCTTAATACTTTATAGCCAAAAGTTTTCAATCTCACGTGTTCTTTTGTTATTACAACTCATAAATTTCGGATAACCAGGTCTAATGAAATATAAAGACGGTAAGAGAATTTTTTTTTCAAAGCTGTCTTACTTTAACTGTGGATTAAAGAAAATATTTGGAGTATAGTTTTAAAGCAATCCAGATTTTATGACTTGGTTAAAAATTATAGAACTGAAATTGGTTAAGATATTTTAGTCACTATTTTTTCGAACTCATTTATAGCTTGAAGAAATAAAACATTTTACAAGCTTTAAACTTTGTAATAGCTAAATAACTATGGCAAACACTGTTAACTAAATATAGAGGAAAAAAATTAGCTAAAATTATGCATGCAATTAGCATATAATTTGCATGCTTTAAAGCCTCTGTATGATTTTTTTTCTTCTAAATTCGGTGCTGAGGTGACAGCTGAATGATTAGCAATTGTTCCTTTACTTCAGTTGCTCGTGAATTCAAATTTCAGGCTTAGAGAGAGGCTAGAGGCTTGTAATAGCTCTAATCCACGTTAAAATGTAGATCCAAGTTTAACTACACCTCATATGCAAGATGTAACGATTGGCCTACAAACAACAAAATAAATACTAAATTCCACTCGTCAAAATATATTCAAAGTAAGTAAAAATAAAATCAAATTAAGATTAAAAGTCTTCTTCCTTTGAACTTCAAAATATATATTCCAATACTTGCCATTTGTTAGTGGGTGTTATAGATATTTACATATCAAAAATTTATAAATAAAATAAAATAACGTTGAAGTATTTAATTTTTTCATAAAAGAATTTATTTTAAACCTTCATTATATTTATTTTAGATCTTTTTTATCATCTGAGAAATACATTTCAAAACACTAAAAAATAAACTATCTATTTTCAGACTGATAACGTAATATACTTTTTAAATTCTCTGTGTTTAACCAAAAAAGTAAAACAATTCGGAGTCCCGAATCAAAGACAATGAAACTATCGAATCGAACACCTCTATTTGCTGATTCAAACACTTATTACTTTACTGGATTATTCAGGTCAATCACATTGCTAATATTATATGCTTTGTATTTTATTAACACACAATGTAATTAACCCGAATACACCATATCCTTAAATATTATGTTAATTTAATCACATCCTTATGGATCCACCCTATGCCATTAACATACCTTGCTATTTTTAAAGACACTTATGCTGTATTGTTGATCGTGATTAAGTGTATGATATTTACTGAAATGTATAACTTCGTATCCACAGGAATCCTCTATCGTATTCCAATTAAGAAATACGAGGTTTACATAAAGGATTTTTGACGTTTTCTTAAATTAGCAATTTTGTGATTTTTATAATATTGCACTATATCCTTTTAGATCGATATTCAACCTGTGCCCTTATTGAAAATTACTTTTATTAATATATCTTAGAATGAAAACATTTTATCAAAAATGATTAATGAATTCCCAACTTTTATATTTTTGAGCATATTATTTATTTATAAAACAAATTTATTTATATTTTTAAGCATATTATCTGAAATACCCATTTATACACACACACACACACACACATATATATATATATATATATAATTTTTAGAATCTGTTTTTTTATATAGTATAGAATAAAGAGAATAATTTATTTTTTGTAGCTTACCTTATGAAAATCTGTAAATAAATTAATTCAAAATGCCATTCTTTTTGTCTTCTGATGGGAAAAGATAAGTTTTTAAATTCCATGCTTTTTTTTCGCATTTTTTTCATCATTATCATACTTTATATTTCAGCTTTTATTTGAATCAGTTCTTGAATTATTCATTTTCTAATTTTTTTCGGCACTAGATGGAGTGTTGACAGTCAACTTTTCCCACACGATTAAAATGCTCACATTTTATAAAATTATTTATTTAGATTGTATAGTAGCGAAACATTAAAAGAATTGCAGAAACTTTGCGATCCGAAAGTTTTCCTGATTTCAAGGTGTGTCTTAAGTACTTACAGTTGAAGTTAACACTGCATGTGTATTGTCAAAAGAATTGAAATTTGTAAAAAATTGTTATTGACAAAATTAAAAAGTTTAGACCTGGATCAAAACTTTAGGGAGATACAAGTTGTACACTACTAAAGAGATTATACGAGGGTTACTCTGAAATTTTTGAGATACGCGCAAACGAGAATTTACAAAATAAAAATAACGGTTTAAATTTAAAATACAAAGTATTTTAACACAGAAGACCATTTTTTATTGACTTACTTCAACTAGTTTAACGTAGAATAAATTTTAAACAGAAGAGAAAATAGAGTTGACGCGAGAACATTTTCGCCCTAGGATTTTCTACGATTTTAAAACAGAATATATCAAGAAGAATGCGTTCAACGGTTGCAATTAGCATTTGGTGATGAATCTCTAGCTCGTGCTACTGTATTCAGATGTTTTAGAGAATTTAGAAGAGGTCGCAATTTTCTTCAGGATGAAGAACACACAGGAAGGCCGCCCTCGGCAGTAATCCCAGAATAATGTGTCTGCCACACAAAAAATGTTAATGGGCGATAATCGCTGTACCTATCAAATGATACAAAAGGAACTTAACATTGGATCCGCAGCCATACACAAAACCATTCATGGAGAATTACATATAAAAAAAGTAGTTTGCCATTGGGTTCCCCATAATCTAACTGAGCACCAAAGAGAAGAGCATGTCAGAAGCAGTAAAGAAACTCTTAAATTGTTAAATGATGGTGGCCACCGGATCATTTCTAAAATTGTAAGAGGTGATGAAACGTACATACCGTTTTTTGACGTTCCAACACGTCAAGAAAGCAAAGTATGGGACTTTGAAGATGATCCCACGCCGACAATGGTGAAAAAACAACGCGCATTGAAAAAAGTGATGTATGCCGTTTTCTTCAAAGTACGGGATTAGTCAAAGCCATCAAGTTGGAAGGACAGAAGACAGTAACAGCAAACTGGTATACCACCAAATGTCTTCCAGAAATTCTACAAGAATTGAATGTTAGGGGACTAATGCTTCACAATGACAATGCATCTTCACATACAGCCGGATTAACAATTGAGTTTCTTAAACAAATTAATATGATCGAAAATCCGCCGTATTCATTTGATCTAGCTATCTGCGACTTTTAGTTATTCTTTAATCTTAACAAGAAATTACGCGGACATCGTTTTCATTCAGAAGAAGAGATTGATGTGGCTATAAATGCCTTTTTTTCATCTATTCCAAGAAATGAAAGGTTTGAGGCATTTAATCTGTAGAAAATTCGTTATCAAAGTGCATTGATGCTGAAGGAGACTACTTTGAAAACACCTAAAATTTTGTAAGTATAACTTTAAAAACCTAGTTGTATCTCAACAAATTTCAGAGTGACCCTCGTACCGATAACAATGGAGGGGAAAAAAAACTTTTTACTTTAAAATAAAAAGTTGCTTGAAATAAAAATCAAAAAGATTATGGAGTAATATTTATAATTACATTTTGACTGAAAACTGCTTTTTATATTATATGTGTATATATATATATATATAAACGAAATTTATTTCATGACTAACTGTATGATATGTCGATGTTTCTACTTAACATGATCATTATATGAACCTACAAGGAACCACAGTATATAAATCCATTTTTTGTTATTTTCCAATTATGGTAAAATTTAATGAAATAAGCAATATATTTTTGTTATCTATTAATAAGAGAGAGAGAGTATTGCTTTGTTGCAGGACTTTTCTCTCAGAATAAAAGTTTCATGCATTTTTCAAATCAAATTAATAAATCAAAAATTTTAAAAAGTAATTTATTAAAAATTGATTTTTTTCAACTTTTGTTATGTCTGAATTTAACTGGATTTAATTTTGTGTGACTTATATACATATAAAAGAAACTGATGAAAAATTCAAACCTTTATTTTTAAAATCATTAGATTTTTCAATAATTTAAAATTTTTTAAACATTGATTTTAGCAATTAGAAATTTATGTTATTTAGTGTCGCATAAAAATAGCCTATACATTTTATATTAATCTCTTTAAAATATTAGGAAGTAGTTTTAACAAACGTTTTTAGTCGAAGCAGAAAATTCGTATTTTCTTGCACATTTATCTATTATATTTCCTCTTCCATACTATTTTGTTCCACTTATATTTCATAGTAAATTTGCAGTTTATCGAATGTAAGGATAACTATTAAAAATTAGGACAGAACAACACAATAAAAGCAAGGAAACTGCTGTAAAATCAGTTGGAGATGTCGTTTAATTATTATAAAATAATATTCAAAAGTAATTATATTATTTTAATTAATAATAATATAATATTTTATATACATAAATGCACTCATTATTGTTATCCAAAAGCTAAGAGTACCTTTAAATAAAAATGTGACCTCAATTAATAAAGAAGCCGAAATCTTGCGTTATTTTAAAGCATACATAACTTGTCCTTAAACTTTTTCCATGATTGCTCAGACAACAGTGAAAAGAAAACACTCATCGAGAGTTTTGGTCAAACGCAAATAAAGGGCTCCGTAACAGGTGATTACGTAAGAACATTAGTTTACTTTCATCGGGTTTCATAAGTATTAGATCACTGGACCAAGGCCGACTCCGGACAAGGCCTTGACTCTTGACCCGATGCGTTTTAGCCAAGACCTACAGACCTGCTTAAAGTCTGAGCAGTCATGGTCAACTTTTTCTCTTTATCTAGAACTTATATATCTTTTTTTTCATATTTTATAAAACTTTACTTTTTATTTTTTTACAAACATAACTAGATTTCACTGAATAATTCTTACCTGTATTTGAATTTGGAAATGTTTTTAACAGTTTACTGAGTTCTACAAACAATTACTTTTTAGTTCTAATTGTTTAAATAAAAATTGTTTTTCAATCGAATTTTGATAGCTTGAACCAGTTTTTCCTGAATACTTTCAAAATTTATTTTCGCGTTATTATCTTTTTAATTGTTAAACTAAAAAGTGAATAAGGCAAAAATTTTGTTAATGAAAATTTTGTTTTTTACTTTCTTAATATTTTGGAAGCACATATTTGGAATTTTTTGTTAAAATCCTGAGAAATCGAAATATTTAAACATCATTGCATTTTTCTGTATTTTAATAATTATTTTGTACTCATTTTAATTATATTTAATTATAGAAACAATAATTAGGATAATTTATTACTCACATTTCATAAATGTATTATTAAATACGGTAAATTTACGATAGACCTAAAGTTTAACATTTTTTTTGTATTATTCTTAATAAATGTCTCTTTCTATTAAAAATTAAGTTAACGCATATAAAGAATAACCTATGCATATAATTAATAAAATTCATTTCAAATATAATTTTTGCATTGTAAAGTTTTAATTTTTACATTATTTCAAATTATATGGCATAGTGATAGTCAAATTATATAGCATAATTAATAGTTAATACAGGTATTTATTGGAATTAGTTTCAAATAAACTTTTGCAATTTTCAATGAATTCGTGAGTCCATCGATTGCGGAAAGTTGTGAGTTTTGTGTACTATGTGTTGAGTATTAGATATATTTTAGTTTAACTCTATAATTCATTGAGAATGATAAAATATCAATAAATAAGCATAATTATTTTTTGACTACAAATACGGAGGATATTCCTGTAGGACAGCTGTTTTCAGAGCTGTAGGTCCCAGTTTCAATAACAGTCACTGTTCAACAATAGCAGACGAATGCTGTGCTTTTTACCTTCTGCTAAAATGTATAATATTATTTAAATGTTTTTGGGACTATTCATTGATGTAATTATGAATATAAAATCTTGCAAATAAGATTACAATTTGTGAAACATAATAATTATATATCAGTGATTGTGAAACCGCATCTAATGCTTTTTACATTGATTTTAATAAATTGTAGGAAATTCTCTGTACGTTATTGAGAAAAAGTTATCATTTTTACACACAAGTGATGGATTAAAATATTGCAATATTAATTATTATTGGTGGTTTGAAATAAAATGAAGTTAATGAAACCGAATTATGTCAAATGATAGAAAAATTTATATTCAAAGGTATCTTTATTTACATAAACGTGAGATGTTTTAACCTTTAACTGTAGCTGCACTAATGTCAACTGAATCAATATTTAAGTCCTTTTTACTTAAGAAGGATTATATACAATATGTTCAAGCTTTTGCAATCATTTGTAATATTCCTTTACCAGAATTTTCTAAAAAATGAATAATTGCTTTTTAAAAGAATAATTCGAATAATTGTTTTTCAGTTATGTTATCTTACTTTTTAATAGTTTAAGTAATGCATTAGTTCATGCGATAATTAAAAACTTAATGTTGTTTTTACATTTGTGATTTTGATTCTCTAAGCAGCTGTGCTCGTATTTTTCTTTGAGAAAAGTATGAGCTCTATATTTGAAAAAGTAACTTAGTAAAAGAAAGTACGTGCACAGCACCAATGCTTCTTAATATTGAAATTATCTACATCTACCGAATCAATAACATAGAATTATTAATATCTAAAGAAAATTTATATTGAATCATTAATTATAAATTTTCTTTCATAATAAATGATTTGTTTAGTATATTTCTTTTATATATGTCCATTTTAACAAGCATTAAAATGATTGCCAAATGCATATTATAAAATTAGAGCATTTTACGATAATATATGGTTAAAATATTAATTTTTATTTTAATTCTCTTTCATTTCTTACTATTCAGAAATAAAAGAACATAGATTTTAATTTTAATTTGAGAATTTAAGAAGTTGTTTGACTATTATATTGAAAAAAGTGTTATTTAATCTAATTCAAATTATATAAATTATGTACCATCCTCGTCAGATATAACAGCTCTTTCTGTTGATATTTTATTACACACAAACTTGCCAGATTTCTTAAATTTTCAACCTGTACACCGGAATGTTCTCCACTGTTGCGGTTGTTCAAGAGTACAGCTCTTGGTGAAGTTTTAGTGGGTAGTTTATTTATTCTAAATACCATGAATAAATGCTTACTGATTAGAATCTTAAGTCAAGGGTAGTAATAGTTAAAACATGCATATAAATTTAAAAACTTTGTTTCTTACTTGTAAATAATTTAAGTAAGAAGAAGTATTTTGAAAATGAGGGATAAATATTTAAACAGTTTTTCCATGTAAAGGCATTGGCTAGGACATTTCTAGAAAATCTTTTAACATTGTAAAAGTGTACCCAAGATAATCCGATATTGGTTTTACAATAGAACCATCAAGGTTTTAAACATAGATTCCTTCATAAATCCTTACCGTCAGTCCATGTGTTGTTGAACAAAGGAAATACTCTCTCAACTAGTGCTGATGATCCAGGTAAGCAATAGACATATTCAACAATTTTGATAAGGCTGGTGGTTGCTATGCGATTATCCTTGAAGTTACCAGTTGCCTGGACCATTTTTCTTTACATGAAATAATCATATCCCTGGTTTCTCTTCTTGCCTCCACTGTTCACAATTTAACTGCAAATATTCTTATATAGCACAACTTCATCGAACAGCTGATCATTGTTTATTTTCATATCGAATACATCAAAAAGACAGCTGAAATTTATAACAGAATGTCTATAACAAAATGGATGATAGCCTATGTTTGGCTCTTTTTTAAATATAGGCTATCTTTCATTTCGAAATTTTCTCATTACAACTTTTGTAACTAGTTTAATCTATATTTAATCAGCTTATATGACAAAAGAATTGCTTAAAGCTCTTCATTTTGGAAAGTCTTCTTTTTAATAATGGAGGATTGTGATTCTTTTCTTTGCCTTAATTAAAGTTGTCTTCTATGAATAACTGCTAAGGATAAAGAAAAAATAAGCACACTGTTGGACCATGTGTATATGTATTATTGTAGTTTTTTTGGAAAAAGAAAAGCTATATTTACATTTTGATTTTACGAAAAGTGTTATTTTTATCATTTGCTGCCAACCTATTTGCGATTTTCCGACCCATAAGAAATATATTGGAACCAGGATGAAAAGAATCTTGATTTCAATATTTATTTACTTTTTCTTATAAGGATGATGAAAAGAATCTCGAAAACCCAATAATAGTAAATATCATCATTTTTCCAAACTGAGCCTTTTCCTGGAAAATTATGAACTTGTTTTTCATTGAAAGCAACACCCCGTGGAAGCTTGTTGTCTTGGCGTCAAGTTTCGAGAAATTAAACATTTCACCGAAATTTCATACAATTCTTACTAAATTCAGATTTATCTCCAATGAAGTTTATTCATTCTTGAATTAACTTGGTACTATTTTTGAAAATCTTAAGAGATTTTAAATTATAATAAAAATTATCTTAATCAACAACATTCCAAATAATTAAAGTCTTAATATTTTAAATATTATTAAAAATCTTAATAATATTACATAATAATATTATATTCCACTTTGTTTCTTAATGATATAATTAACGAAATATCCACTATAGATAAGATATTCAATTTTTCAGCTATTTATTTGATAAAGACAAATAGACACTTTCATTTAAATTTAAACTATTTAATAAAATATATATATTAAGTTTAATAACCAAATATACAAGTAAATTAATGGTATACCAATAAAATTAATTTCAGTTCAAATATTTGCAATTTCTATTTACTCATCAAAGAAGCTAAATGTAACTTACGCAAATATCCTACTTTGTAATTAAATTTATTAGACATATAGACGGCTTTTTAGTTATTAATTTTAACCAACTATTCTCAATCACTGAAATTTCCTCTAACTCTAAAAATTAATAAAACTATCTCTGATAATTCTGATACAAACTACTTAGATATACCAACATAAATATTATAAATAAGCATTAACTTTAAAATTTATGTGATGAAAAGAAAGATTTCAATTTCAGAATAATAGATTTGTCAGTTGGTACTCTAATTAGTACCAAATGAATTTTTGCTCTAACATCCTTATATATATATTATTCAAAATATCTGATATCTTCGACCTATTTCAGTGAGTTTATTAAAAATCATTTAATTTTTTTTTAAATTCAGATTTAGTCAATAGTTTAATTCCAATTCTTATTTTAAATTTCCATTTCAAAAACTCTTTAAGTAAATTATAAATAGATTAAATTTTCACTTTTCAAATTCATTATATTTTATTAATTTTCAAATTTTTACACTATTTAAAGAATTTTTGAATAAAAAAACTCTCTCTCTATTATATTTATTCCTAATGATCTTTCTGGAACAGTTCATTTTAGACAGCTGCCCTTCCTTATTAACCCGAATAAAATAACTAAAGAAATTATATCAATAGGATTTTTTTTAAGTAAATGTTTTCTGCTTGACTTTTCTCTTTACGTTCCTTTTGGTTATTCACAATTGCTTTTCTTTTTTTCTTTTGCACAGTTGTCACTAAGTTCTAAAAAATTTAATTATTTCAAAAAAATATATTTATATTATCATTTTTATGATATATATTTTTTATTTTAGTTTTTAAGATTCTCTTTTTTTTTTCATCGATTTCTATAACATGCTAATAATATAATTTTTTTCTGCTTTTTCACTTGTCTCACTTTACTCATAGAATAGTTTTCTTTTCATAAAATTTTCTTTTGTTAACAATTTGTTAACATGCATTTTTGTTCTGTTCATTTCTTAACTAGAACAAATTAGCCATTTCAGCGTCTGTTGGTTAGTTAATATTCAGTGAGTATGTTTGTTACTCTAATTATAAGTTTTCCTTAGTTTTACTAATTGGTACATCTTTTGTTCTGATAAGAAACATTTTTCTAATTTTATAAATATCTTTTCTGATGCAAGAAATTCAAATTTTTTCTTTTTATATTATATAAAATATCAAAAAAAATTAAATTTATTATTTTTTGATTATTAATTTTTTACCAACATACACGTATACATATATACATATGTACACAAAAAAGCATTTATTTACTTGATAAACTAGACTTATATAATCGAATAAAATAACTGAGAAACGGTGCAATCTTTAGAATATTTTTCAAGACAAGTTTTAAATAATGGTCGGAAAAGAACCATTCCTTCATGCTATATATCTGTATTCTGTAACTATTTAATATTATACGAGGTTTAAAGAGCGGATAAATTATATCTTCCATGTTCGGAAGCTCTAATGCACCACCACACGTACAAAGACATGCATAAAGGAGTTATATAATCTGCCTTTTACTTGCTAATGTTAAGCATATTTTTGTGTGATTAATTTTAACTAACTATTACTAAAAAGAAGCATATTTATTTAAGAAACACACACACATACATACACACACACACACATATATATATATATATATATATATATATATAAAATTCCTAAATCAAGCTTTGAAATTACACAGTACAAACACATATTGTGACTACCTGTCAAAAGCCAGAATAACCACCTTTCGTAAAGCGGACTGTTGCGAGCCCGAGAGGAAAAGAGATAATGAGTTAATTAAGTTCAAGTAGGTGTTCACTGGGGTGTTGAACCATGCCTACTCCAGTGCAGCGGCCAGCTACGCTAGATTACGCTGGTGAGAATCCGTGCCGTGACTAACTTGATCGTGATGCTCCCACAGGTTCTTGATTGAGTTTAAATCAAGTGAGTGTGCCAGGAAGGGAAGAACGGTAAACTCGTCCTGGTGCTCTTCAAACCCCGCATGTGCACTACTGTCAGCTGTATAACACCTCACTTGTCCTACTGGTAGATGATATTATCGTGAAAAACAACAATGTGCGTATATGGGTGGACTTGGTTTACAAGGATAGATGCGTATTTGTATCGATCTATTGTGCCTTCCACGATGATAAGTGAATCTAAAGAATCCCAAGAAAGCATCCTCCAGATTTTAATGCTCTCACCCCCAGCCAGGACCGGGACGGTCTGGAGCTGGCTCCTAGTTACAAGCAAACACCTTGTAACTAGTACCATAAGGCAATAGTTACAAGGTGTTTGCTTTCAGAGGTTTCATGTCGTTGTTGCACCAGCATGTTTCCCTGTACCTATCTACTAGTTAGATAGAAGCAACCTGGTGGAGTCTTCATGATTTTGAAGCAGGAATCAAGCAGAAGACTCCCAATAATTGGCCTGCCACCTCCAGAGGTATCATTTCACTTGGAGGGCATTGCGACCATGCCCAGTTTTAACGTGCCCCAATCTCTTTTAGTGATCTTCGGTTAAACTGAGATTCAAACTCACTATCTTCCGCTGAGAAGAACAAGACCTTAACCAACCAGGTAACTCGGCCCTACGGTTTCATATCGTAAACATCAACATTCAACTCTCCTAATGAGTATAAAATATAAAAAAGCTACCTTTCGCCACACAGTAGACATCCAGTTATGGTACTCGCGTACAAATTCACCTATAAGCAATATCTTTCCGAGGATTAATAGTCAGCGTAGATAAATGAACCAGGCGTCTGTTTCAGAGACTCAGAGGCAGCTATGTTCATTGAACAGTAATTTGGGAGACACAGTTAGTTATCTTTTGGTCCATCTGGGAAGTTAGTTGCTCAATGGTACCACGTCTATTCACTCGAACGCATATCCGTAGCCGTCGTTAACCTCTATCATTTATGGTCAATGGTGCACCACATTTGCTCCGTTGCTCACTTTGGACTATCCCATTATGCCATGTACATTATGCATTTAACACGGGGTCATGCGAACGGTTCACAAACTTTGCTGTTTCGGAAATGCTTTCTCCCTATGCCCGAAAGCCAATGGTCATGCATTTTCGGAAGTGGGACAAATCACTAAGTTTCTGCATTACACTCAAGCCTGCAATGTTTTTCAAAGCCCTCACACACTCTCTATCTATGCTCAACTATATTGTGCTGCCACCTGTCTTACTGCAACATTGAAATATTGAACAAGTTCTTGATTTTATCAATCAGCAAAAATCCTGTATTGCTTTACTTATCTGCTAAATAATCTAGTTTTGTCTTCAGAAGTTAAAGAAATTTAATAAAAAATAATTAATATGCAAAATTAAAGCGATCTATGATACTACGAATGAGACTATTTAAATACGTTTTCATGATAAAAATAGCAAATATGTTTTATCGTTGTTTCATTTTTCCCATTTAATTTATTTCTAATCTCATTAAGATTCTGTCATTAAAAAAATTGAGATGTAATGATCTGATAATATAAATATATATGAGAAAATTTTGATGAGAAGAATTATTCCGCATCATTAAACAAATATCATAAGTCTGGTACACTTAAAAATTGAAATCTTTTGAAGAATTCCGTGTCTGTTGAAGCAACACTTCTTTTAATGCCTTTAGCAATAAAAATAACAACATAATCTAATCCTTCACAAGAATGTTTTCTAATAAAAATAACCAAATAAAACTGAAAATTATTGTACTTACTATGATTTCAGCAATTTTCTGGATTATTTAATGGCATATTATTAGTCTCTTATTTGCACATAACATGAATTTTCTAACAATGCAATGCTATTTTACGCGTACTTTGGTCATATAATAATTGCTATTTGTACTTGCTTTAAGTAGTTCATATTTTGAAACACATGTTTTAGTTATGGTGCATAAAATTATTAATTATTTTGTTAACGAATTTTGAATCATTTATAGTTGTTGAAAATTTTGAATATATATATATATATATATATACATTCTTCTTTATAATTCAATATATATATATATATATATATATATATATATATATTGAATTTATTACAAAACTACCAACATGTCAAGGTTCACGTAATGATTATTCTCACTTTCCGATGTTTAAGATTTCAGATGCGAACTCAAGTTATAAACTAGGTATTGTTAATTATTGAATTCACTAATTTGATTTTCTTGATTCAGATCTTAGACTCACTAAGTTGTTTGCTGAATAGTTTACGAACTTCTGTTTAACTATTCTTTAGTCCGATTAACTTTAGGTGGGCTTGTTTCTTGTGATCGTAGAGTAACAAATAAACACATCTTGATTCTTGAAAGCTTTTGGGAATACCATTTATTTGTTTTTGATTCATAAGGTGATATATATAATGTTTAAAAATTTATTGAAAGAAAATTAAAGGAAAATCACACACTATAATGATTATTAAAAAGTTTTACAAATAATTTATTTAATTTGGCTCACACTATCCAATTCATAAAAAGAGAAAGCAAAGTAATATGGAAATAAATTGGCAAACAATTATGATGTCTTAGAAATTAAAAAATTATAAAATTAATGAATTGAAAGTGCTAATATGATGTAAGAATGTACTTTTGTAATTGAATGTAGTCCCTCTGAGAATTAATGTTCTAGGAGCATTAATTTCTGAAGTGATCATCGTAGACAGATACATTCTTAATTATAGAGTTTATAAGTTTTATTGATAAATTGCGAAGCAATTTTATAGCCATGTTATTCATCTAGAATGTCTACACATCTGTTTCAAGCATTCAAAAATTTCTTGATGAAATTTAAATCCAATGCTAGAGTTCTGGATTGTGTGTAAATTATTGAATATAATTTTCAACATGGATGGTATGGTTTCACATTTTATTTTTATGTCAGAAATTCATCACACATTTAATCTTGATAAAAATTATGAATATTAGAATATAATCTAATTATTTTTCAAAAGTATTTACTATTGACAATGATTATATCTGTACAACTTATCCATTGGAAGACATTTTAAATGTTTATCTTTATTTTATTTTTTATGGACAAAAGTCTTCCATGTTCTATTCAAATCAAATCATGCATCTTGTCACTTTGAAAGTTTAACATGGATTCATCCGTGAGGATAATAGCCTTTCATTGATGAGGCACCGAATGGGTATTTGGATATGCCTCTCTCTAGCAATTGCCTCCTGTCAAATAGATGATTTATCGCCTTGATTGTATAGACAATCTTCATAAAGAATTCTACTCACGATAGAGGTTAACACCATCATTCCAATGGGTGAATTGAGTAAGAATTTGGGTAGTAGTTTTGTTACTTTCATATATATAACTGCAAATAATAATCTTCAAACATTTCTCAGTGATTTACTGACCTTGATTAAACACTCTGGGCTCAAACTCAATTGATCAAAATTGTTTCCGGAGTAAAGGATTCAAATAGGATGAACATTTAGTTATATGAACAATTCTTCTTCACTTTGACGTATTATATATATAAATCCCTAATCCTTCAGTAATTTTTATATCATCGTTTTTATATTAAATGACCTCTTAAGGTCATTGTTACGAACTGTCTTATTTCATAATACTACTCTGCGTAAAATTTACTTAACTTTTAAATTAGCAAGTGAAAAATATGAGAAATGTCAATTACATATATACACTGCTGGCAACACAAAATGCGATACTTAGAAGGAAATATACAAGTCATGTGAAACTTACATAATCCTTTTGTGGCGACGAAATATGTAAATCATTAGCAAAGAAGCGTATAAGCACATTTTGGACTACTGCAGTGCCACCTTCAAGCGCTTCATAAAAGCAGGAGAGGTTGTTAATTTAAAATACGGCTATTTTTTTTTCTTACGTAAGCTGTTTAACTATGTTTTGTAGAAAACATTGAGCGTCTTTCGAGTTAGTTTCTGATTACGAACTATAATGTGACATAAATCTGTTCCTTTTGCACCAGCATGTTTTCCTGTTCCTAGCCCTGAGTTGGGTTCTAACAGTTAGACAGAAACAAGCTATTGAAGCCACAAGCTATTGAAGCTATTGAAGAACTCAAGATCAGTATCCAGGCTGTTATCAATAGCATCACAAAGCAAGAATTAATAAGAAACTCCTCAAGCGTGCTCATATATGTAGTGAATGGATGAATGGCATCTACAGTGAAAAAGAGCAATAATTTTTAATACGTTTTATTTTAAGCGTAGATACTACGGACCGGTTTTACATACCGAATTCTGTATAACGTGTTATCTACCAAGATCATTTTGCTTCGATAACTCTGGTTTTTATTGGTGTTGTCTTTTAGAGGGCCTCTGCAGCTTTTATATTTCTTCCCAGATGACATTTTTCTCAAAGACATGAAATATATCCAGTAATACTACTTTTACAACATTTTTAATTTTTGTATGCACTGACATTTTTTTTGCATCAATTATTGAAATTTTTTGTTACTTTTTATTTTTGTGAGAATCAATTACAGTACATGCAGAGAAAGCGAAAGGGATTACTATTAAAACAAATTCAATTAGTCAAATAAAAATTTTTATCTTTCTAAATACAGCATTTTGAAATCTTTGTATTTAACAATGAATAAATGTAAAAGAAAAAATTATTTATGGAAGCTTTGTTTATGTTTGTAATTTTTATTAGCCCGATTTTTACAAAGTTATTTTTAAAATAAAACTAATAGCTTGCAATTAGTACTTGTATCTGACGACATTTTTAATACCACTCATTTAATAGAAATCCAGAAAGACGGGTCAAAACAATTTTATTCCTAAAAGTAATAAGTATCATTCACTTATATCCCTCGAAAATAAAGGCTTTATATATCCTTTTATGTATATATATATATATATATATATATATATATATATATATATATATATATATATATATATATATATATATTTGTTATCATATTATATTTCCAAATTATTAAATTTATATATTTTTATTATATTTTTCATTTTTTATTGAAAGAAATTAATGTTTATTTACAGAAAAACTATGAAATAACATGAATCTAGCAATATACGTAAAGTCTTAATGTATGCTTGATAGAATCTATCTGTCAAGTGCATGATTGTGTGTTGTGATGTATGTCTCACGCAGAGAACAAAATATTAGTTTCGGAAGTTTATTTTAGAAAAAACTATTACTACGAAACCTTTAGTTCATGATAACTGGCAGTTTCTACATCCAATCCAAATTCAAATTATTTCCGGCACAAGAGCTGACTTCCAGTCTCAAACGCCTTTAGGCATTTAGTAAGCAGGGTGCCCCTTCTTGGTATTTTATCAAAAGGAAAGCTGAATTTTAGGTTCAGGGCCTCCTTCCGAGTTAGAGATTTTGAATCTGATTCTGGTTTGTCTAGGCGAATGTCTGTTAAATGATATACAAAGAAATATATTTAAAAGGTTTCAAACACCAAGTATGAGATGCATGGCAGATGCAGATTTATCATATGAACTCATTTTTGCGCTGTTAAGATGCTTTCTAAAGGAATAATAGAAAATTGATTAAAATCTTAAGGATGTTTTTTTACCCTGCTTAAATTTATTTTAAAAAGAGAATAATGTTTCAATTATTTAACAGATTCCCATTATCTTTTGATTTATTATAACTATCCTACAACCACATTTTGTTGCCTTCATAAGAATGCTATAATTTCAAGTTTAATTTAAAAATCATATTTTTATGAAGTCTCTATACTCACTGCGGTATAAGACTAAAAGTTTTTAATATTTAATGGAATAAAAATGTTCATGTTTTTAAAAATTTAATTTATTTGTAAGCAATGGATATATTTTAAAATGCCAAAATTTTAGCGCAGCGGAGAATGTGGATTTAGTCAATATTTTTATGATATTAATATGAAAGTTAATTAAAATCGTAATTTTTTTTTTTATCTTTCACCCATTTCATTTAAATTTATTTATTCTTATTTTTTTTTAAAACATTTTCAAAATTTTTTTTCACAAAATATTTTTTATATTTTTTTAAATAATTTCTTAAAATATTGGAATATATTAATGAAAATAAGAATTAAAGTTAAAAATAAAATAATTAATTTGACATAAATTTACAAGATGAAGCTCTCAAGTGCAAATGATATTAATTACGTCTTGCGCAAATCAACAAAATATTACTTTCAGAATTAAATTCTAAAAACTTTCCTTCAAGGTTCTGTCATATATGTGCGATTCCTTTAAAAAATAATTTTTGAATTAAAATCTTCTCAATTAAATATGCGTTATTATGTTTTACATTACATTAGTGAAATTTTTATCCTCAGAAATCTATTGTTAAAGATATTTGAAATAAATGGATAGAAGAATATTGTTATTTCAATATCTTTTTCGAAAATTAAAAAAGAATGAAACTTCTGAATTTTTTTTTATCATTCCCTCTAGGGATAACAGATGTTATCTCTCACATCAATTCCACTATAATTTAATATATTCTTATAAATGAAAGATAAACATTTACTATTGTCAAATTGAAACCTGTTTCCCTTCGAAAAGAAATACGCTAAAAGCTGACCCAGTATCATTCCTAAAATTATTGTCCTTGACCAAAGTAATGTTGCGACTACTTTCTACACCGTTCGAGAGTGTTTGATGAAGAAGAAAGGTAGATTCGACATCTACCTGGCTTAAGCTGCTTAAAAATTTCTCCCATCTCCTTTCACTGTTTAGTTGCGATCAAACTTCCTTCAACAGCGGAACAAGCCGGTCTCCGCAACCAGCACAGGTAAGGAAAATTCCCCGCATTCCTTCTTTCCACATTAATTTAGATTTCCTTGTGTATTGTCTAGCAGTCACCAGATGGCGCAAGATATTATCAATGTTTTCATTTTAATACGTATTGATATCATTGATAGTAACATCGTTGATATTATGAATTGTTGTTTTTATAGTTCCACTATATCAACTGTTTTCCGTCATGTTGAGGAATCTCAAAATAATAAATTCATGTGAATTTGTTATCAATTATGCATGTAGAAGTACTTTTTCAAATTTCAAATTTTCTCCATCTATAAATTTGAAGTATTATTCTATCCGAAAATTTTCTGATCGTAAGTTTCTTAAAATATTTACTCCTGAGACATTATATAAGAAAAATATGGATTTATTTTAACAAAAATTATTATTTTTCAAAAAATTTCTACAATGTTTCTAAAATGCATACGTTTTCTAAATATAGAGCAATGGATTTGACAATGACACCGTTTTTATTTCCTTACTAGTTTTAGCAATTATGTTTGTTGAGAAATATATAATATTGCTTTTATAATTGCAATCATTTTCATGATTTTATGGTTCTTCATAGCTGTCATGAGGTGACTTCAGGTATGATTTTAATTACTAAACAGTATGTCTTAATTTAATAAATTATAAAATACTTTTTAAATGTATTCTTATACAAATATTAAACTCTTTCTGTTAAGTATGCTAATCTTTATTTTACATTTACTATAAAAGAAATATAAATTTATATTTCTTTATTATTGAATACTTTGCTTTGAAGTTTTTAGCTTGAAATAATTTTGTTGCACTTTAGCAGTTTACACAATCCTTTGCTACATAAAATGCATGATAAATATACAAAATACATTTATAAGTAAGTGTTCAAATATAAAAAAGTAATGTACATTTATTCCCTAAAAATATTTATCTAAACTATGGAAAACAGAAATATCCATGGAATTAGATTTTATGTTTTTATCTATAGTATCTCAATATTTTTTAAACAAGATAAACTGATAGTATTTCTTAAGTATTTTCTTTTTTTTAATTATTTTTATTTTCCAAATTGAATTTATTTTAGTGAATTCAAAATTTTTTTTTCTATCTAAATTTCTTTATAATTACAAAATAGCTATGTCATCTGTTAGTAGTATTCAAGCTATGAAATTTCTTGATGAAAAAATATTTAATCTATAAAACAATATATTTATCCCAAAATATCATTTATGTTTTGAATCCTAACTTCAACTAAATTGATATTGAAACTATTAAATATAAAAAGTTAATATTTCATTATGTTTTATTTCAAATAAAACAAAGCTGTCATAGTGAAAGCATTATTGTAGGATTATATGTATATCACCAGTTCTTTCTCACATTGTAACATGATATAATTTTTAGTTATCTTTTAACTCTCCCATTTCTACAAAGTAATATTAATCTCATCTGTTTTAACAGGTTAGATTATAATTTATTATATGTATACTATATCTTACACAATAGAATTTTATTTGTAAAATCTGCTATTTGATTGACAATTGAATTTTATCAGTAACATGCTTTTCTGCATAATATGTTTAAAAAAATGAGAGGGAAGCAAAAAACAGCATTTTATGGTTTGTGCATTAGTATTTCTATAACAATCTTTGAAATTAATGAACTTAAAAATGAAATTTTGCCTACAAAAATAAATAAATAAATGTAAATTCTGTTTAAATTTCATGTTGTGTATATTTATAAAAAAGGCTTATATATGTGCAAAAATTATGTGCTGAAGCAAAGAAGAATACAGTATTTAATAATATCTACATTAAATAACAATGTGTGTATTACTTGTCAGAAACAACTGTTTTAACCACTTAAATCTCATAAAATTTGAAATTTTGAAAATACTTATATGTATTTGAAATGAGATGTAAAATGACTTATCTATCATAACAATGTATCAATATTGACAAATTTCTGAAATAAAATCACATCAAAATTTTAGAACAACCACAATGTTCCTGCTGTTTATTTGTATGATTTTTACCTTATTTTTCAATCTAAAAAATGATTTGAGATGGATAGTTTTATTCTAAAGAGGAGATCACTGAGGTTATAAATGTTATTTTTTTTTATTGATTTGAAGAATTGAATGATTTAAAATATTTAATCTTTTTTAAAAATATATTGATGTTAGATTAGAATAATTTAAATATTCATGAATTTTTATAAATTAATTTTAAAAACCTTATATTTCAGAAGCATTTTCTTATATGTAGACATACATAATCATATCATAATGACATGTTAATTTTTCATTATAAGTTATAGAAAATTTTCACTTATCATATTCTCATTTCTGATTATTTTGCTTATAATTGATTAAAATCAATATATTTGGTATTTATTTTTTAAATAAAAATAAATCCTGCAACTAAATTTGTTTGGATCAATTTTATGGGCAACTTTTTTATTATTTACAGTTAAAATGGAGAAACAAACTTGGAGAGAAGCTTCTAGTCTTATCATAACATCTCGATTATCATTACATGATGTAGTTGCCAAGGGACGAAATCTCTCTGAAGTTATGAATTCAGCCAAATGGAACTATACAACGAAGCAAAATACGTCTGATTATAAAATTCTTATGGTAAAAAGGAGTGGGCTTAGCTCATTCATGGCTAATGCTTTTGTGTTTCCAGGTGGATTAGTTGAAGTGGCAGATTATTCCCCATTATGGTGGTCAGTATTTAATAAACTTGGTTTTTCTAAAGAAGAACTACTTAATTTTTGTTCTAAATTTGAAGGGCAAAGACCACCTATGATTACTAATCCTGTTACATTAAAATCAAAAAAGGTTGATCCAAATGAAACTTATCTTCCAGCTGATATTGCTTTACGCATTTCCGCAATCCGAGAGACATTTGAAGAGACTGGAATTATTTTACTGACAAACCCTGCTCTTGAAACAACTCAAGAAGCTACAACACATACCCTTTTGTCAAAGAATATTGATATTCAAATGTGGCAAGAAAAAGTTCATAATGATCCATATGCCTTTTTAGATTTATGTTTGCAATCTCATATGTGTCCAGACATATGGTCTTTGTACGAGTGGTCTGATTGGCTTACTCCCACTTCTGTAGGACATCGTCGATATGACACAATGTTTTATATGTGCTGTTTGCCTCGTCAGCCAGATGTGCTTTTAGATGAAGGCGAGGTTACTGTTATGAAGGTAAATCATAAATAATTATTTGAATTTGATTTTTAAAGCTTAATTTTATCTTAAAATGTAAATGTCTTGTTTATCAAAAATATTTTTTCGTACCTAAGTATAGTATTCCTTCTGTTGATAAGTGTCAGATATATGAATATTGAAAACATTATTTCTGCTATTTCATAAATTAATTATTTTGCTAAGTTCAGTTTATTTCATAGTTAATTTTTTGGCATCTTTCTTTTTAACATTAACCAGCTCATTATTTAAGTTTAATTAATAGCTATTAATTACTAAAAATGTGTTTTGTATCATAAAATCCACCGAAATATAATTAAGGCAAAATTTTAACATAGTTTGAATATTTATAATTAATGAAATATCAAATAATTATGATTGTAAGAACTTTACATTTTATTATTTACTAGAACTTTTAATATTGCATGCAAATTAAAATCTCCAACTTTATTAATCTTAAGTTAGATAGTTATAATATGGTCTTTCATTAATTATTGTGTATAAATTACAATTATTTCATTTAGTGGTGTAGTCCAGAGGAAATGTTGGAAGATAATTCAACAAACAGTGTATTTCTTGCACCTCCTCAAGTTTACGAACTATCCCGTCTTATACCTATTCAGTCATACCATGAATTAAAAGAGTTTGCTAAGAAGAGAGAGCCTCAGGGATGTGAACGATGGATGCCAGTCATTTCAACAGCAGAAGATGGTGCAATTTCTCTCTTACCTGGTATATTTTTTGCATATTACAATTTCTTTTGTTATGCATACCAAATAATGGTGGAAAATTGTTAAGTAAGGTTATCATAATTATTGTAGATTAAATTACTTTATAAAATTTTGAAAGATAACAAAATTGAGTTTGTCTATATACAATTATTTAATTAAATATCACCGAAATATTTTATGTGTTACATCAGATATACTTATATCTATCAACATGTACATTTTTATCTTATAATACACTCATTCATATTTGTTTATTAATTTTAAAGATTAAGATACTTCATTTGTTATGTAAAAGATAATTTTATAAATTTTGAATAATTTATATATTTGTGCTGATCTATTATTACAATATTTTATTTTAAATAAATTATTTTTAAACTGCTCAATGTTTACTTAATGAGTACAGTTTTGAAGGTTATTATAATTTTATACCTTTAGATAAGAAAAACATTTATAATGGGTGTGTTGAGTATGATAAATGAATGTAGTTTAGTTTGATGGTCATAAATATTAATAATTTCTCTTTGAAGTTCTTTGTAATTGATTAGGTTAGAGTTTTCAATAAAATGAGATCTCTTCAGAAGTTTAAATGACCAAAATTATTTTCTCTTGAATTGTATGTGATTGCTGTTATACTTTCTACTAATATTTCTGATGAACATCACCTTTATGCAACTGCCTCATAAATCTTACGCCACAATAATTATTGAAATGACTACAATCTTTCTTTGATTTTTAAAAACTACATATGCATTATAAGGAATGTTGATTGAGAACTCTTAAATTTTCTATAATGATATATAAAATTTCTTCTAAAAACTGAAGACATTTTTAAATAATTAAATTTTTAGTTACACTTTTGGAATAAGAACATCACATGAATACTGCTTCATATTGTGGCAATTAAGTAATAATATGAATCCAGCCTTAATTTTGAGCCTTAATATCCAGCCTTAATTTTGAAACAAGGTTCAATTAAAAATTTAATCAATAATATTTATCTTAATTCTAAAAATATTCAGTTACTGAATAATTGAGAAAAAGAATAATATACCTAAATAATTTTACACAAAGTTGTTTTTGCCTAATCATTCTTACTTGTACTTTTTGTAATACTTCTTACATATCTAAAATTAATGGAAGAGAATTAAGAAAAAGAGCAATTCAACAGTTTTTGATTTTCCCACTGTGGTTTTGCTATTTACATGGGTTTTAATCCACTTTCAAACATTGATTCAAGCTTAAATTAGTTCTTATATATGCAAAGTAATCTTCAAGATAAAAATCAAAATGTTTAATTTCATTAAAGTTTGTTTAAAGTTATCTGATTTTTAATGAAAAAGAGAATTGCTGTTATATAAATTAAAATTAATCTGGTTGCTTAACTTCAAATCATAAACTTTGTCCACATATCTGGAATAAACTATATAACCTTTAAACTCTTTAGCATTAATGAAACATGATCACTTATTTTTTTGAAAATTTAAAATATGAATTAAAATGTCCTAAATTGAATGAAGAACATAGTCTTATTAAAAATGTCTTATTAAATAATGGGGGTATATTTGACAGTTGTATTGCATCATGTATTTACTTAATCTAAATGACGATGACAAGTTCATTTCGTCATTCACACCAGGACAAAATCAAACATTCACATCCTTTTTCATGGCAAGAATAGTTTGTAATATCTGTAAGAGGATCGTCTTCCAGTGCTTCAGTGAACTTTGCTTTTTATAGACTGCTTTGTAACGTCAGAAATGAGTAGTATCTTTTATGGTGTCGATGAAAGTTATATTAAAAAGGAAGGCATTAGTAGATAAGTAAATGATAAAAGGAATGCAATATGTTCAGTAGTTCTTAGTACGCAAGCATTAACAAATGAAATGCAATATAGGAACAATTAATTTTAAATTTTCTTCCTAAATCATTTTGTTCCAAATGCTAGAATTATTTCAAATGAATCTATGTCTAAGGAGTTATATATTTATTAATTTCTTTATATATTCTTCAAAAACTTTTTTCCTTAAAATTTTGCATTTTAATGTAGTCAAATCTTTTTGCATTAAAGTTATTATGTTTCTTTATATAATTTAATGAAATTGAAAATTGTCTGAAATTTTATCATAGCATAGTAAATATTTATGTATTTTAGAATTATAATATATGTTGATCCTTTTGAAAATTTAGGACATTATTTTATAACTAAACATACAAATGATTTTTTAATTAAAATATAAATCATTTAAAATTATTCTCATAAATATGTATTTTTACCTTTTTGGAAATAACAGGAATTCACAAATCAAATAATTTTGTTCTTGATTATAAGAGTTTATGTAAAGAAAAATGAAAGTATCTTGTATTTGAAGAACAATTTACATTAAATATGTCTCTACAAAAAAGTTTTATTAAAAGAAAAAAATCTAAAATTTTAATTTTTTCATCCAAAGAAAGGGGGAGGATTGATTGATTTTTCATCTGAACAATTTGGTGAAAACTTTTCTTAATCATTATTTTCTTAGTATGAAAGTTAAGGTACATTGATCAATATTAAATTTCAGAGCTTAATTGAGAAAAAAATCACAGCATTGTAGATATATATATTTTTTGATTTTATCATCGTGGATAGTAATTTGATGTATTTGAAACTTTTCCTGTCATTTTCAGTTAAATATACATCAAAAGAACTTGCTTTGATTTGTATGAATGTTAATGTGATTTCTTTAATATTTACGACCAATCAATGCTATTTTCTCAAGACCCAAAAACATAGGCATGATTTATGCGAAATATCCATTAATAAGATTTAAATGAACAAGTTAACTAAAAAATTTAGAGACAATACTTTTGAAAATTTATAGTAATATTCAAAGTGTAAAATTGTGAGAGATTAATTTGGAATTTATGTGTTTTCTATATCAACTATTTAATAATCATTAAATTTTCTTTGTATTTTCAATTTCATTCACAAATTACTTTAATTGCAAATTTTTAGTTAGTTCAAGTTAATGTAATTTTTTAATAAACTTTTTACTATTTCTTGAAAATTAAATTAGTAAATATGTGGTATTGTATTCTCATTTTATACATATGAAAAATCTAACTGCATTGCTTTAAAATTTTTTTAGTTTTGACCCTTTAATAAGTCTTATTATTTTGTGTTATTTTTAAAAGAATATTTTTGTATAAAAATTTAATATAATGATATTTTAAGTATAAATGCATGTTTTTAAATATAAAGTTTATAAAGGATTGAATAATAAAATACTTTAATCTTAAAAATAATTTTTTTTTATTTTACATACCATTTTAAGAATATAGTTTGGTACATATATATATATATATATATATATATATATATATATATATATATATATATATATATATATATATATATATATATATATATATATATATATATATATTCTGTAGTACATTTTCTTGCAAAAATAATTTAATAGTGGGACTACAGTTCCTTTAGATTAAAAATATTTTTAATGATTTTATTTTCTTTCATCAAAATAAGAAAAATTATTTACAATTGATTAAGAATCAAAGTGTGAAAAATGTAAGTAATTTTCCAATTGTCTATTTATATTGGTTGACTTATTTACAGGGAATGAAATGATATGTAAAATACTGAATAATTCTTAAAATTACATTATATCTCTACAATGTTTAATATTTTCTGACTTATTTAATTGTGCTAAAAATTTATTATTATAGAATTTAGAATTTGCTTGTATTTATATGTGAAGTGTAAATTTAGAAAATTATAATTGTTCATATTTAAATATTTTTGGAAAGTATACTAAATATATATATATATTCTTTTATATTGACATAATATTTTTGTGAAACACTTCTATTACATCGTTTGGTATGTAGAACTCAATTTATGACCATGTATCTTATTAAATATAATTTTTAATGGAAAACTTATATACAAGTTATATTTATAATAAAATATGTACAATGAAGCAATATTTTTATTAGTTTGCTTGCTAGCTTAGATTAGAGAAGCTAAGTTAATTAAATGAAGTTAGGACAGCTAACCAATACTATTTAAGCACTTGTTAATAAAAATAAAATTTTTTATCCTTGGCATATATATAGCAATTATGTAAACATAATTTTCAGATTTATTCTTTATTTAAGTATTTAACTTTAACTTTAGCCAATATATTATGCAATATAATGCCAGAATTTTATATTTCCATTGCAGGCAAATGATAAATTATTAGAGTGATTATGTGGAACTTTTATCTCTTTCATCATTTTGAATTGTCAAATATTTTTTATTATAACCATTATAATTTTGTTGTGTAAAGCTTAAGCAACTAATTTGGTACTTAAGTGGTGAAAATTATATATTGTAAAATTTGTGCATACTTTTAATGTATGTTTCAGTTATATCAATAATTCCCCCCTCTGTTGAGGAAATATCTTACTGGTGACCACTTTCAAGATATGTAAAAACATCTTGGAAGTTTTACTTTGTTTAAAAAATTTCTTTGATTGAATTGTTGATAAACAAATTAATACAATTCTTATGTACTTATGTGCATTTATAATTATTTATTATATCATGAAATGATGTGATTGATCAGTTTTAGATTAAAGTAATATTAATGATATTTATAGTTAATAATTGTCTTATTTGTAAATTTATTGTATATTAATATAAACATAAAAAACATAGGCAAAATTATTCAGCTATAAATTTTTTATAAAGCGATTACACAAGACTTAAATATATGAAAGCAACTATTTAATATAAATAAACAAACTGTTTTTTAAAAAAGTATTTAATCTAACAAGTTTTATATCATAAAATACAACTTCTGTAATTTTCTCATTGTTTATTATTAGATCTGAAATGTTTTCTCAATAATCTATCTTAACTTACTCATAATATAGTTTATTTTATTGTGATATAAGTTTTATTCAAAATTGTGTAACACTAAAATGTGCTTTAAATATTACCTCCTAAACCCATTTTAGAAATAAATCAGTTTCATCTTTACAACATCTGTTATATTCTCACATTGTTTGACATAAAAAAAAAATGCAACAGTATGACGTCTTTGATGTGTAAAAGTATTAATTATGTAGAATGCATATAAATATTTATAATTTAATCTTTTTTTTTAATTTTATAGGTGATGATTTATACCCTGCAGACCCAGATTTTGAGGGTATTAGAAAGCCTCTTGATTTTTCTTATACATTGGAAGAATTGAGAGCAAAATCTAAGAAACTTCATCGCATGGAAATTCGTGGCCCACAATGCACAATGTATTGTAATGTTACTCCTTCTTGTGGCCATTTGATACCTCTTACCTTTAAATCATCTCAGCCAATGGTGCAATCATTTTTGTAATAAGGAGCAAATTTTATTGAATGTTTGAATGTATATATTTTGTATAAATATAATTATTTTATTAACTGTTATCATTATCTGTTATATTATTCTTGGTTACATATGTTCATTTCTGTTTAGTGAAAATTTGTTTTTCTATAAATTAATTGCATCTAACATAATCATGTCTATATTTAATCTTATCAAGATATATTAATGTAAAAATCTTGTGCGTAATAAAAATTCAAATCTTTACTTTTACTTATGTTATGAGGCATGTAAAGTCAAATTGTATTATTTTGCTTGAGGCATTATCTCTTAAATTTTTCAGTTTGTTTTTTTAATGTTTTTATTATTAATTTCAAAGTATAATTTTCTCTTTTACATATTTAGTTACATTATGTAATTTAAGTCTATTTATGTTTAAATTATTTTGATTTGTTTTATTTAATGCAGCCACATTCTGAATTTTAAATAAATTTACCACCTTGAGTGTAATAAAGTGAATGATTTATTTTGAAAATGTAAAATAACTATTCCATCTTTCTCAACAATAAATTATTTTTTTACTATAATTTTTTTCATTAATCTCATGTCATTCATTTAATAAAATCCTGTTAAATTAGATTTTAATTAATTCTCTTAAGTATTGCACTAGGATTAATTTCAAGTTATGTTACTAAGAACGTCTATAATCACAAAAGTGATTTATATCTTATATTTATTCTATATTTGTTTAAAAAATGGATAAAGTAGAAACTTAAATAAATTATTTGGGAAAAATTAGAAAATATTTTTGCATTCACAAGTATACTGATACGTTCTAAAAAATACAAATTAATAGTAATACTATATTTTAAAAAATATCCCAAAACAAATGCTAAATTAATGGAAAAATTAAAAATTTTTTTTGTTTTGCTAAAAAATAATTACAATAAATTATACACTGCAATTGTAAGCTAATTGTAGTCCAAACAGTTCAACTTTCAAAGGTTTGTCACATACATCTTTTTATAGTACTATCCCAGTAAAAAATATCCCAAAACAATCTTTATCTGGAGTTATATTTTTGGCACAACTATAATCCTTTTCTGATAATTTTGGATACTATTTCATTAATTTCAATATTCTTCCTACCCAGTTTGCAAAAATCATAGTACATTATTTTTTATTTTCTCAACTGCACACAAACCTTGCATTGCTAAAAATTTAATCTTTGAACACATAATGACACTTCATCCATAAATTACAGTGAACTGGTATATCTATTTAAAAAATTTTGTTAAATCAGAAATATATTTGTTTTTAGAATTTGATAAATTCTGCTAATTATCATGATTAATTCATAAAAACCATTATTAGAAATTAATGATATATAATAATTATCATTGAAAATTTAGTAAACGATTGTATTGTGTCTTGAATTAAATAGGATTAATAAAAAAAAAACTGCTATAAATCACTTAGTCATTAAATAAAAAAAAAAGTATAAATGTATAAATATCATACATTGAAAGAAAATTTCTAATGATTTTATTATCAATTATTTTCAAATAAAAATAATTGATTGAAATATTATTGGAATAATTTTATATTTATGGAATATTTTTATAACATTAATAAATACATTACATACTGCTATCTGAATTTATATTGTATGTCTTATTATAATATAGTCTGTCAAAATATATTTTTGCATATTCATTATAAAAAGAAGCAAAACACATAGCTAATAATTTTTAAAATATGAACGATATCAATTAACTGTATTTTTAACACAAAATTATTTACTATTACTTATTTTTCGAAAGTAATGAAAGATTATGTTAAAAAATAATCATAAATGTTCATTATTTGTAATTAACTACTTTCAAAGTATTCACATATTAAATTTTTTTAAAAAGTTGATTAATTTTTTTTAAAAAAGTTTAAAAAAAATTTGTAAAATAGTTTGAGTTTTTGTGTGAAGATATAGAAATTGCTAATTTCTATATAGAGTAAATTTTTGGAATCTTGGAATTTTCTGCTTCGAAATTTTTCCTTTTATTAATATGAAATATTTTTGATTTTTCAGAGGTTTTTAAGAAATCTTCTGAATCAATTTATTATTTTTATTGAAATTTATTCTTTGAATTTTATATTTATGCATTTCTTTTTAAAATCTGTATTTTTTGAGTAATTGTTTTTATATTTTTATAATTTTTACAAAAATAAATTATTTTTGGGAGATAAAATAAGAGATATAGAATTGTGTAACAAAAAAAAAAAAAAAAAAAAAAAGAGTTGAATTAACTTCGATAGAGTTTTTATTCGAAATCAAATAAATTCTTATTTGTTTTTACGTTTAAAAGATAATTTTCAGAATGTTAGAATATAAAGAAAGTTAAGTATTTTCATGATCATATTTTCCCTAATTTAATTTGGGCATACTTCAAAATTTATAATCGACTTATATATAATTTTCAGTTTATAAGTTAGTACTCAGGTTATTATTACACATCAAGTTCATATAAATTTGATCTTATACTAAAAATTTTGAATTTTTCATACATTTGCTCGTATTATTTTATTTTTAAACAACTGCAGTGTATTACATAAACTATACAATGTAATACCACGTGTATGCATATAAAATGCAACGAATTTTTTAAAAAAATGCGAAAACTGTTTATATATTTTTTTTATTTGAAATAGTATCCATCGCTAGCCACACATTTTCCCAATCTTTCGCGAAATTTGTGAACACCACTCCAAAAAAATGATTTGTCTTTTGAGGCCAGCTAGTCATCAAACCAAGATTTGACGTTTTCCTAAGAAGTGAAACGCTGGTCAGCCAATGGCTGTCCGAATGATGCAAATAGGTGGTAATCGAAAGGAGCCAAGTCTGTCGAATAAGCCACATGCGTTAAGGGATCCCAGTCGATTACCTTAACGATGACCTTGGTCTGTTTAGCATGGTGACTAGGAGCGTTTTCATCAAGGAAAATCACTTGTGCTGCCTTTTCTTGTATTTCTCGCGTTTTTCGTGTATAGCATCGTTAAGTAATCGTTAATCAAGTAAATGTTGCTTGTAGCGGTCAGTATTAAAGGTTTTGCCAGGTTTAAGTAGCTCATAATAGATTGGCCACTCCTGATCCTAGAAAATACTCAGCATTATCTTGCAGCCGAACTGATTCCTTGAGGTCGATTTGGACGGCTGCGTGGGGTCAACATTTGAACGATTATTGGTATTCTCAAAATAAATATATTTTTCATCGCCAGTCCCAATACATGGAAATATGACAGGCATTTGTAACGGGAAAGCAACATTTTGCACACGATTTTTCATTTTCCTGCGGACGGTCCGTTAGCTCGTGGTACCCATCTACCGACCTTTATTATCTTGTCCATTGCTTTGAGACGACGGGAAACAGTGCTCTGGTCAACATTCAATTGTTCTGCAAGATTTTCTTGCGTTTGGCCATCATCTTCATCGAGTAATGCTTGCAATTCAGCATCTTCAAATTTTTTTGCTGGTCTGCCACACTCCTCTTTTCTTACAGCAAAATGACCATTTTAAAACTTTTCAAACCACCTGTAGCATGGCTCAGAGCATTGCCATCGTATGTTTCTATAAGCATTTAATACAATTTGTCTTCAGATGGTAACAAAAAAATGCTGTCCTCAAATCGTGGTCGGAAGGCATGGAATTCGGCATTTTCAATGCTGTAACAAAGCACAATGCATGCTAAACTCGTCCAAATATAAACTAAACTTGAGTATCAAAGGTTAAACTATAAAAAAGATCACGTTTCACGGTTTCATAAAGTTTGCATATAAGCCTGGCGACATCTGTTAGCAATCGTCTCATTTGATATCCATACACCTGGTATAATAATTAAAAGTTAAAATTTTACTTATAAATATGTACAAAATAGGAAAACTAATGTATATGACTGGATAAACTAATGCATATTCAAAGTTTAATGAACCTATAGCCAAATTGGTCAGTTATATATTTTAATGAAAATGAAGTTAATAAATAACTGAAAAAGAATGCTATATACAGATAACTATATAAATTAGATTGTCAAATGCTTATAAAAATTTTTTTGAACGATCCTCACATAATATTAATTATATTTTATTATTATATGTTATAAATGTAATTATTAAATGTAAATAATGTATATTCTTGTATTATAATACATTACGAAACTACCTTCTAATTTTGTGTAATTACTTAAAACTAGTATTTAGTTTATAGACAAGTCTAATTTTTTAAATTTACACGTACTTATGTGCACAATGTCTGAAAATATGTATGCATGAATGTTCAGTATTTTATATCAGCCAGTTATAAATATACACTTTCAATTAAGAAACAGTTTTAAATTTTGTATATTTTTAGTTGCAAGAGCATTTTTATTAAAAATGCATCAAAAACGGTTTTTTTTTAATTGACTCCAGTTTTTTTATAATATTTAATGAAATTTTCTGCTTGTTTCTTAATAGAACTTTAATTTTCTACACTTAAATTTAATTATTTTTATGAAATAAATTTATGTGAGAGATAATTAGTTATATATAAAATTATAATAAACAAGATCATGTGTGTTTACATAGTACTCTACCTTAATTTATTATTTTAAAATTATCTTCAAATCTTAAACACACTTGATCAATTATTAATAAGGATTTTGGTTCCAAAATTGTTTTCTGTTGTAGTAACAATATACTATGAACACAAAATTCCATATGCATATGTTATGATTACATGAACTTCAGTATCGAGAGCAATGACAAAAGTTATTTGATAAAATCCGCCTTTTCTTATACTGTTATGCTATAGATCACACTTGGGAAGCTATAAATAAAATCAATTGAAAACATCAATGTAACATTGTAATTTTTTTGTAATTGAAATGATTTATTTACTTTTTTCCAATGGCAGATTGTAGACAATTACAACTGTAACATAGTCTATTAATCTATTGTTCCCTGATACCAAGGAACTGGCCAGACACAGCGACCTCTTAGCCGCCGAGACGTTGCCCCGCGTGCAGCACAGGGGGTGGGCAACCATCGCACCCTCACACATGCCATAGGGACCCGTTTATAGGGTAGGTATCATTCATGCTTCATTCACACACACAAGGAAAGGACAAAGACAGGATAGATAGAAAGTACATCCATGTCTGAACCAGGATTTGAACCTAGGACCTCCCTATCCGTAGTCAAGCACACTGACCACTAGACAAGTTGGGCGGCGTTAAAATGATTTTTATTGTAAGACATAATTTCAACAAGCAAAATCTGCATTTCTCTCAGATCGATTTCATTTATAAATTTGAGATTTAATTTATAATTTGGTATATGATTTTAGGTGTTAAACTCATTCTTTTTCAAATGATAATATATTGTACAAAGTATATACACATGAAGTCGTACTTTCACCTTTGTGTTGGTTAAACGAAAAATGCACCCTATTGACTTAAATTCGCATAGTCAACAGCATAGCGAGCTTGACTTGTCCAAGTGTCATAAGTAACAACAACATCTAAATGTTAGGAAATTTAATTTTTATTTTTTTAAAAAGAATTTAATTGTAAAAATCATTAAATAAAAAATATTTTTAAAATATTGACTGCTTTTAAAGAAAGTAATTCTCTTGGAAAATTATGTTTTTTATTCAAGATTCTTTATTCAGTTAAGGTGTCGTGTATAGTTTTAATAATAAATTTGGGAAAATCTTAAATGTGTGTGAGATCTGAAAAATAAATGCTCATTCATTGCATATAATCTCTTTTTCTAACTAACATAAAAATATGAAAACTAACCGATTATTTCTTATGAATTTCCAAAAATATTCTAGGTCTCAATTAGCAGTGCAGTTACTTACAATTCGAAGGGTTCACTATTCTCCAATAAAAATGTCAAGCCAAATATTTCAAAAATGAAATAAAAATTGATAATTACCGAATCAAACGAAAGATAAATAAAAATGAATTCGAGAAAGATTTTTTGAAATTTTAATTCGTAAATAAGAATTAAAATTATCATTGCCTCTAGTTCCATGCTAGTTAGTATTTCGTAAAATTGTGAGTACGCGTATATCAAAGGTTCGTAAATATTATCGTCTACTGCGCAACTCGGAGAAATAAAAATTTATTTTACTATTAAAACGAAAATTTAGCATAGTATTCGTTACTTATTATATGATTTATAAGTTGAAATATTCACATTTGTGTGTAGTAATTAAATAAAATCTTTTTTAAATAAAAATTTGAAATATTTATCTTTATTTCAAATTTGAAACTTTTTGGAAAAGATATTAAATATTTTCTGAAAAAGTGAACAGTGTAAATACATTACATTTTATTTAAAACAAAATTGTTAAACAAAATGTAAAGATTAATCTTCTAATGAAAGACTTGAGTTTTTGTAACCATCTGGTGCTTTTACATAGGAAATTCAGAAAAACTGAAATATAAGCAGATTTCTTTAAAGCTCCTTCAGAATTCAAATGAGAGCTTTAATTTCACTTTTGTTATAACTTGTGTTTCTACATCGTATAAGCCTTTTGTTACAGCCTATGAATGTAGTCCAAAGAAATACTTGATGCAGGAATAAAACCAAACTTCAGAAGACAGTATAAGTTAAGCAGTACCAGAGGATTGATTATCCCTTTTCAACTTCGTATTTAATAAAACGATGTTTTCAATGAGCTGTACTTGCATTTAACTATAAAAATCAATATTTTGATTTTCTGAAAAGTGGACACTTGTAGCTACAGATGTTAAGCACGTTTTAACAGTATTTAAGTGTTACCGCTTTAATTTCTCATTGCTTTCATTCTAACTGTGATATAAAATTTTTAATGTCAAACAACTTCTTGTTGTCTATTGGCATGTAAAAAAGTTGCTAAGAATATAAATCAATCATTGTACTTCTATTCCATCAATGATTTATACCTAAATCACAAATGAAATTGTTTTTATTATTGATACATCATATAGTTGTAGTTATTACTTCATTTTTTTATAAATACGTTATGAAATGTATTTATGAACACTGCTTATTTTCATTGTCTCATTTTTAAGATTTTGTTTATCTGAACAATTAGTGGGTTCGAGTCTCACATTGTTCACGATGCAGTGGTTTGGAATCCAATTTAAACTGTAGATCCCAGTCTAAATAGCCCTCATATTTAAAAAAAAAAAAAATGTTGAGCCACAAATAAACTAAACCTTTATTAAGTAAAACTAAATTCTGTTATCACAAATTAAATTGTTAAAAAAATATTTAAATCTAAACTATTTTTTAAAAATAAAAAAAACTGTTTTTGAAAAGAAATGAATTTAATGGAAATATTTTTCTGGGTAGAATCAACTGAAGATAGATTTTTATTTGAATTTGATAAATTTGTATGTTATTAAAATAATTTCCAAAAAATTATAACAGTTTTTTTTTTACTATACAATTACTCAGTTATCTCCTCATTGCTTAATTTTCTTGTAGAAAACTAAAGCTTTTTTTTAAAGAAGTCGTTGATTTCTAAACTTTGTTTATTATTAATTAAATATGACTATGTTTATGTTCAATATTCCAAATATCTTTTTATGCATATAAATATAAAAAGTAAATTTTTTTCTTATTGAATTACTAAGCATTTTTTTACTTTTAAATACTTTTTAACTTTAGTAATAAACACTTGATATTACAATAAATAATAAAAATTATATTATTCCTTTGAGGCCTAATTCAATGCATCGCTAATTTACTTTTAGGAAATTGCAAAAAAATATTTTTATTTACAACCAAAAATACTAGTATTTTGTTTTCATTTATTTATTAAAAATGTTATATTTATTGATATATTAGGAAATTTTTTTCTCCCCTTTCATTTATTACACAATGTTTTTTAGTTTAATTCTCATTGTATGGCAATGTCATATAACAATAGTTTTTATTGATAGATGGCAGCACTAAATACTCAATACTCTATTTGCTCTTTATATGTTAGTATGTTGGTATTGATATGAGACGAATAACTGAGTTTTTTGCTTGATTGAAAAATGATGTACACACATATATTGAATTATTATTTTGTTACATTACAAATACGCCTAATGTAAACAACTTTTCATCTGAACAATTGAATTTTTTTTTGTAATTTTCTTTGCTATTTCTGCGTTGATTCCTAGTTTCTTAAAATATTTTAAGTGGAAGGTTTGAATTAAGCATAGTTTTCTATAAATGTAACATTTTCAATGCATTTATTTAGTGGCGCAAAAAAATTATAGAATAAAAATAAATCTTAAATTAAGCATTGGAGGTATATTTGTGTTAAAACTTTTCTTTTTCATTCGATTCTTTTGTTATTGTTGATGTCCTTTTTTTCAGGTCCATAACTTTAAACACGTCTCCCCCAAAAAGAAAAAAATCTAGCACCATCATAGGATCGTCATATATCAATTCTTTTATTTGACTTATATTAAATGAGCAGTAATTAAAGATGACTGACAAAGTCAAAAAGGGAAAGAGAGAAAAAATAAATAAGAATGGTTGGAAATTCGACAGGAATTACAGTAGCTTGTGAGTAAAATATATAAGCAAAATCACATATATAGACTTACAGAGCTAGCACGTGTTATATGCATTCTTTTATACATGCTTGAATATTTTATTCGTAAAAATGTTCTTCTCAATATTAAATTTATATCACGCGATTTGTTTCTTAACAAACTTTCTAAATAGTTATTTAGTCATTTAAAATTTTAACTAATTAGCATGTTTAAAAGAATATTGTAATATCAAGTTAAAAAAATAAAATTTTTCTAACTAAAAAAAAATTATTTCACTGAATATTTTGAAAGAAATTTAATAAACATTAAAATAGCAAGTGTAATGCATTATTAAAAATGAAAATAAAATAATATTTGTCTGTAAGTGTAGAACATACTTTATCATACATATTCCTTTATTTATTCTTAAAATTGAGTCATATAAACCTTTTATAATGAAAAAGCAACAAGAACTTTCAATTAAATTTCAATTTTAGTAAGCTCTTCTATAATATCGTTTCGTATTCGCTTACCCCGTCTTGCTTACTGATATAAAGATAGCTTTCATGTTCTGGCCTTTGGTTTAATTGTTCGTTGATTCGATTTTAAGCTCTAAAATCTTTATTTTCCCAAAATCGGTAAGCTACATTTTTTGCCAGGTTCATTTTCCCAAAAAAATTATTTTCTTAAAAAAATCACAAAAAATACTAAAAAAAAATCGCTTGAATAATTTAAAATATTAAGATGTGTTTTATCAAAATCAAAATATGATGCAGCGTGCACCTTGAAAATATATATATACGTACTTAATTATATATTTTATTTATATATACATGAAATCTTTTCTTTTCCTCCCTTTTCATCTGTTCTTAGTTTCCTCGTTTTAATGACGAATTAAGGAATAAATGACGCGTACAACTCGTTGCAATTTTTTTCCTTCTCTATTTTTCTTGAAGTGATTTGTTTTTTAAAGTCAGCATTCCATGACTTTTGAGTGGAATTAGCCAATCAAAGAATGTGCAAATTTTGTAATTTTTACTTTAAAGAAATAATTCATAAAATGCAATACATTTTTTTTACTCTAAAACTCGATAACCTGAGTTGAAACAACAAAACTGCTGTCCAGAGTATTGAAAAATTGAGGGGGTTTTTTCACAAGTTTTATTTCATTAACGAATAGTTATAAAAAATGGTAAAATGAAGCTGTGTTTGCTGAAATTTAAGTAAACTTTTAAGCAAGATATTTCTGGATAATTGATTATTCGTTTGATTGATTGATATAACTAATTAATATATTTAATGTTTATTAAGAAATATTTCTTCACAAAATTCAGTTTTTTTAATTGATTTTTCCGAAAAATAAGGAAAATACTAATAAAAGACATTTTCAAATCTTCAAAATGTTTGTATCACCCAAGCTTATATTTTATTAAATCATAATACATTAATATATTTAATTATATGTGTCTAATGCCATACAGAATTAAATATTTTCATTTGAAAAGATATTTTATTTTACACAAATCGGAAGTTAGAGTTTAATATCAGTCAAATACACGGTAAAACTAAAAAGCATTTCAACAATAAAATGTTGCCAAAAATGCGATTTCACAACATGATCAAATAGTATCATCTAAGTATTATTCAGTTATGTCTTCTTTCCTTAAATGTTTACGCATTTATACACAATAATTATCAGATCTATCGAATACTTAAGATTCTTGTATGTTGCTGTGTAATACCCAGCTATATATATATATATATATATATATATATATATATATATATATATATATATATATATTAGGATTTCCACCTTTAAGCACTACATGGGGTGGAAGTGCCTTGTAGTGGCCCTGAAAGCCATCGTAGCCCTGAAAGAGGGTCCTGGTAATTTAGAAGCATGGACCAAGCAGAAGGTCTCATACTAATTACTGCCTACGCAAACTATGCAATCAAGCAGATATCTAAAGAACAATGTAGTTTCCATCTTAAGATCAAATATATAGTTTTAAAATTTTGTCTAGGAAAAACAAATCGCTGAAAAGGAACTAAGCAATATTTTCATTAAATATATTGAAATGTTTATTATTCACATACGTGATTTAAAATAAAATTATGTATAGTATCCATTAGTGTTCTCATGTAGCACACTTAAAATTGGAAAATATTTAGGCGCGGAAGCTTTGTCTTAGAAAATTTTACAGAGAAAATCTAAAATTTATTTTTTTAAATACATTTTTTAATGTTTATATTATTTTTCTTAAATACTTTATATATATTATGTTTTCTAAAGCACATTCATCAAATCATTTGATACTGAATCCATCTGATAAGAAATGGATGTTTAGTTAGCTACCATAAATATAAATCAGGAGAATATCGCTAGATAAATAAATTTAACGATATCTATGAATTGAGATTTCTAGATTTTTTGTATTTGTTTTTGAAATGGCTTAGATTAAATTAATATCTATCTTTTGTCATTTTATTTATTATAACAATGGCATAATTTGAAAAAAATGCCAATTTTTTTATTCTTTTATGTATAAAAATTGACACTTTAAAAAAGAACTTGCTATCTCAGTAATGCTAAAATTGACTGATGCATTATTGAAAGAAATGTATTTAGAGATTGAATTAAAAAGTAAAATAGATATATATGATATTAGTATTTTATATCAATTGATGATTTTATATTGGTATTTATTTATTATAAAACAGAAATGCACAGATCGTGGTTCAAGGGCCATATTGGTGTACAATTAATTTATTTGTTGTACATTTAATCCTATATTCATCGAAATCAAATTTTGCAAAACAATCAATAAGAAAAACATCAACAAAAATAATTTAAATTTTTTTAATTGATATTTATAGTTCATTTTGATGTTTTCACTATACACTGCAGTTATTTCGAACGGAATAGAATTCCCACAGGAAGGATCTATCTTTATGGAGAGTTAAATCATTAACTTTTTGTAAGTTACTGGATGACCACGCTGAAGAATGTCCCACTGAAGGCTCACTTATGTGGCTGTTGAAACTTCCTCAAGATAAAATATCACTCCGTAGTTGTAACGTGGAGTAAAATATGTCACTTCACGTATCGAGCACACCACTTGATTATGATTAAAAGCTACGAAATAATTAACTGTATTTAGTAACTTTGGATCATAAATAGGCATCCAAAAACATATCGCGCCATAATCTAATCTAAAATTCCACTATCAAGAATAAATTTTTTGACTTTTTTTCACTGAAACTATCACTGAACACTATTGTTTAACGTCTTATAGTCAATGACTCATCAACCAATCAATTCTTCGATACTCAAAAATTCGCTTCTAACTTTATGTTCCTTTCTACTGAAAAGTTTTTAAATTAGCCTTCCATAAATATTTTTCAATAAATGGTATTTAAAGCCACTTCAAAAATTTTTTCTTAAACTTTTATCTGAATCAGTGGTCTATAAACTCAGCAATTTGTAAATTGATGGAAACCTTTATAAATATTTAAAATAAGTGATTGTTTTTCTCTTATTTAAGTTCTTATAAATAACATTTCGTACCGTTTATTAGTTAATTTAAATCTAAAATTTTAAATTAAAACATTTGGGATTTTATATGCTCCCGTAATTTATTTTTATTTTTATTTAAACAATTTTAAATTCTGCTTAATATTTCAAGAGGCAATAACAAATATTCCACAATCCGTGTATTACATTTTAGTACCCTTGTATACCAATCATATATATTCACTAAAAGTAAAAAAAGTTTATATATTTATATCCCAATTATATCTTTTATGAATATCAATTTTATATATGCTAGTAGCTAGTGTGTCAAGGATAACTTAGCGGCTGATACAGGCTTTTGCAACTAGGCATTAATCAAGACATTTACCATTCACAATGTTTTTGATTTTGAGGGACTTTATTGATACAAAGCATTATTCGCATGCGACAAAAGAGAAGTCTAGAAAACTCACTGGCACTCATCCTGACAGAGAAGCATGCCGAAAATAGTTGTTCTTGTTTCTTGTTGTTTCTCAGCAATTTGATTTAAGCTTTCATACAGCATGATTTGTTTCTTGTTGTTTCTCAGCAATTTAAGCTTTCATACAGCGTGATCTCTAACGATTAGCTCTCTCTTATATATAATTTATATAAATAACGTAAATTTATTTTAATCTTTCGGGTTTTGTTTAAAAGAAATAATTACTACATGTAAGTTATGTAATTATTAAAAATACATTCAATAAACATATACATTATTGGCAAATTAATGTTTGTGATGTAAATTTTAATATATTTAATTGAATAGTAATAGTTACGAAAGATGAACTGATGAATAAAAAAATAAAAATTATTGATTATACTTTTCTGAATTATTTTTTTTTTTTTATCTTTTTAATTTTGAGTATAGAATTATAAGGTTATATAAATTAAGGGTATAAAACTTAACTATTTGAAATCTTTAAATTACTTGGAAATTAGATGCTTTCCCCAAATTCTATTAGAGGACAGAAACCAGCATGACAAATATTAGTGGATTCAGATCTTTACATGTGATGTAAATATGTTGTTGGTGTCTAGAGCCAACAAGTTACAAGTTGGCATTATGGGGTGCGCTGCTTCCCTTTTCCAACTGAACCGCATTTCACTGTGGAATCCGACTTTCTCAGAACACACATGACATAGGATAGGCAGCTATTCAAAACCCATTTATACAAGGAAAGAACAAAGACAGGGTAGACAAAGAAAGAATGTACATCCACGCCCGAACTGGAATTCGAACACAGGACCTCCCTATCCGCAGTCAAGCACGTTGACTACTGAACAAAGTGGGCGGCGGTGATGTAATATGACTATGAAAATTATTAAACTATTTTACTAAATTAAGCTAAATTATTATTATCCGGAGATATTAATTGAATAACTAAGAGCACTTTACAAAATTTTCTAGAGAGATGAAATCCATTGTTAGTTCTGTGGTCACTTCAATAAAATAAATAAATAATAAAATATATGATTTATATTAGTAGAGAAAAAAACTGATGCGAAATTCAAAAATTGAATAATAAATAAAGAATTAAAATAACACATAATATGTACATTGAAATAGTGTAAATTTTTTTTAAAAATTTATTTGTTCTTCTAATTCAGTGAATTGGTGATTAGACGAAGACCATTTAGCAACCATTAGTTTAAACTGTGATTTCCAAACTTAACAAATACTCATATCAAAAGTAGAAATTGAACTCTTGAGCTGTTGAATTTTATGCTAGAAAATTTTGTGAAATATGGCTTTAATCTATATTGAATGTCATATAGTCTTTCGTTTTCACAAAGACAGTTTTCGACAGATAATAGACTTGTGATTTTCATTAGATCTCACCATTGAAAGAGATGATAGTTAAGGTCATTTATTTCTTATGCTGCTTTCATAAGGCAATTTTATGTTTTATCAATAATCAAAAACGGAAGATTTCTTAAAAGCAAAATTTTTACCAAGTGTAAAGCCTAGGTACCTTCGCTGAACCTATAATTTTATCATCAAAAATATTAGTATGGAATGAGGCTATACAAATTGTGCTTCCTGATTGATTAGAACGTCGTTCTCATTATCGGAAGGTAGTGAGGTTGAACCCTGACTTAACCGAAGATCCATCGTGTTCCCTAAAGGCGGCTGGTACACGTTAAATATGTCATGATCTAAAATGTCCTTCAAGTGAAATGATACCGAGTCAAGTATTGAAGGTCATCTGCTTGGGCCCTGCTTCTAAATTACGAAGACTCCCCATCCAGCTGCTAATTGGTTGAGCCCAACACTAGTCTGCTGCCATCACAAGTTCTGTCTTTTGGGTTGTATTTATTATGACGAAAATTTCTAAGCTATTTGCTGTAAATACATGTACGGGCAAAGAGAAGAAAGCAGAGATGGCAGCTTAGTAATAAATGTTTGAAGGGTTTGTGGGTTCGATTTTAAACTTGGTTGGGGAAATTTGTAGGGCTGGACATCCGTTTCAAATCAATTAAGAAGAGAAAGAAAAAAATCTTAAACAAAAATTTATCAAAAGAAACCACAAAAAATTTAGCAGCACTTGGCGGGAAAAAAAAACTTTAAAAAAATTAATTATAAATATGTACAGGAAGAAGATAATTAATGGATAAAAAATAAAGACATGGATTCATTATAAAAATTGAAAATATTTAAAATTGTTAGAAAATAAATCAAAAAATTGGAAATTAGCTTACTGCTAAAGGTTATAACTATCATTTAGGAACAAATACAATAAAAACAATTTAAAATGCTGCTACCAAAACATTTAAACAACGCCTTATGGAGAAGTCACAATTAAAAATGAAAAAATACGAGAAATATTATTATATTGTTAATTGATTATAAAATTAAAAAGAATGATAAAAAAGATAATTACTGTCATTAAAATTCAATAATATGAATTAATAATATGGATATTTTATTGTAATAGTTAAAATTTTAGAACACAGTCAACAATAATACAGAAAAAAAGAACAGTGTGAGAAATTATTACACCGTAAAAAATCAAACAAGAAAAGTTTAATTAAAAAAATTTTAATATGAAGATTTCCACTATTATTAAGGTTAAAAAAAAAGATATTCAAATAAAAAATGATTCAAATGAACCGTCAAAGAAAGGGTTTTAATAATGAAGTTTCATATGATTTGTTGATGCAAAAAACTAATTAATTAAAGTAGAAATTTTAAAAAATAAATAGTAGAATATGTCAAATTGGACAGATGAAAAAATTAATTTATTTAATTTTTAGTTTAGGAAGGAATTTTTTGGAATAAGAATTTATACAGTTAATTGAAATTAAATTGTTGACTACGTTGTATTTAAATAATTGAGTCATTTTAGTAAACTCATTAAAATTAGAATTGAATCTGAAGATTTGATAATTTGAATAATAATGATGTTCAATTCGTATGCAAAATTCATTTTGAAATATTTGAGCTCCAAGTAATAGACTTAATGGATCCAAAAATCTCGAATTCTTTTTTTACCTTGTATTTCAAAATTAATGCTATTATTTATAATATATATATGTCTATATTGACATTCAAGTAGTTTGCAATAAAAGATATGTTAATGAATACATTTTCAGATTTAATTTGCAGTTTAGACTCTTAAATTGGTAGACATATATAATCGCCAATTGCTGTTAAAGCAGTTCAATGAAAAAATTTATCTCCTTACAAACACAATTTTTAAAAAAAATAAATGATACGAGAATTTCTAGTAAAAAATATTTAAAATTATTTCGTTTTATAACATATTTAAAAATATCAATCACATTTTGAAGTTATGATCGTGACTTCTAAAAATGACATGACCTTGTGTGTTATAATATTCAGACGACACATTTACGTCTACCATAATGACGTTGCTCTTTGGCAAATACTTGATTTAAGACCACCAGTAGATAATGACACGGCCCGAATTACGATGCTTTGTTTCGTTCATTGTATATAATAGTTTTTTTCTGCCTATGATTTACTGTGACGATTTATTTTTACAACGCTATCAGCTGATGTTTACAGACTTGTTATCTAACAAGATTTAATTTCTCCCATTCGATTTCAAAATTCGTGTTTCTTTATCTATGATTCGTTGTTGTGTCAACAACTTCCGTTTTTTTATCAAGAACAATACCTAAAATGCTCCTGAAAACTTGATAATCTAAATTTTATTTACTTTAAGGGCATTCTCATGCCGTACTACTTCTCCTTGAGAAATATTTTGCAGACTATTTGATAAGTAGGAATTTGCATAATGATATATAAAGAAATGTTATATATTCTTGAAACTTACTGCTCATTTAAAACTAAAGGAAATTTTAATATCCAACATATTTGCTTACATAAAAATATTTTTAATTTATTTGTTGTATTGCATATTTATTTTTATTGAGGGAAATCTCTGAATATAATCAATCATCTCCTAATTTTTCAGGAAATAATAATAAGACCTTTGAACTGCCTCTTTACTCTCCATATTAACTGTTAAAGGCATACTGGATCATGTAGAACTTATTCTACATGATCCAGTATTCCCATACCAAGATCATGTTTGCTTGTATCAAGTATTAAAGCCACTACCTTCTAAGTACGAAATTGACGCCTTTGTCTATCTAAATAAGTCCGCTGCTAAATTCATAACTAGATACTAGTTTAGGACAAAATAAATAATTCATCAAGGTTATATATTTAATTAAAATATGAAAATAATATTTTTAGAAAATTTACTACAATCCTTTTTTTACGTGCGTGCTCATCACATATTTCATAAAAGAGAAATAACTTATTTTTCTCAGCTACATATTCCGTAAATTTACCCACAGATATTAGTTGCATTCCAAAGAGTTATTGGAAATCTTCCTTACAAGAAATTTTTTCTTAAATGGAATGTGGAGAATATATTTCCTCTTGTGTAATGCTTAGCGACTACTAAATATTTTTTTCCTTCTATTTACCATAGAATGCATTCTGAGTCTTTCCTCGCTATTAATTTCGAAGTTTCTCAGTTTTTATCTGGTTATGGCCAATTTGTAAATCGCCAGTTTCATTTCATTCTAATATTAAACAATTTATGTGAATGTTAAAAAAAAAAAACTTTAATATGTGAAGCATTTGATTTTCTCATTCCCTTCCTTAAATTTTACTTTAAGAAAGATTCAGTTTGACTTGGCCAGTGAAATTCTCTCTTTTCGTTGAGACCAGACGAAAAGAGAGACCTTTCAACAACTTTTATGACAAAGAACAACTTTTCATTGATCTCTGTCATAGACTCAAATTTTATTTCTATTATAGAAATATGTTGAGTTCATGATCTTTTCCACTGGTACTAAGCTGCTAGGTCCTCCAGAAGTAAAATAATCACAAAACATCTGTTTCTGAGAAGGTTTAACAGTTTGTAAAATATGTTTTTCTCTAATGGTTTTTCTATTATTTTGCTTGACAAATCTTGGTCGAAACTCTTGCACAACATTTGTGTTTCGTCACTGAAAATAACCTTCTTTCAGTCTTGCACAGTCCAGGATTGATATTTTCTGCCCTAATCCAAAAGTTTTCACTTCATTGCAGGTGTTAATAACTGTTTTTTGTCGTTGTTCTTGCATATCCCAGTTTCAATAAGCCTTTATCGAACTGTCGATGAATTCCCGCGCACACTTGTGAATATGTGGAAATTTTTTTGAATGAATATCCTAATTTATATTTAGAATGGTGCAAACTGCATACTTTTTGATTTGATGATCACACCGTAATTTAAATTTAGAGCAATGTCAGTACTTACATAATTAGAATAGCTAAAAGTTCAGAATATATACTTTTTGCATGAGTTTCTTTTATAGTGTTTCGAATGAGGCAAATTGTGCTGTTTAACGTTACAATTATTTTAGTAAATTTATTTTTGAAATCAATGGATATATCCCAAGACTAAATGAAATCACCAACTGCAAGACTTAAATTTTTTTTTCCAATATATGTATCATAGAATAGATCTATTTAAAACTGCCTTCAATTTTTTTAAAACAACTATATTTGTATTGCTTTACAATATATATCTTTCCACAAAGTGATGAAAAATATTAAAATCATTATTAAATTACTGATATTGTGTACTAAGTATTGTAAGTAAATCACTGAATAATTCAGAATAATCTGCTTAGGAATATTCTGATAAATTAGGTTGCCAGACTTTTTGACCACAAATACCAAATAAATCTCCAGAGATCACATCAATCTGAATTAGATTAAGAAACTTGTTTAGCTATCAACCAGGAAGAAGGCGATTTAAATTCATTAAGTAGAGCTTATATGCGAACAAGTCAAAACGAAAATAAAAGGAAACTTTTCCTTTCGAGCGACGACCTTCCTGCGTTCTTGCATTTTAATTTAAACCGAATACTCTGGAACCGCGGAAACACTGATTGATTATGCCACATTTCTTTTCACTTCCTTCATTTGAGAGAGGGATTGCTATCTGCAAAATTTCCGTTCACTTCGCCTTTCACGAACGGGTTTCATTTCAGTTAGTAAGTGCTCGAACGCATTTCAGATTGAAATGCACGCATCTATTAATAAATGCTAGAATTAAAAGCATGTACCTCCATAAAGACACCTTAAGAACATCAAGATTTAAGATGGAAAAATCTAAAAACTTATGTGAATAAAATCCTTTTTATGTGTGTCCACCCAATTTTGTTCTCAGGGTTGAATTCAGAATGGCTGCGTAGAATCGAATAAAGCTTATATCAGTATGTTCGTTTTTGAATGACTTTAAACATAGGCTATATTTCAATTTGAAGTTTTAAGAGAACAGGGATTGTAATTAATTTAAACTGTAATTAACGTTGATTTGCATTCAATGTAAAATTGTGTAGGTCATAGTTCCAAAATACTTTTCGCTTCAAGAACGTAGGCGTGGGATTCTTTGCTTTTTTTGTAAAACTATCTATGCTTGTCCGTTGGAGGGGTTGTAGCGAAAATACGTTTAGTTCTGGATTAAGCCTTCTTTCTACATAATGCAAATATGTAGAAAGATAATAAATCCGTAAATCAAATATATGTTCAAATTTTTTTTTTTTTTTTTTTTTTTTTTTTTGAAAGAAACTATTTGGCCCATTACAGCGAAGGTGTTTTAGGTTTCCCTAATACGCTGTCGTTCGAAATTGCATTGAAACACAGATTATAAGAGATTCGACAGCAATATTTAAAGACTTAAAGACTTCATAATGAAAAGGAATATTTAAATATTCGATGCTTCATTCTATTTGCTTTTTAATTAATCTGCATGTGAGACTTCATTTTGAAGTGAAAAGCAGTGTTTTGAACAAAACTAAGTAAATAGTTAATACCTTAAGAATATTACAAATATCATTTTATTAAAAGTATAACTTTTTCTAGGAAGTTATGACTACATTTTTTTTCTCTGCGCTAGAAGTCATGGTCTGTGAAAGCTGGTGATTTTTGCCGGTTGCTATACAAATAAAATTCTCAGAAAGTGTTTAAAAGTTAACAGCATAGTTTATTATGAATGTAAAACTTTAATACTAATGTTGTAGAATATATTTAATGTAGAATGTCAACTAATGTAGAATTGCATTTCTAAATTCTTTCCGCTGATATGGTGTAAATGTGGAGAAAAGTGTGCCATGGCAAGAGTGACCTCGTCATCTCACCATGGTTTTTGCGAGGCGCTTGTTGATAAGCGAATATTCCAAAACTGTTAACCTTAAAATTGTATTTATGAATTTAAATGTAAAGGATTTTTAGGACTCCAAAAATTTCTGAGTAGTAACCACACAGACTAGGAAAATAGCTACTAAAAATATTATTTTATTCCTTTTAATAATTATTAAATATTATTCTTTAGGTAAAGATTTTTGGAATGATAATAATAAATATAAAGCAGCCCAAAATTAGTTACCTAAAAGCTGAAGACTGCTGTAAGACATCTGGGCATCCACTACATTCTGTCTTCTTCCGAATGATCTTTCCATAGAAAATGAATGGTAATCCACGTATAACAACTACAAGAATCTCATGCACGCAAAGAACAGAAACACGTTCCTTTTTTATTATTCAATAGTGACTGCTATCGAATCTGTGACCTTTCCTTCCATAAGGCACTTACATATCATCAGGTAAAAAAGTATAAACGCTTAAATCTAATATCGATATATGAAGATAAAAATGATCAAAAGTCATTTGTTCCGCTAACGAATTACAATTGATGTAATAATTTTTCACATAGTTATAAATCTTATCTTTCGAAATTTGTATCATCTATCCATCTTAATCCTCATTATTAACTATGCATTTTGCAGTTTCTGTTAGATATAATAAATATTTGATAATAACTGTGAAATATATTTACTTCTGGAGCTTTTTTTTTTTTTAAATTTAATATATATTATTTCCTAAATCCAAAGATTGGGCCTAAGAACTATTAAGTAGTTTTTCATATTAATTATTGTATTCTTTACTTTTTTAAAAAATGTTTTTAGGTTTGAATATTTTATTACATAATTATATTAGGCCTTAAATTAACCTAAATATAACAAAGATTTATTGGATTAATTTTATTTATAATGTATAAACAAAAGCGTATTTGTTGGCAGTGAGAAGGTGTGGTCCAATATGGTCATTTGACCTTAATTTAAAAGGAAAAAACGGAATATGAAAGCAACTTTAAGAGTTCCTTAATGTTAATAAAATTTTTTATAATAAATCTAAATTTAGACTTTTCACCGATATGAGAAATTAAAACAGTAGTCTTCTGTAACTGATAAACTTTCACTTAGGAAAAAGAGAATTCCATTTAACTGTAGTTATTTCTTTATTTTTATTTTATCAACGATCTAATCTCCTTTACTTTAAAACTTTTAAATTAATTTTAAACAGATCTTTTATGGACTGGTTGTCATGTATTAAGTTTTAAATTAATATCTTTTATATCAAGTTTTATATGTACATTTAAGAATATAAAGATAATTCTACATAATGCTGTATTTATAATAGAACGAAGATGATGAAAATGTTGTAGCATTTATGTTCCAAATTGCAGAAATATATTTCTGAAATATGGAACATAAATGTTCGTTTTTTGCAGAAATATATATTCTAGGAATTTCTCTCATCATCCAAGTTGTAAATAAAGGTTAGTATTGTGCTTATCAAATTTCATAATTTAATTCACGATTCCAAAAGTAGTTCTTTTATTCTTTCTTTGCACACCTCGCCTAAATGAAGTGATAACACTATAAATAAGTCCAACTTACTTCTTTTATAGTTTCAGATGTTATCTCTAACCGTGTGTCATACACATTAGTGGAAATTGGAGAGAATTTTTCCTTTTTAAAATTTTATATAGCTTGAAAAAAATACTTTAATTTTCTATTGATTTAACAAAGGATTTTTTACCACCACTAGCGATATACAGGAAGAAAAAAATCGGGTGACTTGCGATTAGTGTAAAAGCTAATACAGAACATTTTACGATCTTAATCATGTTTGTATCAAATGAATTTATAGATGGTTTATATGAGGAAATGAAATAAAAAAATTTCATATAAAATTCTGTCTATTTCTTTTTTTATATGAAACTGCCTTGTATTCTATATTGTTTTTATATTTAGTCATTAATATTGTTTCTGACCAATTTATTAATTCAAGACAAATTATTGTCTAAATGCATTAAGTATATAAAATTAAGGTCTTAAACTGAAACAGATAAGAGCATTTCTTAATTTATGTATTTCGAAAATCTCCTGCTACTTATAGTTGTTAACTCCGATGATACTGCACCTGTCAACTGAACAATATTACTCCCATGACTTGGCATTCCTAACACCTTTTCTTCTTCAAATAAACTGCTTCTTCAAACATTATAACATATTTACCGATTTCATATAAAAGTGATTCACTCTTACTCTATAAAGAATTAGCCTGTATGGATACGTGAAATTTTTTTAAATTGTTTTTCAATCTTACTTAAAAAATTATTTAACTGAAAAATTATATTAAATAATTATAATAAAGTATAAATATATTTATTATCCACCTAGATACTTCTACATTTGCGAGAAATTCTTCAAAATTCATAAAAAAAAAAAAAAAAAAAATAAAAAATAAAATAAAAAAAAAATCTTAATTTTCCTTAAGTACTGAAGATAGTATATGATTAGTCTCATATGGTGGTCTGTTTTGGTTTATTTGCCAATTTACGATATATTTTTTTTTCATATGAGATTGTATTCGACTTTAATCTAATATTTAAAATGGATTACTAACCTCAACAAACATCTATGCCAGAAGTAGGAAAAGAACTTAAAATCTGTTGAAATGAATTCCTGAGCAATAACCATTTAGTCAGCATAGGAATCTTATGGCAAATAATTATTTAATGAATCTTTCCCTAAGAGTTAGATAATTTTAAAAGGTAATTTTGTAAAAAATTATTTATAAGATTAATAATTTAAAAAGTTTTTAAAGATAATTTCAAAAATATATGAGTACAAATTTCATCAAAATATAATAATATTTTTAGCATTTATTGATCCATATTTATAACTAAACGATCCATTTTTAGCATTTAATGAATAATCACCACAATTTCCCTAACCAGTTTGGTAACTTAAATCGCATTAAATTTCATATTTTGGACTTTAAATATTGCCTAACATACTTAAAATTCAAAATAAGAATTGTCTATTTTCTTTAGTAAATATTGATATCAACATTATTGCTATTTACAATATTGCTGAGAATTGTTATTTTGTATATATATCTTCTTTTCCATTTAGAATTTTGCAAAAATTTATCATTAACATGCATTTTTTTTAGTTCTATTGTAAGCTGTGCTTCTTTTTTTAGTTCTAGTTATGCTACTCACAAATACAGGCTCAACTACGATTCTATTTTACCTGTGAATATAGAAATAAATCCTGTAAAACTAGTTTTCTTCTTGTATCCGAATAAAAGCTGTAAAAACAACTGTGATATTATTCAGTTTGTTTTGAATAAACTACGTAGATATCATTGTTCACTTTCCACTACTCTCTCATAATTGAGGTCACCAAGTTTTAATTTCAAGTTAGAAAATTCGCTGTTGAAATAATCAATCAAAGGTCGAATATAGTTCGAAGTTAAAACTACTTAGGCAGAACGTTTTCTCTTTCTTTATTTTATTATTTTTTTAAATAGACTTTGCTATAATACAATATAAGTATATGGATATATTAATACATAATTTTATTTACTATGAATTTAATGAAAAGAAAAAACTGCGTCTTTTATTATTTCATAGATTTTGATTCATGTTTTGATGCTAATCTTTATAACCGGTCCTGTTATTTTCATGATATCCGGATCATATTCGATAAAATAATAATGAGTTTATTAAATAAATATTTTGAATTATTTAATTTAAACTTATATTTTATTTAATCATTTAATAATGCAAATATCATTTGAACTTTCAAAAAATATTTTTTATTAATTGGAAAAAAATGCAAGAAAATTAAGAATTGTTCTAAGAGTTAACAAAATATAAAAGTTTTCTATTTGCATAAGAAAACATAGAGGCTTTAGCAGCGCATTATTTAATTTCTTTGCCATTGGATTTATACTATAATGGGAGAAAAAAAAACATGAAGTTTATTTGGATGTCTATGGTCAATTTTCACACACGTAGCTTTTAAGCAAGAACATATAGTTTGAACTGATCCATTACAAACATCCATATTGAGACGTTGGGAATCGAACTTTCAAACATAAACTCGGTACTATCTATCTGTATAATCTATTCAAACGAATAAAATTTTATAAAGGATTGTTTTCATGTATTAAATGCCGTAAACTAGTTTTATAGGAATAAAATATCTTGATTTATCTTGTAAACGATGTGGTGAAAAAATTTAATTTTTCAGCATGTCAATAAGATATTAGTCAATAAGATTTTTCCGATTATTCTGAATCAATTAAGAATTTAAAAGTACATTTATTATGTAATGTATATAATGAAAGCTTTTTATGTGTTTGGTTGTTACATGCATTTGGTTTTAATAGATTTATCACTCCAATATTTATTTTCTATATCTAGGTTTTTAAGGCTTATTCCATTTTATCTGGTATTTCGATGATCCACAAAAGGGTTCGATTCTATAAAGTCCGGACTGGAAAACAGTAATAGCATTAAAAAATAGTTATTTTATATCTGAATACACTTGTGCTCTAATTGTTAAAATTAAATGAAATTATAAGCTAAATTTAAATGCATAGTAAAACATTCCAAGTATATTTCTACAATTCAGAGTAAAAAACTGAGTCTAGTTTTTAAAACTTAAAAAAAAAAAAAAAGAAAAAAAAAAACAAACATATGACACAGATTTATTTTCTTTCGTTTCGTGCATTCCAAAACTGAACAGTTCATTCATATGTATAAGCAGGTATTGTCATATGACTATATAACCAGTTTTAATAGTATTCACAGCCAAAGAGATGTCCTCGATTCCAAGGTAAAACTTTGTTATTAACTTGAATTTTTAGGAAGTTTTTAAAAAATGCTTTTAGTTAATTTCTAAAGTAAATGAAACGATAAGGAATTTATTTTGTGATTAAAAATTTTAATATAGCATTCAATTTCAAATATACAATAAAAACGAGGACTTTTGAACATTTGAACACATTGAAAAAATGCATATTTCTGTTATTCAAATCTGAGAGTGTTTTAAATGACAATATAAAAATACACAAATGAGAAAAGTATTAAATATATAGAAACTATGAAAAAATTTTTATATTATGCATGACTATTTATCTAGAGCACAAAGTCGAGGTAATTGAAAAAAATTCGCCTTGTCTCACTTTTCAAAAATATTAAAGTACAGCATAATTTGTTATAAAACTATCAGAAATTTAAAGGGACAAAAATTTAATTTAAAACTATAATTAATAAAAATTTCAATTTTTTTATTAAATCAATTTATTTATTCTATTAATTATTCAAAATAAATAGTAGTTTGTATAATTGCCTATAAAATATTAAAATATAGTAGTGCGTAATTTATATACAAAATGTCTAAATATTAAATGAAAAGTTTATTAAGAGAGAGAGAAATCGTTGCTGAAATATATATATTACTTAAAAAAGAATACAAATAATTTTATTTCATATAGCATTTCAAAATTCATTTTATTACAAATATAATTTATGTTTATAATTATGGTATAGTTTTCAAAAAATAAAACTTATCTTTTTAAACATTTGAATAAATATTATTATTCTGTCGCTTATATAGAAGTATAGAAAATAGTAATTTGAGTTAATTTAAAAATTAATTTTGAGAGGGGTTATAAATTTAACTATATCATTTGGTGTATTAAATTTTCTAATTTTATTAATGTTTATTCCTTACTTTAAATTTTTGTAATTAAAATTAATAAATATTTTAACAATTATTTTAAAAGAAACATTTTTTTTCTGTAAATAATTTAAAAATAAGTTAGGTGCTTGTAAATAAAGCCTAAAAAGTAAAATATTTTCGTTTTTAATTTCGATATATTATTTGAAATCAATATATTTTTCTTCAATTCTTTGAGCATTATAGCAACAAAAAATATTTTAATTCATCTGTTTATTTTATTCGCTTATTTAACTACTTAAAAAGTAAGCAAATGCAATCTCTGTAATAAAATTAAATGAAATAATAACAGAAAAGTAATATTATTTCATATGAATACTCTTGATTTTCTGAACATTTTAAATGCTTTGTTTATTTAACTCTTCCCCCCTCCCCATTTTTCTTCTTAGGCTTATTAATACAATCATGAAAAGAAATGCATATCTACGAAAGAATTACAGAAAAACAAAAATTTGCCGGTGAATTTCCAATTACCATCAACATGTGAGTTTCGCAGCGCTGCGATCGTGTTGTTTGTTGGCAATTGAAGACATCGTGGCGTCGGCGGAACTATTTACGTCTGAGGGAAACATTCGATTCGAATATGCAGATAGCACTTCTGTGAACTTGATTCGGAGAGAAATTTGTGTGTATTGTTATATGGATATTAAAGATGGTCTTACATTAATTCAAGATGTTTTCAGTATATAATTTTAACTGCTTGTTAATGACTTTATTTTAAAAAGACTGAAATTCAGCAATAGCTTTTGATTTGGCTAGTTTCCTGTTTTGTGTCATCACTGCAAGATTTTGATATTTATTATCCGTCTGGAATATGAATACTATTATACACCTTTTATAATCATTAACTGATTTAGTGTTCATTATTTAGAAGTGTAAAATATTTAATATAGAAATATGTTTGTAAAGAAAAGCATGGGAATTCGCTTATTACGGCGCAGACTCGCCATGGATTTGGCGCATGTCAGGGAAGACTTGGCTTCATCCTCCAAAACAAACGTTCACGGAGAGATTGTCAGAGGTTCTGCAGCTGGTTTTCAAACCACTAACAAAATGGACCGGAAAACAGTGACTTTAGAAACCATGAACCCCAATATTAAAGTTATGGAATATGCTGTCCGAGGGCCTTTAGTTATACGCGCTGGTGAAATCGAAAAAGAGTTGCTCAATGTTTGTATAGCTTCATTTTTGACATTTAATATTTTATAAAAATTTGCTTAAAATGATTTATAATTAATGAACTAAAATTTTACTGAGATTAAAAATAATAAGCATTAAAATTCTTTTAAATTTTATTAATATATTTTTATTAGTTTACTGACTTCTCACTGACTTTTTAAATTTCAGACTAGTCTTTATTTTAAAGTCCTAAAAATAGTTTTAAAAACTTTAGATATTAAAAATTCCTCTCATGATATTTGCTTCTTGTGCTTCAGATCTTACTCAAGATCTGAAGCATAAGAAACATTAAAATTGGAAAATCGCTAAAAATTAATTCTGATTTGTTAGAATAATTATTAATGTTTTTCTTGTATCACAGAAACTATATCATTAATTTGTGACTATACTTTTATTGAGATATTAAATTACAATTGTCTTCTGTACAAATTAATACATTATATCATATGCACAAAAAATATATGTATCTTTCTTTCCATTATAAGACATGTTGAATCTTTAATATAAATATTTGAATGTTTTCTTTATTTTTTGTTTCTGAGTTCATCTAATGGTCAATAATTATTTGAACTATCAAACATTTGTATTACTACTTGTATGTTATTTATGGTAGTATTGTCAGTAATGGTTGCAAATTATTTTGAATATGAAAAATGTTTTTGTTTTATAAGACCATTTTGTACATTGATTAAATTGTTACAATAATTATTTGTTATCAAGACTTGTAAAAATTTCATATACAATATTATTGCATAATTTTGTGTTTGGAATTATATAAAATATGCCCAGTTTATAATTTTTTTATTAAATTTGTATTAAAAACATTTGTTATAATTAAAGTTGGAGTATGCTTATAATATTTCCTAGTTACTATCATTGATATTATCATATGTATAAAATTAATTTTTTTTTTAATTTTGGTTATATCTGTTGTTAAAAGCAATTTGAAAAAAAAAAAAAATTAAAATTCTTTCTCCTTTTATGATTTATGAATTATAATATTGCTTTTGCATTTTTAATTATAAATATAATTTTTTTTATCACTTATAGAACTTGTTGAATGATAAAATAGTAAGTTCAGTATAGTTTATCTATTATTTACTGAATAGCAATTAACTAAGATTATTAGAAAATGATATATAATATGTATTTCTTGTTTCATTATCTAAGTAATCTTTTTTGATGTATTGTTTTTTATTCTGGAAATTGCTGCATAATTTTTCCATTTAATCTTAAAATTTTTGAACCTATTAATATTTATTTTAGGGCGTAAAAAAGCCTTTTAATGATGTTATACGAGCTAATGTGGGAGATTGTCAAGCTATGGGCCAAAAACCTCTGACATTTATTCGACAAGTAACGAAATCATTTATATTTAATTAATATAATGTAATTTATATTTTAAAACTTATTATTCATTTATGCATAATAAATATATATATTTAATATACATATATAATGGCGATATAGTTGAATAACTTTCTTTCAAAGTTAATTTTTGCTGTCTCTTAGTAAAACTTATAACAAATTTTATTATTTTTTTACAAAAAGAAATTTGATCTTTGTAAAGATACCATAAAAAATATTGTAAATTTGAAACATTTTTAATTAACTAACATTTTTTTTGAATTTTTATTAATATATCATTGTAAATATGTAGTATTTTTACTTGACATTGAAATTTTGTTTTTAATCATGTCATTGTAGTTTATAATCTATCCCTACTTTCAATAAGAAAATTGTATGTATTGTTTTTATTAATAAATATTACTTTAATAAATATTACTTATTTAGTATAATTGATGTTCATATAGCTGAACTAGGTTATTAATTAAGAATTCTATTATTTTATATGTGTACAAATAATTCCGTTTTGATTTCTTGAAGATCGTTGAGTTACCTATCATTAAGAGTCAGCTGTCAATTTTTATCAAAATTCTAAGAAAAATTATATATATATATATATATATATTATTACTAAATATTAAAAAATTGATTTGTTTTATTTAATAAATTAGGAATAGATTTTTTTATAAAACAATATGCTAATCTTTCTTAGCTTTAATTACCATGTGTCTCAATAAATATAGTAACGGCAAGTTTTCATGCAACTGAAAGTGTCTGCTTTTTCCTTTACATTCGCTGAGCTGGCATAGAATGATTAGTGCCCTGCTCTTCAGTGTTACAATTTGTAGGTCTAAATTGAACTTCAGACTTTGATTTTTGTAGTAGTTCAGAATCCACTGTAAATTGCAGATCACAGTCAAATTAGTCTCTATTTGCAAAAATGACTGTGAAACAGTAAACCAAATGTTCTTAATATTCTTTCAAATGATTTTTAAGTTTGTAGACTCTAAAGCAAAGAATAATTGATATTATATTTTATTATTGAATTAGTTCAACTTGTTAAATGAATAAAAGAATTTCATTTAAACTAATGGTGAAAATTGTTAGGAAAAACATTTGTTTTTGAATTTGAAACAACTGCTAGAAAATAAATAGTTAACACATAATTAAACAAATTGCAATTCAAACTTATTAAAAAAACTAAATCAATTAAAAATATTAAATCTTTACAACAAATTATAATATTATGAAAAAGAGAAACCTTTTTTATTTTCCCTAAATATTTCTATAATTTTCGTTTCTTTCACTTTTTCTCATTGATTAATTAGTTTTTTTTATTTACATCTAAATGATTTAAATTTATTGTAATATAATGCTACTTAAAGTTTATACAATCTAAATAAGCAAAAAATCTAAATATTTATCTATTTAATTACATTAATTAGAAAAAATCTCAGCTTCAAAAACTTGCACTTTTTTGGTGTATGTAAAAAGAAGAAAAAAAATTGATTAATATTATTGGAAATTCTTGAAAATATAATTTTTTTGTTTAACTAATACTGTACTATGAGCATTACATAAAGAAATTAATATTAAATGTGAATACAGATATTATTTAAGATTAAGTTTGATTTAGAATCATGCATATTATTCTACACCAAAATATTATAAGAATACTTAATTATTTTTGTCATTAATTAAAAAATGTTATATTGTAACATTACTTATATATGTTTATGAAACTGAATTTTTTTTATAAATTCTTATATTCTGGATATTAAATATCTAGAAATGTCTTTTATAAATATGCTTCGATATATTTTTCCATATTTACTATTATGTTCACTCTTTTTTTTTCCCCTAATAGATATATCCACACTTTGTTTAAATGATGATTTTGCAATTTAAGCAATTATGTTATTAATTTCTTGGAAAATAAATTAAACAGGTGCATTTGATAAAAATTTCTTTGTTGAATTTTTGCAATTTTTTAGTATTTCAAAAATATTGTATTTTGAATCTCATATATTGTGTAGAAAAAGGAGCATTAACTATTTACTGAAAATGTTTTTTTATTTCTTTTTTCCATTAAGTTTGCACTTTCATATTAAAATTTATTAAAATTGTTTTTTAAACTTCTTAATTACTTATTGGTTTTATTTAATTTTATTATTATTATTATGCAGGCATGTAAATTAGGTTTGAGCTAACTGTTTTCATTATATTTATATTTGATCAAATCTTATTTAAATGCTAATTTTCACTTAGATTTTTCTTTTAATATCCAATTTATCATTTTTAGGTTTTGACACTATGTACATACCCAGTGTTGATGAAAGATGAACATTTTCCTGAGGATGTGAAAAAGAAAGCTAGAGAAGTTCTTAAAGGCTGTGGTGGAGGGAGTGTTGGTTTGTACTTGAATTTTCTTTCCTGTGTAAAATTTAATTTTTCTTCTGCATTTGATTCCAGGATTACGCTTTGGTGCTGATATGAGATTTTAATATATATTCCATACAAAGCATTGCAAACAATGTGTTTTTCCATACAAGTCCCATTTTCTCCTGCATTGTGTATTAATGAGCATTAATGTAATTTTTGAAGAGTGTCAAAAATTATTATTAAGCAATAGTTAAAATGAAAGAATTGCATTATTAACAAGGACATGTCTTGTGTCTTTATTAATTCATTTGGAAATTATCAATACCTTGCATATTTATTCTTTAATCTGTATCAGATTTGTATGGTAACTATCTGCACATTATTTGCATATGACTTGTTTCAACAATATTCCTACATGTCATCTATTGTCTGTTTATAGTTAAAGGATTATTATTATAGTGGTTTCTAATTTTACATTTGAGTATCTACAAAAGTAATGGCATTATTATTTGCAAATCAGATAACAGAACTTCAGTTCAAAATTTTCAAGAATTTGCGTGATCAATTTTTTTTAAGGTCTGTCATACTTGTTGCTGTCTTCTAAGTAATTATCAAATTTATGCACTATTGAATAATTTGCTAGTTTCCAAGTGGCTATTTGAAGTTGGTGGTCATAATATTAGAACGTGATGTGGTATATTAACACACAATATTTGACAAATATTAAATGTGTGCCAATAACTCTTAATGTTTTCTTTTGATTATGAAATAAAAGTGATCATTATTTGTTCATTGTAAAATTAAAATATTTAGAATGTAATTTATATATTCATTGAATGTAATATGCATACATAGGAAAGTATTTATAAATTATTTCTGACAAATTACTGAAATTAATCTCAAATCTAGATTAATTAATTTGAATACTTTTATTTATTTAAATCAATATCTTCCTTTTAAATTTGAAGAAACATTTTGAGAAATAATATTCTTTATAATTGAAACTAACAATATTTTTTTCAATTTAAATTATGTTGACTTGTTAAATTTTTGACTGAAATTGCAGTTTTCTTGATCTAAAATTGAATTACTCTATTTTTATTTTGTTTTCCTATAGTAGAGAGCATATTTTGATTTAGAATCATTTTTTAAATGATGTATATTTAGGCATTTTTTAAATTACTTTAATTTTATTGATGACGATTACTAAATATTAATTATAAGATATGTGATTAGGTATTTAAAATAATAATTGTAGATCAACGTATAAAATAATTTCTATTAGTCAGGAACAATTTTAAAATAAAATTGTAGTATCTTTTAATGCAAAGTGCTTAATTCAATTTTGTTTTAACTGTACCAAATTTTAAGTCTGAAATCTTATTTTCTTATAACTTTTACTATTGCAGTTTCATATATCAATCAAAATATTGTTTGCTTTTTTTCCCATAATGTATGAATAGGTACCATTCATCTATTCATGAATTAAAATTAATAAATGGATATTTTTTACTTACCTCTTAAATTTTATTACCATTTTCTTTTGAAAAGTTTTCAACAAGATAAAAGGAACAAAGCTTAATGTTTTTAAAATGCCTTAAGTTTAGTTATTTTTGAGATCATTGATTATCAGGAAAAGTTATAGTGCCTTTAAATGTGCAGATACTCTTAACTTGCTATTGTCTTATGATTAATTTTTCAAATATGTATTGAAAAATGTGTGATATGAGGAAATAAAAGTCTCACATTAAATCTTCCAGGTTCATATACTGATAGTGCTGGAATAGAAGTTATCAAGGAGCGCGTCGCTGAATATATAGAAAGAAGAGATGGTATTCCAGCAAAAGCTTCAGATATTATTTTAAGTACTGGTGCTAGTGAATCAGTAAAAGTGAGTTAAATAAAAATAATTTCAATATTTTTATTTACTTGAGAAAGACTTGTATTATAATTCTAAGATCTAATTTTTTATTTCTCAGTCTATGTTAAGTTTACTGAATTGTCCTCACAATGGTAAACGCCCTGGTATCATGGTACCAATTCCTCAATATCCTCTTTATTCAGCAACTATTGCAGAATTTGGAATGCACATGGTAATAATTTCTTCACCTAAATTAAAATTATTTAAACTTGCTTTTTATAAAAGTATTGCTGTATTTATTTTTTTATTTTATTTTTAAGTAATTAAACTTTATCTGATGTGATTGTATAATGTATTATATTTGTCATTTTAAAATAATTTGGAGAAATGCTCCCTTGTAGTTTTTAAAATGAGATTATTTACAAGATCTACTAAAACCAAGTTTTTCAAAAATCATTTTCATATTACAATTTGTCATAACCTTAAAACATAAAAATGATTGTTCATATTATTTAAATAATTATTATCCTAAATATTATTAGCATTTTGAGTAGTCTAAGAGATACTCATAATAATTTTTTTATTAAAGTTGGTAGATCTTTTTACATATTATAATTTTGATTATAATTATAATCCTGAGATTATAATTTTGAAATGCATGTAAATACTGTAATGAATTACTTATTTTATTAGCATTTTTATTTTATCTAAGCATTTTTGCTAAATATGTAGAATTAGATAAAACGGTTTTAATTTTATATCTAATTATTATTTTCATTTAATATAAAAATTATTCAAAGTAATTCGAAGTATTAATTATTTGCAACAATCAAATTCTCTTGTAAAAGCTTTAAATATTCTTTAAGAAACAGTTACCAAAACCCAATGTAACCCGAAAATCTATAATATCTCAAAATTTATGTATTAAAATTTTATAATTATTGATTAGATCATTTTCAATACCTTACTTGGAAATAATCTGGTTTTTAATATTACTCTAAAAATTAGTAGAAATGCTCAACAAATAAAATTTAAAATATTATAGTTAAAAAGATAAATGAGATGCTAATAATGAGCTAATAATAAATGCTATAAATGGAATAAAAAGCTAATAAATGAGATGACACAAAACATTTCTGGACATTGTGTAAAAAGAATCTCAATATCATAGCTTATTATAGTGAAATTTTAAATGAAGTGAAATTTCATTTATTATCAGTTTTATCATGTTTAAAAATATGCAATTTTCTATTCATTATTTTAATTATCATATAACTTAAATATTGAAGTTTCATAAGTTTCTTTACCATTATATTCTTTTTTGTATCTATGTAATATTATTTTGAATAATAGTTTTTATCACTACTTAATATCAGATTCCTTTGCACAAAACATTTTTAACATGAATCTATTTTAAAGGAATCAACATAATTTTTGTATAAAATGTTTCTTTTTTAAGTTGTTAATAAATTGTCAGACTCTTTATTTCATATGAAAATCAATTTATAATGTTATAACTTTACATTTAAATATTTATTTTATAAATCTATTGTAATTCTTAAACTTGTGATGGTTAAATCTTTTAATAAATTAATTATAAAAGCATTCATTTTTTATTATTCAAATTTTTTTACATTTGTTTGTATTTTTTGCAGATAAACTATTATTTAGATGAAGATAATGCTTGGGCATTAGACATAAAAGAACTGAAAAGGTCCTTAGAGGAATCAAGAAAAGTTTGTGTACCACGAGCTCTAGTAGTTATAAATCCAGGAAATCCTACGGGTAAATTTATTCTTATTTATTTTAATAAAAAGTGGATTGATATGTCATGCTTTATGCTTAATTCTTATACTTGCGCATAGTTATTTTTTTATGAATCTTGAATGATAATCTAAATTTTAACATTTTATAATCAATTAAGTAAAATTTATGCATGTTTAAATGTTCTTTTTTCTTTTATTATATTATTTATTCCGTGCTAACTGAAATATTTTATAAAAGTTATTGTTAAAATGCAATTTTTTCTATTGGAGATTATGACTATATTTCATTTCAAATATTCAAGGGTTTTTATTTTTATGTTTGTCTTTATAAATTATTCTAACTCGTGCTGCAGTTCATTTTTTAATGTAACACTTTTATCATTTGAACTAATGTTTTGAATCATTAAAAAATGTTTATTTGGTAATAAATATGGATATTACATTTATAGTTCATATCATTTTTAGTTTCTGAAATTTTATGGTTTTATTTCAAAACATTTAACTATTATTGCTCTTTATTTAAAAGTATTGACTTTATTTAAATTTGAAGAAAAAATTTTTATTCATTTTAACTGTGATTAATTTTTTACTTTTTATATACTCGCTAGTCACTTATATTTCATCATTTGAGATTTTGATTTTTATAACTTTTTTTCTCATTAATTTACGGTTAAATTTTATTTAAAGTCATATTTGTCTAGTCCTAATAAATGCTTCTAAATAAAAATTAAACATGCTTTTAAAAGTGTTCATTGAATCAGTAATTTTAAAAATATTTTTTATATTTCACTATTAAATTGGAATTTATCAAAGAATGTTTATAGCAAAGTACAAACTTGTTACCATTAAATAAATATGCTAGTTTCATTTAAATATTAATTCAATGCCATAGTTTAAAAATGTTTTTTTTTTATTAAAAAAAGTTCTGAGTAAAATATACTGACTGCAGATTTTTAATTATAGGATATATCATCATTACTAGACAAATTTTAAATAAAATAATTGTGAATAAATA